>VSDK01000700.1:115511-150587 GCA_009767595.1 Symbiodinium kawagutii | reverse complement strand
TTTTTTGCGGTTTGGTTGGTTAACTTCAACATGGAGTTTGTCAACACGAACAACCATTCTGTTCTAGGTCAACGATGTGATCAACACTGGGGTGAGCTACAACGGTTTGGCAACAACATCCTTTTCGTTTGGATATAATCCACTTAGTGGACGGTATCCAACAACAGTGTTTCAAGTTGACCCTGAAGGAGTCAACACAGAAGTCAACAAGTATAGTGACCAACATGTTCAACATGACAGTCTTCGAATTCAACATGACACAACATGTCCTGCATGATTCAGCCGCCTCCGCAGCTTTTTTGGCCAACAACAACGGACGAGGCAACAAGACCGAAGGCAACATGTCAGCCAACACCGCCTTCGCCCGACCAGAGCTGGTGAGTGCTCAACATGTGGCATCAGGCAACGCATGCTACATCACAACGAGCTCTCCAACAGACATGAAGTTGCTGGCAGAGGTCTTCAAAGTGACCAACATGTCAGGGGAAGCCAACTGGGAGGACATGATCCTGGAGGAGACCAACAAGGGAACAACCTTCGTGTTTACATGGATGACGGAGGAGATGTACCAACAGAATGTGACAGCGGGTCAACTGACCATGATCCCTGGCAACAGCATGTTGCCAAAGTGGTCCCACTGGATCAACACCTTCTCCTTCCATGATGCCCTGACAACAATGGCCTACCAACTGGGTGGCATCCACACGACCACCAACAACATGCACCAGGCATACGTGGTCATTTGGCGCTTGGATGGCATCAACGCCCTCTATGCAGCCAACAGGAAGATCCTCAACATCTTCAACCGTGCAGACTGTTGTTCACAACTCCAAGTGATGGGCAACTACCAGCTGTCAGACAGGGAGCTGACGGGCCAACAGCACCCGCGCCTCAACGGGGCAATCCACCAGGTGTTCAACATCTACTCCTGGGCAACAGGTTTTGGATGGACCTACAACCTGGTCGTCAACTTGAATGACTTCCTGGAGGCAGAGGCAACAGAGGTTGGAGGAGGGGCTCCAACACCAACATGGATGCAATGGCCGGTTCGACAAATCGTCGAACATGGCGGTAGCAACCTGTACATGGAGTTCCCCAACAAGGAACAACTGATGAGCTATGTTCACCGTCACAACGTGGTGATCCAACGGAATGAGTGCACAACAGATTGTGTGAAAGGATCCTCAACCTTTGCAGCAAAACTGCAACAACGCATGTTGGAAGCCAACATCAAGATGTTGATGGAGCAACAGATGGAAGTTGATGCCCCAGCAGAGGACACAACACCACCAGATTCAGCGGCAACAGAACCACCAATGGGTTCAACAGCGGCAACTCTGGTTCGACCAACATCCTCACAGGCAGCACCGTGAAGGAGATCAACGGGCAGGTCAACACGTGAGGCTGGCCAACAAATTCAGACAACAATCGATCAAGGGTGCGGATGGTAACACCTAAACATAGCCGAATTGCCAGATCGAGTTGTCAACATGCATGTATAGTTTTCCAACATGATTTACAGCTCCTTTTGTCAACATGTTAGTATTTCAACATTCTTTTCAACATGTTAGTCTTTGTGATGGAGGTCGAAGCTGCAACAGCCTCGACATCCAAGGAGGGGTGTTAGAGGACAAACATGTTCCCAACACCACCACATACACGATGTATGGCAACACGTGCTCTGGCTCAACAATAGGCCTTGAGCCATTGCCCAACAGCACAGCAACGTGCGCGATACAAAAGGTGCTCAACAAGTCACCTGGATTCAACCAGGATTTCACAGGTAGGTAGGTAGGTTGGTTGGTTGGTTGAATTTCACGGACCCAGGAGTACCCATTGACAGCACTCCCAGGATAAGCATCCATGGTCAATCAGCACTCATTGATTGACCGTTGGTCATCAATCATGGATGATCATTGGTTTAAAACCATTCATAACCAACAAGAGTAGGATACGGCCTGCAACAGCATGGATATAGCAACGAGACCAGATGTCACATCCGAAAGCAACGTGCCAGTGGCTACAGATGGCTACAGGATGGGCAAGGGCACCACAATTTTTGACCCTTGCTGTGAAATTGGGAAGATGAAAGTCAACTAATCTGCCGTTTCTCTCCTATTTGCCATTTTCATGTTCATATACACACGCGCACGCATTTTTGCATTGGCAGTTTTTTCCTTCTTTTTTTTTTTTCTCTCTCTCTCTCTCTCTTCCTCGCCCTCGCCCTTGTTTTTTGCTGAAACTTTTTGCCAATCTTCAATCTCTCCGGTTGCAAACGACCACTTGGATGCCAAACTGAAAGATTCTCAGGCAGATCAACAACCCTTCAGCCAAGAATCACAAAAACCGCTCAACTTTTTGGCACTTTGATGATGCGAAGTCCTTTTTGCTTTGGCTGCTTCCTGATTTGTGGCAAATGTTTGCTAGCTGGTGAGAAAGTGTGAATTGGAAGAAATTAAATAGTTATTCCGAAACTTATTCCTTAAAGCTGCTTGCGAGGTAATGACTAAGGCCTAGTGCCTTCAGCGGACTTGAGTTTGTTTTGGATTTTGCAACAACGAAGATGCAGACTATTGTTGGGCTGTGGCAACCAAGGTTCTTTCAATCAGCGAGAATTTCCGTTGCAGAACGTACAGACAGAAATCCGGAAGCTGCCTAATTTGGTATGAGGTGCTTTCTGTCAAATCAAATCCCCCTCGACATACACATATTGATCATTTCTGTGTGAAAGGGGGCATGTGCAAGTGTGGCTAGTGCAAACACATCCCCGTGGCAGTGGACTCCATTTGGTATGTTTTTTGATTGCATCGCAAGCTCGAATCATGTATATACGCACAAAAAAAGAACAACGTGTGGACCATGTCGTGCTTGTTATTTTTGAAGATTCGCAGTTTCGGCTTCAGCAGCACCGTGTGATGCAGTATCATCAGATGGCTAATTGGGTGCTGTAAGAAAATATGCAAGTGTCACCCATTGCAGCTCTCCATTCCCACGCTTGGTAATGTTGTGAAGTGCATTCTCGCACGTGTGCTTCCATACATATCTCAGGCATTCTCAGGCCAACAACTCAGACACAAAGACGGAGCCACAAAGACCTGCGAGGACAGGGGGCCATGGTCGCAGGAGTGCTGTTCCATTTTATCCTGGTGGAATTGAGACCGGTGATTGCCGCTGGCATCAGCACTCTTACGATATGTGGAAACATGTTCAAACAGGCCTACAACAGCCAGGTTGACTGCATTTGTCAGCCTGGTTGCTCTTATCAGCAAACCATTGCACACAATAGTCGACTCCTTCAGAGGGCGATGATCAGCTTCAGCCCTACATGGAACGGCACCACAGAATGTACACGAGTGGGTGTTGGCGCCAGCGACAAATGGAAAGTTTCTTTGTTCTTTTTCAGTTTGGCTGGGACCTGGATCCTGGTTCTTGTTGCTTGCATCACAATGTTCCTTGTCGAGGCCTGCAAACAACGATTCAGCTCTGTGCGCAGTGGTGCGTACCTGGTTTTTACTCTTCAATTGGAACATAGATGTGTCTATAGGGTGATAGCCCGCGCCTATACCCTGGCTTGGGTTTTGGTCTTCATTGCCGGGGTCGCGATGATCCTTCATCAGTCCAAGTGGAACTATGGACTCGTATGGAACATTTTGTGGAACGAGCTCATACCATGGATTGTCCTACTAAGCAGTTCGCAGAAACTCCTTTCGCCTGCCAATATGAAGGAATTTTCCTCGTGGGATCTTGAAAAGATGCGCCAGATACGTTTTCGCCGTTCAAGCTGCAGCGTGCTGTTCGACTCCAATGATGACCTTTATCACCGAATAGGCCAGAGATCAAAAGGGACACAGTGGATGCAGTAGAAAGGCTCCATGACACGGCAGCGAACAAGAGGTATCCATGCTTGTGATCAGAGAAAATCCACTGTATCATCATCAAATGCCATAGAATGCTATGAATTAGCAGCGACTGTCGGCCTATAGGATCACGGTGAAGACTTCCAAGTATGGAATTCTCATGTCCGCATCTCATGACCCGGCCTTTTGTTCACATCCAAGGGAGCCAAATCCGCTGCTGGGATACTTGGATGATCATCCCACTGCTAGTAACTGGTTAGCAACCTTGCTTAATAATGAATTCCCTAAGTGGGCTGTACAAATTATACCATCGGATATCACAAGACTCCAGCCCTGACACAGGTGTGGCAACAATGGAGGCTGCACGAGGCAATTACAAAGACTTGCGCGCTTTAGTTCTACGAGAGGATGACGTACGTGGCTTGATGGAGGCCATTGATTTACCTTCGCTGATACCAGATCAACTTGAAGCAGGAGCGCAGCGCAGCAAAGGTCGCTCCAAGACTGGTGAGAATGAAGCGAGTGATGAGGCCAACACGATTTCCCTCTAAGAGGTGAACAGAGTTGGCTGGTTGCTTTTGCATGCTTTTGCCATGGAACCAGCTGTCTACACAAGTCAGCAGAGGTTGGGACAGGTGCCAGGTCGCACACGTCGTGAGATGTGGAGAAATTTTTCAGCCATGGGGGTCCATAGGGAAGCTCCCTGGGGTCAACACAGGACAGTGCGCACCTCCAGCAGTCTGATTTTTGCATCGGTGGCATGGTTAAACCATGCTGACCCACAGATGGCTATGGGTCAATATGAACCAACAACAAAGGGGGTCACAACCAACCATTTTAGAAGGAAAACAATGGTTAATCATAGGGGAACCATGGGTACAGGGATTTGACCCAGACCCAGAGCCAGGCTGTTTTGAAGGCCGTTTTTGAAGACACAGATGACACCTGTGACATCCGCAGAGAAAGAGACTTGTGCGGACCTGGATCTCGGCCTTTCTATGGGATTCCCCCAGCGACTGGGCAACATCTGACCCTTTGATCAGAAATTACCATCAGTGCACATCGCTAGTGACCAACCATCATGAACCATCACTGACACTTGTTTGCCACCATGACTACGAATTTGGGAACCATTGGTTACTATACTATGTTACTATCCTCTTAACCATCAACAAACCATCCATTAAACATCAATTTTCCATGAACTAAGTATGAAACAATCATGAATCACCAAACAACTTACGATTACTCAATCATTCATCACCCATCAATCTTACCATCTATTTCCCCTAGGTTGACCATCAATCTACCTTCAAGCAAACCTCAACCGTCAATTAACCATCAACTGACTTTCAACTAATCATCAACTACCATCAACCAACTACCTTCAGCTAAGCATCAAACGGCTATCCAACAACTGCAACTTCGGTCCTTGCCTAGGACCGTTCATTTGGGCTACACCCAGATGTCCCTAGAGGCGGTGAATCACTTGATCACCGAGCTCATTGAGGACAGGATCAAGAGCAAGATGCTGGTCAGTATGGCAGTATATTCACGGTCACGTATCCTTCAAAAGTATCAAGATCAATGACATTCACGTCAGATCCATATCAACAAACCACCCCCCTGTGGGATTAACAGCCTGCTATTTAGGGTAAACTGGGGGTGGTTTGTGGATCTGTGGATCATTAGCGATCGCTGAGCAACCATGGTTTTCACCGAGAAGCCAGACCTTCAGTGCAGACCGAGCCCAGCTGCTGGATGGGATCCACTGAAGCCCCGATCCCATGGTGCATGTGTCTGGGGGCTTCAGGGGCCCCACGGTCGATTTCCACCTCCAGACGCAGAGACGAATCGTGACGTTTGGAGAGCATGTACTGATGGCTGGAACTGGCGAAGTATGAAGACGAGGTATTGGATGCAACAGGTGCAAAGCATGAAGAGAAAGGGCCTTACAGAGATGTGGTTGTGTAGCTCTCAAAACTAGAGGAACCTTTAGAATCCCGAGCTACCATCAAAGTGATAGCTGGCGCCAACATGGGTTACCCAGAGTTAAGAAATCAAAGCATCATAAAGGATCATCAAGGTGTTTTTCTTCACAAAATATTCAGCACCACTTGTGCTAAATAAGGTTGCTCACCAAGATATAGCCACATACAGCACACATAGAAGCAAGCCCTTGATCATCTCGATCCCGGTGCAGAGATTCTGTAGATCCACCTCAGACACCATCGACATATGGTAGACGCACGACCTACGATGTGGGCAGCACATGTCATGAGCAAACACATACAGATAATACATTTGCATATACATACGTATACGCCGAAGTCATGTACATGTATATTTCACTATTTATCTATGTATACATGATCATGTCCTCAGGCAGAAGTTGGAACATCAGAATCCATTTCAGGGTGAAGTATCCAGATGGATCACAAAAACATGCCATGGACATGCGGGAAAATCTAGTAACAAACACCGGAAGCTGCGATAAAATCCACCTGTTCGACAAGCACAACTGGTTATTCACAAAGATCATCAACGACTAAGCAGCACTAGCCAAGTGACCACAAGATAAACCAGTATCAAAGGCATCAACGCAATAAAACTAACTAAACATTATCAACCACAACGAACCATTTTGACTCATTATTAGCAATTTCTTGCCGTAATTAAATGATTACCTATTAACACTTCATTCGGAACCACTTTGTGGGGGAAAGGTTGCATCAACCAAATCCAGCCACAAACCAACTCCAATGGCTGGATCTCCCGTGGCTTGAGGACTACCCTGGTCGCTCATATGACGTCCTTAGGTGGGCCCCTCCATGAGTTTGAGGGCTGGGCTGCGGGTCGACCCAGGTGCTCCTGGCTGTTCACAGGCCCCAAAAGTGAACAAGTTCGTCAAACTGTTGGGGATGTGAATCACCATACATCTTGATGCTCTTTACAGACTAATATGTGCGCACTTGATCCATCGATTTGGCTCGGTTTACCTCCGTAGGAGCTCCCCAGAATCCCAGAAGTAGTTGGGGCTTGTGGCAGTTCTGTAGCATGCCACATGACTGCAGAGTCCCAGCAGAACTGCAGCGACCTTTGGGCTCAAGCCGCGCGGTTTGGGACCCTGGAACCGAGGCAGGAGCTGCGGCTGCGCCATGGTGCCATTTCTGCTAGTAGCAGGCGCAGGCGAAGTAACAGGAACGAAGAACATGCAGGGAGCATGCGCCGAAGTGATTTCGGGCTCATTTCTTTCAGATGGTCACAGCACCTGAAGATAGGTCTCTATAATGGTTTCTCAACTTTCCGTCTCTGCTGCTTGCAAGGGTGATCTTTGCATTTATCACTCCGCTGTTTCACGGTTCTGTGGGTGACATGGTTGCAGCTTTCCACAGTTCATATGCTGGCAAAGTCCATTTGGCAGAGCCTATGTGGAGTACAAGTAGGTAATATCATTTTACTACAATTTGTTCCTTCAGCACTGTCAATGCAAGTCTTTGTTCGCTTCAACGGGCGATTGATGTCAGTCAGTCTTCAGTATCCCTCAGTGTATAATTACTTAAGATCTATTGTGAAGTATCTTCAATATCCACTGTTGGAGCACTGTCTTCAGCTCATGATACGACTTGGTGTTGCGTGTAGAGAACAAGTCTCCTCAATATCCCAACCTGTTCGCATCCTGTTCGCATCCCTAAAAACGGGATGCTCAACAGCCACAACTCGGCGGCATGCCATGGCACTGGGCCTGGCTGGCGCTGTTCCCGTACGCCTTCGGGCAATACGTGGCTTGGTCGCTTCCTGGGTGTAGAGATGAGCGTTGGGAAATGGTTTCTTTCCGATCCATGGTTTTGAATATTTGTTTTTTTCCTGAACTGTTTTCTTTGGGAAAATTATGTCTAACATTATGAGCTTATAACATTTTCCAGCCACCAACCAGGGATGGTCCCAGCTGGACAGTCCTTGAAAGCTCTAAGGACTTCCCTCTGGACAGTTGCGCTTGCCACATCTTCTACGAGCATTGGGTGCAGATGCAGCTCGTGATCTCCAAAGTGCCCCTCAGCGGCTGTAGCTTCCTGTGGTTGGGCCAACTGCAACGGCTGAAGTGGCGCTTGTGATGATGATCAACTGGGCATTAGTTGGTGATTGAGCATCGGGTTCTGTAACCAACAGTAGGGTTTGTACAAAGGTTGATATTGATGATGATGATGATGATGATGATGATGATGATGATGATGATGATGATGATGGTGATGATGATGATGATGATGATGATGGTGATGATGATGATGATGATGATGATGATGATGATGATGATGATGATGATGATGATGATGATTGCATTTCTCGTTTGATTGAGGTTCTTGTTAGCCACGAAAACCCAGACCACTAGAGTTTATTCAAGAAAGATGCACATCCTATGTCTCTAAACAACGGCCAGCAGCAATGATAGAACTGCCCATCTTGCAGTTGCGTTTGTTATGCCTACCTGTTACTGGGTGATGATGGGGCACAAGGCACCTGGAATGGCCCACGAGCAACCAACCATTATCATCGTCGATGGTCGCGAGTCTTTCGTAAATGGCAGGGGTTTCTGGCTCTCAGCATATTTTGGTAGTCTGCCGGTCGGGGACCTTCCAGCTCTCAGGTTCTCTGCGGACTTTGCGGAAAAGGACGCTTGACACCACGCGGAAAGGGTGGGGGAGTGGATGGCTTGGCGGGGCCAGTGGGGTCATCGTTGATCTTAGATACCAACAGAACAATGGATCAACCTCAAGGACTCGCTGGTTGTGCACAACCAGGGCTGGGTTACCGTTCCAACGATATCCCAACTTGTGGGGCATCCAGGTGCGGGTGCTGTCAACTTCGAAAGTGAGTCGAAGATAGCGAGCATGGAGACCTAAAACCCCAGAACTGGGGTTCCAAAGCACTCATTTTTGAAGTGACCTCCACTTCTTCAGGTAAGTCAAGTGAACCACCGGGGTTGAACCACTAGGGTTGAGTGAACCGCTGGGGATTCACCATGACCACCCACTGCGGGAGGATCCTCCCAGAGCACCCAGGCCTTGGATGAAACGTCTGGAGTTAGAGAAGCCTTGGCCTTCGACACCTGTCAGGACCTGCGCAAGGCTTGCGATTTCTACCTGACCGCTGGGGCAAAGCCCCAAAATCAGGGTCAAAGTGGTCAAATTTCTGCGTGGTTGTGGTGGTTGCAACAGGTTTGGAAGATTTTTGTATGTTGGGCAGGCTATGAAAAGCTAGCATCTGTAAACAAACCGTCGACTGCTATCAATCTAGGGAAGCAGTGACATGATGCCGTCTTGCAACAAGCCCAGGTGACGGTTCCGTGGATAGGTTTTTGCTCACGGGGGTGACCACTTTGTCCACCTGGGTTCATCAGAATCTGAGTTGCTGAATTTTCGTGAACTTTCTGCTGGTTCTTTCAAAGATTCGAGACTCTGACAAGTGGTCAGACTACTTTTGGCAGTTTTCAGTTCGGCAGTTCCATAGGCGGCTCACGGAAACAGCCGTGAGGAACCCATTTTCATCACTAGTGAGGAAAATCATCACCTTTCTGTGATCAGCTTTTTAGCTTCAGCCGTTCCTGTCAATCTTCGAAAGAATGATGACGCAGCACACGCAATAGTAGATATCACTCTGAATGCATTATGCAACCACATGAGAAATTATCAGGTGTGTATATAGACATATCTGTATATATGTATTTATTTACGACCAGAAACCTGGTGGTTTACGAACTCGGGCTTACCCTCTGGTGGTAAACACTGAGTTCGTGGTTAAAAATTACTCCACTTTATTGATTAATTACCCCACTTGGCTCACCCCTGATGAGTCTTACCCTCTGGTGGTTGCCAATGATAGACCAACAACTTGTCAACGACCCAGCCAGAAATACGCGAAAAAACGCTTGTGATTTGCCAAGTTGAGACCTTAAAAGTGGGGAACTTGCCGGGATGGTACCCATTCATCAGTGGGAGAACGCTTCGCCGATGGCGCTGGGATGATCGTCCTACTGCTGGTAACTGGCTAGTAACCATACTTATAGTAACTACCCCAAGTGGGTTATAACCATGGTCACGAAGCACCCTTGATACATAGGTTTCATGATGTTCTAACCATGGTTACTAACCACTCACCTTTACCTGGGAGCTCTTCACTCGGTTCGCTTGCCACCACCTGCTGACCAGGTGAACAATTCCCTGTCCTGGACGGTGGCGACGGCCGCGCAGACCGATTGCGCGCCGGGGCAGATGAGTGACTTTGGCCCCTGGCAGTGGGGTGTGCCAAGCCATCGGGCAACCAATGGGCCCCACCAAAAAATGATCGTTGGTTCATCATGGATTGATCAATGATGATCGCTGTTTAGGTATGTGCCAAGCAATAGGGTAATCAGTAACCCACCAAAAAATGATCATTCTACTAGGAAACCATTGGTTTTGGGGGTACAACTATTTTGGCACATACCCAGTGGTGATGAATGGTGCTGCAGTTGATCAATTTGGCGATCAGTGATGGTTGATTGACAGTTCATGGTTTGATGTTGATTGTCAGTTCACTGCTTGATGTTGCCCAAATAAGTTCCTATAGTACCAGGTTACTTGGACTTCCCAGCCAAAACCGTAGTACTTGGCTGCTAAGAAGATTGCCAACCACGGCAGCCCCGAGGGGTGATATCCCTGTTGCTGTACCCCTTGTGCTTGAGGCTCCTTCATCATGTGTACGCAGCGCGCGTTGTTGAAGAAGGACTTTGAACTGGCGCTGATGTATTCAGAAATCGTTCCGTGGCCACTAGGTGGGTGGATGGAACCAGAGGGTAGTGGATTTCCAGTTACATAGACCATTTACAGATGGGATATTCGGATGGCCGGATATTCCATGTTTGCTTACTCTGGCAAACCAACTTGGAAGCTAGAAATATTCCGACAGCGCTTTTCCACTTTCAGTTCTCAGTTTGCAAAAAGTAACTTGACTGCGAAGGGGAGTTCGATCTGCGAGGCCCCGACTGTAAGAGAATGCTACCAGCTACGAATGTAGAAAGTACAAGGTAGCCAGTCTGTCTGTTCAGAATGGTGGTTTTAAACATTCATGATATTCCCCTATATCTGGGATGGTTGGTAGACTCATAGTTTTTCACAGGCTCAACCACCGTTCAACCACCAAGCAGCGACCCCTCGAAGTGAAGATTTTTGCTCCCAGCTGAGTGGTTGATTGTTTGAGCGGGACACTGGTTACCATGGCATTGGGACGTACCCCCCCCGGCGCGTGTCTCACGGGGTACCACTGAACACAGCGGCTTTGGGGTGGCAAGGCGGCATGGTTGGATTATGACCCATCTAGGGTTGGCCAATACTAAGCAATCTGAAGCTAACCCTAGTTGTCATAATGGTTAGTACAATTAATTGCAATAGAACAATTAATGGCTACATTGTCAATTGATGGCCAGTACTAATTACCGATTCGACGCCATCCATTAACTTCTTGGTTCTATTCTGAAGCATCGTTTGCCATCATTCACCACTGTGAACCATTATCAACGCATAAACCCAGGGCCGCATAAAGCCAGGGCATAGCCATGATGAACGATCATCAACCATCACTAGCCAGGTCATGAACCAGCTTCTGAACCAGCTCACCCCGGACCACCATCCACCATCATCCACCACGGTGGTGAACTCCGTTGTTCGAGGCCAACTACCAGCTGCCCTTTGCAGCAAACTGCCTGGAGCCTCAGTGGATGGAGCTTCCAATGGCATACCAACGATGGCATGGCATGGCATAGCCAGTACACAGGATGCCTATGGTATGATGGGCCCAACCATGGCATGACACTAGGCCCTACGCCCCAATTTTTCGAGGAACAAGTCAGCTGATACAATCGGAAAACCATTTTGGGTGAGCCAAAATAATGGTGCTTTCCCTGTGTGGCAGATGGGATCCCCTAGGCCACCAGAGAATCACTGGGAGCTTCAGCTGGTAATGTCATATCCTTCGCTGGTCACTTGATGGATCAATGCCACCTCTCCCAAAAAACCGAATTGTTCAGGATGAACACATGGTGGTATCTTACAATACTGTAGGGTCCCCCCAAAACGGATGGTTTCTTACCGTGAATGATTCATATAAAGGATGATCTGGGGGTACCCCTATGACTTGAGAAACCACCATATGGCAGTGGGTCAAAGGCCTGTACCTCTGGTTCCCCTATCATTAACCATTGTTTTTCTTATAGTTTGTTGGTTATTAACCACCATTATTGGTTGGTTAATATTGACCCATAGCCATATATCAAAGACTCCTTTGTCGTGCGAAATCTCTGGGAAGCGCTGGACCGCAGGTATGGATCCCGAGCAATGGACCATCAGACCAGAGGACGACGCTAGTGGTGGTCTGCTGAGACCAGCTGCTGAGATCGCTATGATGAGCAGCTGGTTATGGTCGTGATTTAATGCAGTGGATGATGGGATGGGCTGCAGCTGCTTGTTGGCCCTGATATGTTCGGGGATACTATATAGTTCCACTATGCATGAAACCTTGTGAATCTGTGGAGATTCGTTTGAAACGATGAACATCAACAGCTCACAATGCCGTTGCAAAACGAGATCAAACAACATGTGTAAAGCCGCCATTGAGTCAACCATAACCAGCTCAAGTAGCCTAATAGTATAATCCTGTGGTTCATAGTTCAATTGGTTATCAATGTGTGAACTGATCCTTGGTATAGGAGGTGGCTGTGACTGTTAGCTCAGCTGCAAGCCGGTTGGTAGGTGCCATGGTAACCGCTTGGCAGCGCCAGGACGTGCTCCACAACCACCGGAAGCTGCTGCAGTTCTCACTGGAGCCACGAGACTTGACGGAGGACCAGGTGCCGCCATCCAGGTGCATTTCTATACCCAAGCCTTCTAGGACATGCTTATAATGTATTGTGTATTGTAACTGTATGCACGACATGTATAGTATTATGATGGTATTCACGAAATGTATTCGAATCAATGTATATATGTAGACTGCATACAAAGACTATCGGTATTAATATTTATATGACTTTGCCGTCAATCGATTTCTTAGTTTCAATCACACATACCAGGATTCACGACTATTCAACCACTGTTCACCCGCTATTCCACCAGTATTAAGCACTATGAACATCCATTATCAACCACTATTCCAGCATTATTAACCATGCTTAAATTGTCTTAAATCCACGTTCAACTCACCATGGTGATCCTCCAGCAGCACTTCCTCCGGTGCGAGCAGGTGCGTTACCTGCTGTGGAAACCGCTGAGCTGAGCGCGAAAAAACCACCGGGCTGCTGTGGGGGGGCTGCAGACTGGGGGCGGAATCTGCAGGTTTTTTGGGCCATGGGATGGGCCCGGGTACAACTTGGTGCCAAAACATGAACACCCTGGGCAAGCTCGGGGATCACACACATCATTGCAACCTTCTCAAATTGGAGGGTCAACATACCGTTAGTAACAAGACCATGAACATTGGCATAGTCCTTGTGATAAAAGACTACTGACATACTCCTAGTTGGTGATTGGTTTCTGCTGGTGTATCGTATTGTCTCCCTGTTGTGTGTAACAGCAGTTGGTTCAAACGATTATATTATTGAATCTGGTATCAAGCCCTCGTATGAACAGGGTAGTCACGATGGATACTATTGCTAGCTTGTATGGGTTAGCATCTGTCCTAACTATGGTTTCTTGGATGGTGGCATGCAGCCATCATCAAGCTGATGCCGTTCTCCATGCATGGTGGCTACCGTCTTCACCGCTCGAGGCGTTGCGAAGCTATGCGGGTGCCAGTGAGCCACCGGGTAGATGGATTTTTCTATGGCACCAAGGTGAAGCATGGTGAAATGAGGGCTAAATGTGGTTGATCTGTAGCTGGGGAATCCACTGGTTGACTTCTATCACTGCCGAAATCAAGCCCGTTATAAAAGTACAATCATATGAGACAAGATTCTTGACCATGGTTGATATGATATACCCCAGTTGATCCCTATTTGGTTGCTTAAGCATGCTTAAGCCTTGTTGGCACTGGCTGAGATATGACCCAATGAAGTTGTTTAACCCCATGATGCAATGCCTTTATGTTGTTTGTACTCCATGGAAAACCGTTTCTACTGGTAGCACCCCCACCTTAGACACGGCCGCCTGTCGAAGGTTGCAGCTTGTGCCACTGTATCATCCGAGTTTCTTGGTGGATGCAACCCATTTGTTTGGCGCACAGGGATGCACATGGTTTCCATCACTTGATTTTTAGTTTGGTGCATGGATACACTACCTATGTGCATATTCTATCATATTCTCAGCCGCCTTGGGGATTTCTCCATCATCATGTTGTCTTTGGGTATGTTTGGGTCATGCCTTGAAGACGCCTGAACCATAACCACATATCCAACCCTGCGTTTCACACGCCTGCGGTAGCGAAAAAAGAGTGCGCCATTGGAACGACCATTTGGCCCGGAGTGCGCCTGGCATTGGGAAAGGTCGAAGCTTCACGCTCTGCCCATGGTACTTAGCAGTCTGAAGGCACATATAGCTTTCTAATGGTGATAGGTTATCAGAAATGACCCGATGGTTTCTAATGGTGATGGTTAACCAATGTCAAGCCAATGGTTCAAGATACATCGGAACTTGTTATTGGCTACAGGTTAAGCCATCAATCGATGCACATGAATGATTGACAATAATGACAGTGCTGCAGCCGCTGTTGAACATACATGGGTGTTTCTCCAAATAGGGGACCCTCCAAATCATCCGGTTTATGAACCATCTATGGATACATTTATAGTAAGAAGCCTCATCCAAAGCTTTGGGTTCCCCAATGACTTGAACAAATCCCACATTTTGAAGCGGAACGACTTCAGGGCACATTGTACACCATGGATTCCGCACATCCCTTCCTGGGTTCGCGAACTCGCGCCTCCATCGGCCTGTGGGTCCCGTAGATCTTGCTCTCAAGTGACACTCTGCGGTGCGTCTCCAGTGATAAACTTCCTCGAGATGTCTGATCGCAATCACATCTTTCTGGCCGACGAGGTGAGGGTGACCTATCGCATCTACTGAGCATTATTCTTGTGGCAGTAGCTGAAGCAGCAGGAGTAGCTATAGCAGGATTTCTTGGTGTGGTAGCAGTGGTGGTGGTAGTAGTAGTTATTTGAGGCACCATTTCTGTGCAGCCTTGTTGAACAGGTCAATGATCTTTTTCAGCTGGTTCAGCTTGGGTGTCTGTGGTAAAACTGAAGGATAGCTCAACCCGCAAGAACCCCTAAGCTGGTCTGGTCCTGTTGGTTGCACTATTTCAAAATACAGTTATTCCCTTTTTAGTTAAGCTGACAATGAAACATCCCCCACCATGATAGAGCTCTGGATTCTCCGATTCTCCACGTACATATCCCCTTGCCATTCATCATTCTCATCACAATCACTTTTAAAGTCATCATTTACCATTGTCAATCATCATGAATAGTACTCTTGTTACCTATTGGCAGTCGTCAGTTGTTTTAAAATCATGATCAACCACTAGGTTTTAAAACCATATTGGAAGTTAAAAGTCATCAGTTGCTCATTTGCCATTTTTGATTCTACCTTTCTTTGTTAATCATTGCCATCCCAGTTCCATCCAGCCACTTCTCCATGACAGGAGTGTGGACAGTGGCATGAGCGCACAGGCGCTGCAAGGGAGCAGTGATACCGGCGCCGGATGTGAGCATCGTTTGGGTAGCGCGCAGACATGTCCCTGACCTGGATAGGTAGCCTCTGGGAATCCCTAACTTAGCAACTCCGCAATTTGTTTAACAGAAAAACCTGGGAAACAGCTATGATAGTTGGTGGATTTTCCACTTCCAGGTTATCTTGCCGGAGAGTAGTGGGGTAAGGGTCACTACATTTCATGGACATCGATTTTGGTGTTTGGATTAGCATTTGAAGATAGTACTTAATTATAGGGTCAATACCAATTCTTTTGATAATTTTGAGATAATGGTTGCTATAGTCAATGCTAGATATCCGAAAATACCCTATATTGTTCATGGATCGACATAGATACTATCCAATGAATGACAGCTAATGATTCATGACTAGTCAACAGTTGATAGTCAATGCCTTCTGGTTCATAGATTCGTATTATACAACCATTTGATGATCCCATGTCAGCTCTTTAGATCAGTCCACACCCAATTCGCTACTGCAGTGCTTACTCTGACAGGTTTGTGACCAGCTGCGGGTGATCGAAATCCGCTGACGTTGGAACTGTTGGATCGAACGATTGCGTTTGTTGGAATCCAAGCACTTAGTGAGACAGCAGCGGACGCTTCGGGAAGGCACCACTGTTGGGTAGTGCACAGATCTCTCATTCACCAAACACAATGAATATTGTTGCTTAATAGTTGCTGATAGTTGGTTAGTGGCTATGCCTGAACCATTGGTCAACTATTATCAACTATTATCAACCAATAGTAGCTTGGTGGTTATAGTTAACCTACTGGTAGGTTGATAATAGTTGATTATTATTATCTACTATTATTATCAACTATTACTATACTATTAACCTACCGTTGGTAACAGTTAGCAGTGGTTACTGACCAACCAAACACCCCACCCAACCAACCCACCCATCAGGCGCCACCAAGAAGCGTTGGGTCTACGGCATCTCTGGAGGGCCTGGGCCTTGGGATGGCAGGTGCACATTTTGGGATCGGAATCCTGGATTCCGTGGGAAAACATGGGAAAACACTGGAAAAACATGGAAAAACATTGATGATCAACGATGATAAATTGATTATAGATTGAATATTGAATCATCAGAGCAATCATATGATGAAATGATGATTTGGATTCTATAGGAAATCAGGGACAGTCATGGATTTTCCGAAGTAAAACATCGGAAAAAAAACATGGAAAACACGTAGGAAAACATAGAAAAACATGATGATTAATGATGAGTCAGCAGCTGAATCAGTAGATGCTGGTTTCAAACAGCTCAATTGTTCCGAATATTAGGGATATTCAATAATATCTTTCGAAGGGGTTAAAATCACCAACCAGGTTGGGTTGGGAGGTGGAGAGGTCATAGTGATTGGTTCCATGGTGAGTAAGCAAGTATGATAGCATCTAGTGATGCCATGGTGAATAAGCCAATAGATGATCATTGTTACGACCCGCCATATATTATCATTGTTGGCACATTGTATGATTCTTAGCCTTATTGAGCAACTTCAATTTTCTTAGCCAACTAAAGCTATTACTATCATTATTGACCAGCCATTTGTTGAGGAAACAGCTACCACGTTTAGTTGGTTGGGAATGTCTAGCTAGCTTGTCCAAACATGTGCGATATCCAGGGGCATATCATCCAGCAGCTAAGCAACGGAGTGGGACTAACCAAGCGCAGGTCCACGCAGATACCACAACTGGAGCTGAGCCCTCCATAGGTTCAACGCGTCATGAAGGAATGGCAGTTGGGGTCCACCAGCTGTAGCCAGAGATAGAGTGGTACCCCCCTGATTGTAAGTTGGTTTAGATTCGGCACCATTCAGTGTAGTTATTTCTCATGCAACTGTATAACTGGTCGTTGTAACCGGTAGTTACCACTCTGTACTACAGAATCAACAGGCTTGGTTGTTTGCTGTTGATTCAAACTGGCTTGGTTGTATATCACCACCCAGGCTTGGTATCGCCAATAGTGTAGCTTCATGCTTCATGGCCGGATTTCTCGCTGAACAAATTGAAAGGCACTTGGACGATCATACCACTTAGTAAGTTGTTCTTGACCAAGGTCATGATCTAGTTGTCAATGGTCTAACCCACTTGGGGTTGTTCCTGTAGAAATTGCAACTCATAACGATCAGTTGCCACTTTTGTATTCAATGGGGCTTATTCTTTGGAGTCTCAAGCTAAGTTGTTCTTAGCAACTTCAAATTCTAAAAATTCAATCAGCACCCAGAAAGTTCGGCCTCGCTGCAGCTCAGCTTCCAGGTTGGCTGCCTGCGCAGTGGCAACTGTGTTGGTCTTGAAGCTGCTTGGCGCAGGGCGTGAGCAGATATCCCGACCCCTAGAGGGGAAGAGATATGATCCGTGCTTAGCAGGGTTGATCAGCTTGACGGCTTAGGCCTCCCCTTTATTGGCGGCTGTTTGGTGTAAACTGCTGTGCCTCTGGGCATCATCAACCATCCCAAGTTGGAAACAGCGGTTCTGCGCTGGAGACACACATTTTTGATCACGTGTAGTTGGTATATCCCTCAACTGTTGGAGCTTCTGTTCCCTAAGGTTAGCCAGTATTAAGCAGCATTAAGTGGTATGGACGAAGAGATACCCGGCTTGTCACCCGTTACGAACCATGAATTAGCACTTCTGAAAACCATGGTGCTTGCTGCTAGCCGTGGATCAACTGACCCCCACCCCCCAACGACGTGGAGGTGCATAACTGAACAGCGACACAGATTGCGCAGCGATCTGTGCGAGTCATGGCCTTCACAATCCAAAGCGTATGGGATGTCCACCGCGTGTACGAAGTGGGGCACCCCATTGAATAATGATGATTAGGGAGGTTAGTACCTATGAACGGTTTATTTATGATGGTTTATGATGGTTTATTTGCAATTGTTGACGGTAAAAGTCATTATACTCAATCGTCATTGCCTGTATGGTTGTTCGTCAACATAGGGCTACCCCAAATCATCCTTCATATCAGCCATTCATAGTAATGCAGCATCCATAGCTTTGGGTTCCCGCATGGCCCTATGGCTTGAGAACAGCGCCGCAGCCTCCCAGGTTCTCCTCTCCTTCAGTCGCGACTTCCGATGTGCTGCGGGCCAAGGAGAGCTGATAGGTAAACCATCGGGAATTGTAGGTTGGCTCTAACAATAAGATTATGAATAATGGTTATATAGTTGCAATGGTTAGAGCCAACAGAATGGTGATGCTTAGTTGTATGACTAACCGTTATAATGTGGGGTGGCTCTAACTAAAGATGGCTGATGATGGTTAGTTGTAATGGTTACTAATGTTTAACAATTATTCAAAGATATGACAATGGTTAGGTGGTTTGTTGATATCTTCGATTGATCTTTCCCCTGTTGAATCGTGGTCTGTGAGGGGGACGCTCCTGAAGTGGATGAGTTTACACTAGAGGCGGCTTGATCTGTGGTATAAGATTATGGTTGGCTATTGTAGATGTGAGCCTGGCGATGGTTAAACCATTCCTCATGTGAGCATCCGACAAAAGTAGGTAAAAAGGGACAAGTATTCGAGCAATCATGGATTTCTGAAACATAGCAAAAACCTCGAAAAGCGAGCTGGTCCTACCCAAAAGCGAGCCAGGGTTCTAACGTAGAATTTGTTTGATTTAGTCATAAGCCACCAAAGACTTAAAGAGATCATCTACTTGGCTGGTTGGTGAGTGAGTGGTTTGGTAAGTTGCTTGGTTTAGTTCATTTAGTTGGTTTGATATGGTTTGATTGGTTTAGTTGGCTTAGTTGGCTTAGTTGGTTTAGTTGGTTTAGTTGGCTTAGTTGGCCTGTGCGTTCCCACCCTCCCAGCGTGGTGTTCGCTGACTCTTAGTACAGTCAAGCGCCGCCACAGCTCAGCAACTGATGCTAAAGAGCGCCCTTGGTCTGTGAACCCAGGTCCAGCCCCTGGCCTGTAGCGAGCCCCAAAGCGAGCCCAAAGCGAGCCCCAAAGTAGCACGTCAGCAGCATTGGGAAGACCAACGTCCAATGCTAAGTTCCAAGCTATACCTGTGAATTTGATTGTGTAAGCCTGTTTCCTTAATTGGGTGCGACTGTTGAGGCTGCTCCGACATGAGGTTTATGTACCAGCCGGGATTTGGTGAGTACCCTAGTGAGTACCTGCTTCGTAATTCTCTCAGGCGGGTTTGGTGCCAAGCTACAGAGGGGAGGGGTCACACCTGTAAGAGCTTAGTGGCTGCCACCCCGACAGCAATGGAGTTCTGACATCCACCGCTTTGCAGGCGCTGTATCTTCTAAGCAAGCAACAAGGAATAAGCAAAAACACCGAAAAGCGAGCTGGTCCTACCCAAAAGCGAGCCCCCTCCCAAATGATGGTAAATTTATTACCAAGTTTCGTCCGTTGCTCATGTGAATTGAAGGAAAGAACTCTGCACCACCTGTGATGCATGACAGCCCCCTTGATGAGACCACCTTCCAGTGGTTTCTTCCATCAATGATAGCGATAACTATAGATAGCTATAAGATTGGAATAGCTACAGGATAGATAGGATAGATACCTATAGATAAGCTATAGATAGCTATAGATCCTGGTGATTGGAATAGCTGATGATTCTCCATGTCCTTGGGATAGCTGGGATGCCAGCACTGCTTCCAGAACACCTGGTCACATTGGCACGTTGGTGGCTTGATGCTGCAGATGGTTTCTCACCAACAAGTACTGCTGAATGAACAAGTATCAGTCAACCAACAATTGTTGATTGATTGGTTACACCATCAAGTAAGAATTACTTGTTTCTGACCAACAATAGTCGTACATTTCAGTAATTGTTGATTGATTGGTTTGATAGCGCACCTGTGATCACGATTGCTTCTGACTGTCGCTAACCTATGATGGTGTATCTGTGTGTGGCTAGATATGGGCCACATTGATACCATGACATGTATATCATCGTTGACTAACACCCAATTCATCATTCCTTCGCAGTTAGTCATATAACAATTGCAAATCATCATATCAATCGTAATGCCATGACTTGCAATTCATAATACTTTCGCAGTTAGTCATGGTCAGAGAACTAACTCAATTCATCATATCCAAGGGTTATTCATATCCCAGTGACATCCCGGTGAGACTAACATCATCCCAGTCAGGTTTGCCATGGTCAGATATGCTCAGCCACAGCACCATTGCCCCACCGGCCAATCAGGAGCTGTTTGCGGTCCACAGCTCAGAGGTGGCACTGGGTTTGTTACGCAGAAGTCGATGGAACTGTCATCAACCATCAATTGATGATGGTTAATGGTCATAGTTGATGAATTGCTCATGGCACTGGATGTTGGGACTTCAGTAGCGAGTTGAAGTGTCGTGGATCGCATCCCAGGCATTTGCATGATGGAAAAAGTGTGCCCCAGCAATCCCCAGCATATTCTTATGCTCTTTGCAGGGCATCAGATTGCCCAGCCATCATTTTTCGTAGCCCCCTCGGTGCTGGGTACCCTTACCATGGCACATTTTGTGCTTCAGAAGTTGGATGACTTGGGCGCAACTGATGCACGGCGGGTAGCCATCAACCCTATGTATCACCCTCGCCGGTAGCCATCCCAGCGGCTCCTAGGCTCACCCAATGATCACGTCCTGCCCAGATGGACACTTCCACCAGTGTGTGAAGCTTAGAGAGATGATGCATTGAACTTGGCGGCCATGTGTAGCTGGAAAATCTGGAAGCCGCTTCCAATGCAGAGAATCTGGAGGGCAACACTGAAATCATCCCCGCCTTTTGCGGAACAATCATTTCAACGAATCTTCGATACTCATCACCCCGTCAGGAGTGGTATCTTCTCAAAATAGGGAGCCCTAAATCATCCTTCGTGGGAATCTTTTTTGGTGCCATTCTTTGGGTTTCCAGTAAACGTTCCATCCAATTTTGTTTGGTTCCCAATTTTAATCCTCACATAGCGCACAACAACCTCATGTGAACAGAGTCACACCTCGATTTCGATGAAACTCCTGGGGGTTAGAACCGGTTTCGAAGCCAGCCTGGTAGCGGGGTGACTGGGTGGACCAACAAGGATACTTGGTCCAGTCATGGTGCATGGACAAGGAACCATGATCATATATTGAAACATGTATTTTGTAAGATAGGATTAGAGATGATGATATAATTTGATACAATGACAATGGTTCATGAGTCATGATCATATGATAGGACAATCATTAGCAAGCAACAGTTGTCAATTACTATCATTGAAAGGGACAAACAATAGTCACCATAGTCCGATAATAGTTGAAATGATTTGCTTGAATAGTAACAATAGTTTGACAGCACATATGGTTGGTCATCGCAATCCTAAAGTACATCCGACCACAACTGACGGTTGTAACCAGTGTTCGCAGTGCCAGTCAGCTCATCTCTACCCCCGCAACATGTTGTTGGGGGCTTGTTGGTTATGTTGGTTAGCATTCCCTACGGTGACCCCATCATCAACCACAACTTGCCATCATTTGCAATGATCAGCCATCAATCTACCGTCGATTCACCATCAATCCACCATGGATCAGTTCATCATCAAATAAGCATCAACTAACCCATCATCACCAATCATTTGGCCCTTCTCACTCGTGATGAGCCGTTAACCACTTGATCAGCCAGCTCTGTTGCTAGGCCCATCAGACTGGAAGGATCCTTCAAACGATGGCGGCTACCACTGTGGGCGACTCAAGGGGCAACCAAAAGTGGGTCACCGCCACATCTTTGTTGGCTTTGTCCACAAATGGTGGTTTCTCAAGTCATTATCATCCAAAATTAGTCAATTTATAGGGAAAAAACACAATTTTTAGGGTTCCCAATTTTAATCAACCACCAAATGATGGCTGTGGATGACTATTGTTGTCAGCCATTTGTTGATCGTGAGCCATTTCGACAGATCAACTTCCGTTGGCATGAACATGCTGATCTATTGAATCAGTTTGAATCAGCCAAGGAAAGTTGAGTTTCATCCGGTGTCCGTGGTTTATGTGGTGATCGCCAGTTGTTTCTCCAAGGGTGTAACCAAAACACCATTGGATCAGCATGGTTAACCACTCAACAACCACTAGTTACAGAATGTTACATAGATCAAACAAACATTGGTTGTTTCCCAACGTGCTGGGAGAACACCAGCGGATGGTGGTAGTATTAGTTGTACCCTGGCAGGGTCCGGATCTGCTTGCACTGATGGCGAGAATCACGCAATGTGAGATGGATGATGAGCAATCCGCTGGCAGGATGAACCATTTCCCCCCTTGGAAACCAACCTGGAAGTGGAAAATCTATCAGTCTCTCTTGGTACGAACTGTTTTTCAATGCTAGGTTGTCCACTTCCAGGTTAGGGACTCCCAGAGAGCAACCACGGAAAGGGTGGCTGTCATGACAATCAACCCCCATATATAATCAGTTGGAGAATCAGGTGATCAGGCTTCATGTAGTGAAGTAGATCATCAAGGGACGGTATACGAGCAAACAACTGATTCATCCACAACTGATTCATCCACAGGTAGCGATAGTCAAGCACATCAGGTTTCAAGTAGCTGTACTTGGCATGATTCATTTCAGTCAAGTAGCAGCTGATTCATCCACAACTTTTGCTACAAACATCCCCTGGTCGCAACTCAAGGCTTATGGTGGGTCAGCCCTGGGTCTTGCCGCTACGCTCGGGGGGGTTGATCAGCTAGCGTCGGCAGCAACCCTACTGGATCCCTAGACATTTCGGGTAACAGGCCCCATTTTGATGCTATGAACTGGTGTTATACTGGACACTGGTGAGGCGAGTTCCTTAAATGGTTGGCGGCTTCCTATCATTTCTTGAAGCATGAGTGACTATTATCAACCAACCATTTGGCGCAGAATTATTGATCACCTCTCATTCACTCAATGACCACCATCGTTGTCATCCAGTAATCATCATTCATGAGATAATCTGACTGTTACTGAACTAATCATGATCCACCATTGTAAGCCATGGAGAACTAAAGCCACGAGGCCAGTCTGTTCACCGGACGTAATGAGGTCTGCACAAATTGGCTCGTCAGACATCTGAGAAGGCCTACGAGAGGCAGGGCGGATATTCCAGAGCGTTGATACCAGTAAGGTATGCCAGGAAAGCCAAGAACAATACTAATGAAGCCGACAATGCAGGAAAAAACACATGGGTAGTCAGTTATACGGATGCAAGTGACATCTATGATATGAAATGATGCCATGAATGATCAAGCCTAATTAGTTTACAATTCGCATCAACCATTGACTGACCCTATCAAACACTACATTTACGCTTACTAAGAACTTATCATCCCTTCACCCTTGAGCCTCAACCATCACTAGCAAAGACTATGATGATGACCAAACTTGCGTCAACACTCATGAAATCCATCGCGCCTGACGCAAAGTTGTGATCATTGTCATATCAAAAATGGTGACCATGCTAGCAGTGCCAACCATGATCACTA
Organism: Symbiodinium kawagutii; assembly: GCA_009767595.1. Taxonomy (NCBI): domain Eukaryota; class Dinophyceae; order Suessiales; family Symbiodiniaceae; genus Symbiodinium; species Symbiodinium kawagutii. Next base: position 126,532 of record VSDK01000700.1, on the reverse strand, counting down.
TCTTCATGATGGATCATTTTCTTTGGTTACTTCCAAGACAAGAGTGTCGATGGTAATTTTTTGTGCTGTTCATGTTCATGTTGTTGCGGTGATGACCATCGTCATCGTCGACGCCTTGAAGTGTCGCGTTTGTCTACGTTCTTTGCACTTGTTGGATCAGACTGTCCCAAACATCAAGAACACCCAAAGTTTGCTGCTGCTGCTGCTGCTGCTGCTGCTGCTGCTGCTTGTGATGGTGTTGGTGTTTGCGTTGGTGTCGTTAACCTTGCCCTTGTCCTTGTCTTTCTGGTTGCCCTTGTCCTTGTTGCTGTCCTTCTCATTCTCGTTCTTATTCTCATTCTCGTTCTTATTCTCATTCTCATTCTCATTCTCATTGTTTGTTGTTTGTTGTTTGTTGTTTGTTGTTTGTTGTTTGTTGTTTGTTGTTTGTTGTTTGTTGTTTGTTGTTTGTTTGTTGTTGTTGTTGTTGTTGTGTTTGTTGTTTGTTGTTTGTTGTTTGTTGTTTGTTGTTTGTTGTTTGTTGTTTGTTGTTTGTTGTTTGGCAGTGGGTCAAAACCTTGTACCCCTGGTTCCCCTATCATCAACAATGGTTTTCCCACGGTTTCCCTATGATTTTGTTGGTGAAATCATCCCCCATTTTTGGTTGGTTAAAGCCTTGACCCATAGCCATATAGTAGGAATAAATCCCCGGTAATTGTTAGTCATCATCCCCTATTCTTAACCACTATAACCAGCTATTATTGGTTGGTCAAGTATATTGTTGGTTGTTATCCCCTATTATTAACTACTATTAACCATCAACCAGCCAGAAGTCACCATTGGTTGGTTGGTTAAAGCCTTGACCCAGCTCGCCGTTGGTTGTTGAAGCAGCGCCTCGTTTCGTTGCTGCTGGACCCGGGTGAATGCATGCGACACCGGCTGCAGCTCTGGTGGTGCCTGCCGACCTGCCAAAGACGGACCTTTCCCATATGACGACTGCCAGGTTTGGAGGGGTCGGTTGCTTGGTGGCTTGGGACGTCAAGGGGTGGTCAAGGGGTGGTTAATGGTGGGTTGTTAGTGGGTTAAGGGTGGGTTAACGGTTGGTCAATAGCCATGGAATGCCATTGATGACCATTGTTTTGATTGGTTGGTGGGAGACTGTGTTCATAAATGCTGGGACAAATCAACTCAAAGCGTTCAACCAACGATGAATGCATGGTTTCCAACTATACGTACAGTTGTTTGCCACTATATGAGGGTTTCTCCAACTAGCGGGTACCCCAAAGCTACGGATGGATGATTACTATAAATGGTCAATAAAGGATGATAACTAGGGATAACCCTATGACTTGAGAAACACCCAGATGGGCTTGGTTTCCTTGTAAAATGTTGGTGTCTCCCAAACGAAAAGAGACAGTTGGCCTCCATATGCTGGCATGCCTTGATGCTTGGAAGCAACTACTGCTAGCTGCGTTGCATGTACAAACATCCAGCTACAGGTGTTTCTCAAAACAGGGGACCCCAAAAATGGCTTGTTTTATTGCTAGTGGTTACTATTGGATGATTTGGGGGGTCGCCTATTTTCAGAAACACCCATATGTGACTGTTTCCATATTGCCAGTCTGTGCCTAGCGGCATTCGTATGAGACTGGTGGGGGATTTGAATTTTGGGATGATAGACATGAGAATGATGGTAAGTCAATGGGTACTCAGTGAGTTATGAAGGTTGATTAATGAATAAGTAATGAGTGGTTAGTGACTGGCTCATTGATGGTCAATGAGCAATCAATGAGAGGTTCATGACTGGTTCATGACAGGATAGTTAATGGCCTTTTCGGGCCTTTATGTTTGAAACGGGTTGAAACCACTCGCCAGAGTCTTGCCCAGACCAACCACATGGTGTCTTGGGATTTGGAAACATTTCGAACATGAAACAATGGTTTGTCTAAACTACTTCTTTACATAGTGTTTGTTCAACCCATGATGAGAAAAGACGTTTACAGTAAGTAAACACTCAAGCTCAGTTAGGAGCTTGGTTGTCGGGCTTTCATGGCTGGTGCCTGGTTGTTGTAGCTCAGTGCCGAGTATCACCGCCAGCAACTATTGTGGCGGTATCCCTTAGTCATCAGTAGAAGTACTTGGACGTGTATCTCAGACTCTGTAATTGGTAGCTGACCATGGATATAGGGGTTAGTTCAGCTACCTTGGAGGGGTACTTACCCTGGGCATATTTTATGGAACTAACCCCAGCTACACCTCCAAGCATCCCCTCTCACTGGCTGGTGGTGTTCCATCCACATCAACGACACGCGGCTTGGCAGGACCAGTGTGGCGACTTGTCCACGAAAAACTGGAGCAGCAGCGGGCACATGGAGGTGGTCATAAGTGAGAACTGATAGGTTGATAGTATGATAGTGCTGAAAAAATAGTTAGTTTGGATCAGAGGTTGATAAATGGCTGAGAATAGGGGGTAAGAACCAAAGATGACATCGCTTATGCTATCCGTATAGGATTATATGGGTATCTCCACGCATGGGGGTGGTCCTGGTGCGTCCGAACATGCTCGTTTTTTGAAGGAAATTTCACAGGTCCCTTCTCATGAAATGGGCGACCGAAAATGAACAACTGGTGAGCACCCAGTGGTTGGTAGATTTTGGTGGTTACAAACATCCCAGACTTTTACCAAACTCCTGTGGGATCTTTCCCTCAATAAATCCACTATCTTGAGGACTCACCATATCCCTGTTTGTATGTGTACGTAAATACATACAAAGAGATGCAGATCTATAAACGTGCAATGAAACCTATTTTCAAACACATGTGCCCCAAAAGTGCAAATCGCTGCCTACATTGCACGGATGGTCACGGGGCACACCTTTTGACCAAAGTTCCCCGGGAATCACTGGCAGCTGTGTTCCGCTTAGGTATTGGCGCGACTGTAACGAAGGCCCCGCTGAGGGGAGGAAGTTTACCATGGTGCCAACGGTTCCTGCATTACTCGCTAATTGAGTCCACCTGCTGTTCAGTAGTTTTTAGTGCTCTGTTTGTGATGGCGGATTGGTTAGTCAGGGCTAGTGAGGTCTAATCATGGTCATAAATGGTTGGTAATGTTGAATCATTGCACTTAATTAATGCGTATATAGGCGTTTCAATGGCAAAGAAGGTTCACATTGAAGCTGCCAGTTTGTGAAAGGTAGTCCCTGGCTTCAGAGACACATTCACCGGTTAGGGGTGCCGGCTGAGGACCTGGGAATCTCACCATGGCGGATTGTTGTCAGCAACACTGGTGAGTGAGTGTTGATGATGAGTCGGTCCAGTATATGAACCAGTTGACCACACAAATGAGGCATTCTGAACCATTAATGATATGAACCAGCTTGCATTGACAAAGAGATCTTAACCCTCACACCCCCGCACATACCCTTACATACCCTGACATACCCTTACATACCCTGACATACTCTTACATACCCTGACATACCCTTACATACCCTGACATACCCTTACACACCCTGACATACCCTTACATACCCTGACATACCCTTACACACCCTGACATACTCTTACATACCCTGACATACCCTTACATACCCTGACATACTCTTACATACCCTCACATACCTTTACGTACCCTTACGTACCCTTACATAACCATTGATTCGCCATTGACTCACCAGTGCTCACCATGGCTCGCCTAGGTTCACCACGACCATGATGCGTCCCACGTCACCGTGGTGCACCACCATCACTACTACTCTGTTGGGAGCTGAGCTACGGTGGCGAGGGATGAATCCCTGGGGATTTTCGATGGTTAAAGTTGGTAATTAATGTTGGTTTCTGATTAGTATCTACCTGTTGGTTTCATCTATTTTTTTGGGGGGGTTACACTAATCAGAAACCAACATTATCGATACTTAATCAGCTTTAGTGGTTATAAACCAACTGGTTAAGCACTATTATTGAGAATATGAATGACTATGGTGGTTGATAGTGGTCGCTATGGTGGTTGATAGTGGTAGCTATGGTGGTTGATAGTGGTGACTATGGTTAGTAGCCGTTGGAGATGATTGAGCTGGTCGCTGACAACGGTTTGTAACGGCGAATCCAGCTTCAGAACGAGCAGGAGTCGTTACTGTTTCATTGTGTTTCAACAAATGATACCCTCTGCTTTCAGTGACCATGAAATAGTAGGTAATCAATACCAAGCAATGGTAGGAACCATTTGGTTGCTTACTACAATGGTAACCGGAAGTTTTATGGTTGATACCGGAAACTATGGCTTATAGTGGTTGACTATGGGGGATAGCTAACAATACTATATAACTGGTTGTTGGCTTGATTGACATTTTTCATTTTTCCCCAATGACTTTGGGATGGTTGAGTTCTGATCGACACCTATTTTTCAAAGGGGTTGAAACCACCAACCAGGATTGGTAGGCGACAAAGCACTATTCAAGTATTGTTCATGAATTAGCCCTCAACCATCGGTTAATGGAAGGTCATATAACCCATTAACAATGCTTAAGAACGATCAATTCACAATGACAAAACCTTCATGGTAAACCATTAATGAAGCATTGACCATCAGCCACTACTGAAGTAATGATTGAGCAACCGGGTAGTGACAGTGTTTCTGGCACACTGCTTTGCTGGATTGATGTGGACAACACTAGGGTTTTTTTCAAAAAAATGGTATGTGCCAAAATAGCGGTACCTCCAACACTAATGATTTCCTAGTAATATGATCATTTTTTGGTGGGGCCAATTGGTTACCCTATGGTTTGGCACATACCCAAATGGTGTACCCTGAAAACTGGCGGTTTCCCTCGGCCAGCCAACGGTAATGAAGAGCTGGATGATTAGTAAGTACCACCACGCCCATGACTAGTAGTTGAACTCAACCGTGATTGTTATTATCGCCTATGATTATCCGCTATTGACCATGATGATTTGCTATGATTGACCATTATCAATGGTTATACCCATGGATAGATCCCTTACACACCACCCATAAAACCACTTATGAAATCACCTATTAACCATTCTAACATCACCTTTGTTGGTACCCTGCTTGTTCCTGGTCTGTGTAGCTGAATCCCCAGGTCAAAGGCGTACCCATCATCTCCAACTTGAACACTTGGGCATATGGGTGCATCTGAGCCATTAAGCAACATAGGGTAAACCCTTGTGTGAACCAACATGGTCAACCCTTATGTTGTGTGTAACAACTGCTTGTTAATAACAAACCTTAATCATCAACGCTGGCATATTGGTGAACCGTAACCTGCTTAACCAACATAAGCTGATTAATAAGAAGCAGTTATTGGCATACGATCTTAACCTTTGACTATTGTAACCATTAACTGAGCGTTTGATTCCACATGATCACCCATCATGGACCATCACTCACCATTTGGCTTCGTTTCTGGTCGTCCAGCAATTCACTTGGTGAACAAGGAGATTCAAGTGAATCAAGGATATTTGATTATACAATGAGAGTTGAACGAAGCTCGCATAAAACTTACTGTATTCGTGAGGTTCTTCCAACACATTGTGCAAGGGCCCGCAGCAGAAGCACAAGTATGTACTCACATATGTACGTTTCATCTTGCGTATTAAATCTTGGATCCAGTGTTGTAGCAGCAACAAAGATGGATTGTTGAGACAGATCCGCTTGTTTGTTGACAGGGCAACGGCCACGGATACAGCCACCACTACTCGGGCTCATATGTCTGAACCTGAGCGGCAGAGTCACGTTCAAGCACCACCCAGTGCAAGGCTTTTGGTGCGAGTGTGTCTTCTGTGAGATCGAAATCGGAGACAAATTACTTGAGTTAGACAACGGACGATGTATGTTTTTCGGCCGGGGTTGTTAGACCGGCTCATGTGCGCTCTCATTTCTTTAATTTCCCGGTGAAAAAGGGAGGGCCCAAATAGATCATTTTGGGCCTGTCCACAATTCACGGATCAACCGACCTCCAGGCACACTCTCCAGTGATGGTTAACGCGCCCTTATTTGGGGTTGGTAATGTTGAAAAGCCCTGGATAGCGCCTCCAAAGTGGCGGCTTTATCCTCAAAACCATAGTCTAGATCCCATTGCTTTCTGGGTCAAACATGGTCAAACATGACACCAAATTGGATGGTTTTCAGCCCTTTGAAACATTGACCATCATTCAACATTTGGCTTCGTTTCTTGGTGTGAAGCGTTTTATCTGCGCGAACATGAGTGTGAAGATGAAGATTTGTTTGATTGCAGGACATTGGATTTCAATTTAAGAGTTGAACGAAGCTCGCATAAAACTTGTTAGCGATGGTCGTCCAACACATTGTGCACAGGCCCGCAGCAGAAGCACAAATACACACATACATACGTGCGGGCATCTTGCATATTAGATCTTGTATCGAGTGTTGTGGCAACATCAACAGGGATAGATTGTTGAGACAGATCTTAGTTTGTTTGCAGGGCCACGGGTACAGCCACGACTACTCGGGCGCATATGCCTGAACCTGAGCGGCAGAGTCACGTTCAAGCATCACCCAGTGCAGGTCTTTTGGTGCGAGTGTGTCTTCTGTGAGATTGAAGTCGTAGACAAATTACTTGAGTTAGACAACGGACGATGTATGTTTTTCGGCCGGGGTTGTTAGACCGGCTCATGTGCGCTCTCATTTCTTTAATTTCCCGGTGAAAAAGGGAGAGCCCAAATAGTTGATGTTGGGCCTGTCCACAATTCATGGATCAACCAACCTCCAGGTACACTCCCCAGTTGTTTGGCATACAATCTTAACCATTACCTACTGTAACCATCAAGTGAGCACTTAATTCAGCATCAGTACTAACCATCATGAAATATCATTCATCATGAGCCATTATTCACCATTTGGCTTCGTTTCTTGGCGTCCAGCGTTTCATTTGCATTCACTCGAGTGTGAACATGGAGGTTCATGTGAATGCATGGCATTGGATTTCACAGTGAGAGTTCAACGAAGCTTGCATACCAGTTGTTTGTGATGATTATCCAACACATTGTGCACGGGCCCGTCCCTTCGCAGAAGCACAAGTATGTACTCACATATGTAGTATGTACGTATCATTTTGCTTACTGTATTAAATCTTGGATCGAGTGTTGTAGCAGCATCAACAGGGATAGATTGTTGAGACAGATCTTAGTTTGTTTGCAGGGCCACGGGTACAGCCACGACTACTCGGGCGCATATGCCTGAACCTGAGCGGCAGAGTCATGTTCAAGCATCACCCAGTGCAGGTCTTCTGGCTGTCTTCTGCCAGATCGAAATCATGTTTGCTTGGGTTAGACAATAGATCTACCTGAGTTGGGACACCAAGCATCATGCACAATCACATTCATTATTTATCATTCATCATTCAGCATTCATCATTCAGCATTCATGATTCATGATTTATCATCGTCATCATCATCATCAGCATCATCAGCATCATGATCATCATCTATCATCATGTATCTTCATCATCAATACTAACCCTTATATTACCTAGCATTGCTCGTTTCTTTCCCTTATGTTCCCTGTAGTTAATCATCACAAAACATTCCTAATCATTGTCATCCATTGTTGCGATCAAATCAACCATTCCGAAGGTTAAGCATTATGAATCAACATGGAATACGCAACGTGAACCGGCTCGAAATCTAGTCATTTGTTAACTCATGGTTTCTCAAGCCATGGGGAACCCCGAAAATGTTGGGTTTATTACTACAAATGATTATATTGGATGACAACTAGGGGTGCCCCAATTTGAGAAACACCCAGCTGGTGAACCGGTTTGTGCTCACTCACACCGGTGAGACATTTCTTTTAAGAGCATCAGTCCTTCAATTGCACATGAGCGATTCCAAACAAGCTCGGACTGTTGAGGATACCCTATGGTAGTCAAACATTGTAAACATGGGAATGGATCATCCACCATTTCGAGATGGTTGACCTATTGGGAATGACCATGTTCTGGTGCTTTACTAGCCATCACAAACCAACAATTACTCACTATTGTTGCGTCCTATTTCCTATCATTATAGTTTCATATGAACAACCATCAGTTTCGTATCATTGACGCTAGTGAAACGGTCATAACTGCAAATTAACCACCTACTTATGATACTGCAGTTCTTGTTATCATTAACCATCCAATATAATCACCGTTTGATGAGGGAAAGAAGATGGTTCACTTGCTAACGAGGTCACTCAGTGAAAGATACCGCCTCAATGCCCCAGGAGAATCTTGAAGCATGTGGTCGTTCCATAGCAGTAACTGAATCGCCTCGCCGAATGTGGTTGCTTATTGACCGTTATCCATCGCCGTTGTTGTCAAGAGTCATTCATAACAATCATTCTTGTGGCTGGATGTGGCTGGTGGATTGTCATTCACTTCAAGCAACAAATGATTCACTACTGAGAATGATTCATGATGCATCACTGATTGATTGTCGGTGATGAATGATGGACTAATTATGAATCCTTGAAATGAGAGCAAGGACCCATAGGAAAGTGATAGATTGGTTAATTACATAATTCAACAAGAAACCAATCATTGACAATTTGGTCACTCATCATTCAACTCACCAAATTCATTCACCATCGTCAGCACGTGCAACCTTTCAGGGCGGCTCTTATCCTTATGATGCCTGGAACTCAGATGTGCCAATGACCCTCCCTGTGGCATTGAACAGGTTGAAGTGCAACTGGTATGGCATGGTATCGCATGCTGATGTCTATGCTTGTGCATGTTTGTGCATGTACTTGTGCATGTGTTTGTCACCAAACACGACATCTCACACACCGCAAATTATCGTGACAGCTCAACTGAAACATCGGTGTGGAGAGATCACTTGTGCTGCCTAGCGCGCTGTGCGTCAGGGCTACGGAACCAGCCACTACTACTCTTCGGGCTCATACGTCCGAACCTGATTGAACCTGAGCATATCACACGGTCACAGGTCACTTTAAATCACTTTAAAAGGTTACGCCGTGAATCACGGAATCACGACCCGTGGCACTGTCCAAGTCCGGTGTCGCATGTTTGTTCCTGTTTGATCATGTTTCGTAGCAGTGTCAACGATCTGGCTTTCAACGGATTAAGCATGGGAATGAACGGTTTCAGAAGGTTTACATGGTGGTTTCTTAAGATAAGGGACCCCCCCAAATGACTATATAACTATATATATATACATGTAAATCATTGATCATCTGGATGATTTCGGAGTACCCCCCCATAGTAAGAAACACCCATATCTAATCATTTCTTTCACCAGCTCAAAACTGGGTCCGCTGTCGTTCAAAGGCCGATGGCGCTCCTGCGATTGGTGGCGACACTGACTATCAATCCTGGAAAGACTCTCAGACCGCGGCGAGCTCAACATGTGACGGCAGCGGTCCTTGATGTCACAAGACTTATTCAGCAGTTACCAGCCATCACCACCCAGAATATTTCGGTGGTTATGAATGACATGGCTGACCGCTAGCATGATTTTGAATGAGTTCTTCTTGAAACCTCTAGGCCATAGCAAATGGCAGGAGACTTTCCATTTAATTATTCCCTTATGATCCCCTGCGCTACTGAGTAGATAGAATGGTGTAACCCAGGGACCAGCTAAAATACCCTATTTTAGCCAGACCAGGTTTTCACAGGTGTTTTTTGAATATTTATAGTGTTTAGTGGTTAGGTTTATTGCCAGGTGGTAGTTGTAGAACCAGGAGGTGGCAGCTGGAAGAACATATAGGTGGCAGCTAAAAGAACCAATCGACAATTTGAAATATCTAACTATTGAAACATTTGCAATGCGTCGATACGTAAACTTTTGAAAATGTTGATGCTTGATTTGTATGTGATACCATTTGGTCTATGTTCAGGAGTGGCAAGTGGTAGAAAAAGAAAATAGAATATATAAAACAAAAGTGGCAGCTAGTAAAACCAATAGGTGGCAGCTAGTAAAACCAATAAAGATATTCAAACTTGGCAGCTGGTAGAGCCAATAGTACCACCGAAGCGTAGCTATTGGAAAAAACTACGCACATGGTGCTTTTGCTTATAGCACCGGAACCGTAGCTATTGGAAAAACTATGCAAATGGTGTCTTTGCTTATAGCACCGAAACGTAGCTAGTGAAAAAACTATGCACAACGTAGCTATTGGGAAAAGCTATGCAAATGGTGTTTTTGCTTATAGTACCGAAACGTAGCTAGTGACAAAACTATGCAACGCGTAGCTATTTGAAAAAACTATGCAAATGGTGTTTTTGCTTAAAACACCGAACCCGTAGCTATTGGAAAAACTATGCAAATGGTCAAATGGTGCTTTTGCTTATAGTACCGAAGCGTAGCTATTGGAAAAACTATGCAAATGGTCAAATGGTGCTTTTGCTGATAGTACCGAAGCGTAGCTATTGGAAAAACTGTGCAAATGGTGCTTTTGCTTTCAGTACCGAACCCTAGCTATTGGGAAAAGCTATGCAAATGGTGTTTTTGCTTATAGTACCGAAGCGTAGCTATTGAAAAAACTATGCACAACGTAGCTATTGGAAAAAACTATGCAAATGGTGTTTTTGCTTATAGTACCGAAACGTAGCTAGTGAAAAAACTCTGCGACGTGTAGCTATTGGAAAAAACTATGCAAATGGTGCTTTTGCTTATAGTACCGAACCCGTAGCTACTGGAAAAACTATGCAAATGGTGCTTTTGCTTATAGTACCGAAGCGTAGCTATTGGAAAAACTATGCAAATGGTGCTTTTGCTTATAGTACTATGCAAATGGTGCTTTTGCTTATAGTACCGAAGCGTAGCTATTGGAAAACAATTTTAGTCCTGACCATGGAAGCTAGAAGAACCAATAGGCAGCAACTGGAAGAACCAGGGGGTGGCAGATAGAAGAACCAAGGGGTGGCAGATAGAAGAACCAAGAGGTGGCAGATAGAAGAATCAAGGGGTGGCAGATAGAAGAACCAAGGGCTGGCAGATAGAAGAACCAAGGATCAAGGGGTGGCAGATAGAAGAACCAAGGGGTGGCAGATAGAAGA
>VSDK01000700.1:48854-93590 GCA_009767595.1 Symbiodinium kawagutii | reverse complement strand
ATCATCATCATCATCATCATCATCATCATCATCATCATCATCATCATCATCATCATCATCAGCAAAATCATCATCAGCATCAGCAAAATCATCATCATCATCATCAGCAAAATCATCATCATCATCATCAGCAAAATCATCATGACGTTTGTCATTTTCTGCGTCTCTTTATCGCTTGCTTACGCCTGGCCCAGCGATCAGCTGAGGCCAAGCGCAAGTTGAAGGAAGGTCTGAAGATCAGCAAGGCCAAGAAGGCGCGCGGGGTTCCCCCCGCTGGGAGCGCGCTTCCTGGGAGCCCAGGGCTACCCCTTTTTCCGGGGCAGCAACCAGGAGCATTCCAAGCTGATGGCAGACTGGTTGCCAAAGGAGGTAGCTAACTAGCTAAGTAACTAGCTCAGTAGCATATCACCAACGAACTGACTCGCCAAATAAGTGAGTGACTAATCAACAGTTTCACCCATATAGCTGGCAAACCAGGTGACAAGTTGACTGACTAGTCAACAAACAACATAGTAAGTAAGCAAGAATTGGGCATCAACTAACAAATCATCGAGGTATCATCACCTAGCAACCAAAAGTATCACGATGCAGTACAATTATACAGCACAGCTGAACTGTTAGGTGGTGCAGCTGTTTCGAAGCGCATCGCACACATAGGTATAGGTAGATAGGTGGATAGATTGATAGATAGATGTATTCTGGGATAAATGTAGATAGATTGCTTTACATTCGCATAGATGCATGGAGAAACGACTCGTAGGTAAGACGATAAACCGACTAAAAACAGTGACACAGGCATTATATAGCATTGCTTATCGGGGTGTTGGATCATTGCTTACTGCTTTTTTCCTGGTCTGTTTATAGATGTGTAAACCATGTATAAACCATATATGTCCTCTATATCTCTGTACTTTAGCAATTTGATTTGTCAACGGGTGAACCCCACTATGCGGACAAAAACTACCACTGTGAACATGTTTTTTTCTCCACCAATTGGTTAGTGAATAACCAGTACCAATAGGTTTCAATCAGGACTCTATAATGTAAACTAGGTCGTTTGTACACCCCTAGTATGTATAGTCTACCTGAATTTATAGTGACAAGCCTCGTAGATGCTGGTTGGTGGTTTTAAAGATTCTTCGTGACTTGCGCGCATTTTTAGGATGGGGCAACCAACCACCATGGTTAGCTAGGATATACTGACTACAACCTGGTCAATTGGATAACGATAATAATGATACTAACAACTCTTCATAACAATGATAATCATAACAGTCAACAAAAATGAATAAATATGTAGTGGTTACTATAACTACCGGTCTATACACATAGCCCGCTTAACCCCTTCAACAACTCCAAACCCACAAGCCAAACCCAGGGCTGCTCCTGCGGGGCTGTCGCTCTCCAGGCTATCAAAGTTCCAAAGGAGGAGCAGGGCCAAGGGTACGACCACCGAAGGGGGCCCCCTGGCTGGGTTCACCAATCCCCGTATGCTCAATATGAATATATGGGTCAATATTGACCAAAATATCAATCGTCCAACTGGTAGGACGGGTTCACTACTACGATTACTACGACTACTACGACTACTACTTCTACTACTAGCACTACTACTAGTACTACTACTAGTACTACTACTAGTACTACTACTAGTACTACTACTACTACTACTACTACTACTACTACTACTACTACTACTACTACTACTGCTCCTCCTCCTATTGTTGCTACAATTACTACTATTATTGTTTATTTGTTAGTTGGCTACTATATTGACCCATCTCGATATTGCTCTCGTGGTCTCTGGCGGGCCAACTTCAGCATCCCAAGTGCAGTGAAGTTGGGAAGCAAGATGTAACCCAGCAAGGCCAACACACGCCATCCCCCCATATCAATCTGTGAGGAACCCCAGAATGAATAGTCCTCTACTCAACCAGATGAGGCCAGCTCAGTGGTCCGCTTGCAGGAAAAATCCAGAACACCATCTGATGGTGGATGCTTGATAATGGTAACCAATAAACAGTTAGCCGATGATCATCCATTGTTTAGCAATAAATGCGAAGACTACCGAGATTTTGTCATTAAGAAATGGATCTTTCCATTGATCGTGCACGGGACAGATTCAAATAGGCACCTTGGACTGTGGTGAACGGTGAACCAAGGGAAGCGGGTGTCTCCATTCATGGGTGTCCCCCAACCCGAGCGAAACAGTCAATTTTGGAGATACACCATTTATGGACATAGAAATTAGTGATCTAATGAGTGTTTGTGTTTCTTTTGGCCTCCAGAGACTGTTCAACTGCGCATTTGTACTCCCATTTTGCTTCAGGAGAGCAAGTGAAAGCTTTATTTTCTCTAGTAATTTTGCATGTGGCATGGGACCGCGTGCCTGCAATATTGCAAAACCTTGCCCGTTTTGAACCCAGGTCAATCTTATTGCAAGATTTCTGCTGATGAGACGTCCTGTTCACGCCATCTTTGGCCTATGACATCTCTTAATTACCTGCCACTTGTTGTTGAAAATCTTACATGGGTTCTCAAAACTGCATGGAACCGGATTTCAATGAATTGACGGTTCCGAGCAATTTACAGTGCTGTCATCAAGTCTGCAGCTAATGCAAAATCGGATGAGTCACTTGCAGTTCGGGAGGAAGTTCGAGCTTGGAACAGGCATCCCCTGTGGAATGATGAGTTCCCTACCGCAGATCATCTGGTTGGTGGTTTCAAACATTCTTTATTTTCCCTAGTAGTTATCAACAAATGGTTGGTTGACAAGCATATTTTTCATGGGGTTGAAACCACCAACCAGTCATGGATGAGCAGGTATTCATGGTTAACGACTGCCATCTCCTTGTGGAGACCCATCATGGCTGCTCAAAGCCATTGAGCTACGTGACTGGTCGATGATATGTGCTGGGGCGACTGTCAACCATCGCCACAGTCAACTGTGAATCATGGATAGTAACGTGTAATGGTTAATGTAAGATCCATGTCCATATTGATAACCCCCCAGTTTAACCATGAACAGCTTGTGATTTACCATCTGTAGCAATATACCACTCGCAGTATACCACGGCCCCGAGGCTAATGCAAGGACTTGGGGATAGCCGTTGTGCATGTCTGGTTGCTCATGAGCATGCTGTACACGTGCAAGTGCTCATATGGCATTTGCATGCTGAGTAGCTGTGAAAATGGTGAATCATTGCTCTGAATAGCTAAGGGGTGAGCTGACTGCATGGTTATTTGTGGATCCAATTGAGGGTTCCGCCGTCGCAACAGATGGATTTTGAACATTATTCATGTATGCTCATCGCAAGAATGGGACTAGCAGTACATTCATGATGATCATGCACATGCAAATTATACCGCGATGGATGATAGTATTCGCCATATAAAGCACACCAATATACCCCAATAATGCTGTAACGATCATCCACAGTGATGGAATACATCTATGTATATACATACTGTACACACATACATGCTTGTTTCTCAAATCAAAGGGCTACCCCCATATTTTCACCACCCAACATATTGACCATCTATAGCAATCAACTCCCACCAGAGCTGATGGGGTTCCCGTCATGGCTTCACCACCATGACTGATGCATCCCCATGGCTCAATCACCTCACGGACCACGACTCGCTGCGTCCGGCAGCAAGACCTCGGCTCGCTGGGCTTGGGATTGCTCCGCTGCCATGGCGGGAGAAGTGGGTCTCTATGAGGCCTTGGAACAAGCGGATGAGGCCGGGGGTGGACCTGCCCATGGGTGGAAGCTGTGGAGAATCCAAGGGCCATGGTGGTTATACCAATGGTTAGTTAAATGGTTGGTAAATGGATGTTAATGGTAAGTCACATGGTTGATTTGATGCTTAATTGACCAATGGTTGGGGACACTGTCAAGGTGGTTCGTTAAAGTTTTGGAAGATCCCGTATCGAAAGGCTGCGCATGAGCTACCAGCACCCATGTATCATCCTGATCAACCATGAAGCATCCACTCTGACACTGCCCATTGTTTGCTTGTTGACCCATCACCAGCAGTTAAACAACACGTTACAATTTAGCTGCAGTCAAACATATACCATACTTACTAGTTACATCTACACAAACTACCAATCACTCGTTGATGAACTGTTTGACTGGATTGATATGCGTAGCCGGTAACTATGAGCTGATAGTTCACTGGTACAAGCTCATAGTTACAAGCTCAAGATACAACCAGTGAAAAGATCATGGCATTATCAGGTATTACTCCTGGTGACAATCAGCTCTTGTGGACTATCATGGACCTGGTCATTCTTAATCATTCACAGCTATGTGAACTTGCCTGATTCATACCACTGGTGATGTCTTAACCACTGGTTCCAATACTAACCATTGTTTAACCATTAGTTTGTTGTTGACTACCCCCCAATTATAAACCATTATGATCTTCTAAAGTCCCTTATCAAACCTTATTACATCAACCTGGTGATATCCTTGACCATCATTGACCATCATTGACCATCATTAGCCATGACAATTCCCTACTAGTAACCACTGGTTCCTGGATATATCCTGGTTGTAACTATCCCATTGGTTCCGATTGAACCATAACGAAGGGTCGCCTCCAGGAGGCTGCTCAGCCGCGAAGTATCCCCAGTGGAGGCGCGGCCGAATGGAGTGGGCTTTCCATCCGTTTTTTTTTGGAAGGGATCATTGATCAACAGATATCAACAGAATTCAGGATCAAAGCTCAACACCATTGCAAGGGTGTCATGATGGTGTCATGTCATTTCTCTTTTTTTCACTACAATTTGCACAGGGTAGAAGTGGAAAAGCATGCGAACCAATATAAATCAACCATGTGAACTCCCATTATTTTGCGTTAAGTAGCCATCACCAGTCATCATGAAATAGATTCCTAACTCAAGAGCAATGGTTCCCATTAAAAAAATATCTCAAGAAAACTCCGGTTATTAACCATCATTCACCATCAACATTAATCACAAGTAAGTTACCATCATATCAACCATGATCAACCATGTTAATTGATCATTACCTGGTCGTGGTTACTTTTGGTGAATAACAATTAATCATTAACCATCATTTATCATCATATCAATCAGTTTCTGCATCATATCAACCATCATGAACCATCATTAACCATCCCAATAGTCACTAATTTATCATCATTAACCACCACAAGTGGTGGTATCAACCATGATTAAACCATATGAATCACCACCTGGTGGTGGTTCCTTGTGGTTAAGTCATCCATCAGTAGCCACCCCCAGCCACCACCGCACCCCCGTTGAGGTCCGGGCCCACGAGTTTGGCCCCTTCGCATCTCCGCGGCGCTGGTGGTGGGTGGCCTGGTGACGCTACTGGTGAGGCGACGCGCGACGCGTTGCGGCCGCTGGGGTCCAGGGGAGTGGTGCCGTTAAGTGGGTCGTTAAGCGGGTGCCTAAGCGGGGTCCTGAGCCATGCTGGCTCCAAGGTGGTTGATAAGCTGGTTCCCAGGCTGGCTGTGGCTGCCTGATGATGGGTGATTGATGGTTTGTCAACGGTTCTTGAATGGTCAAAGGATGGTGATCCATCGGTTATCATGGTGACAAATAAGTATTAACTAGCAACTAGTCATCGTAAATTACCATGACAAACCATTTTTACAGTTGTTTGCTACCATGATAAACAGTAATCGACCACCGTCATTAGTGGTAATCAATGATTGTTGATGATAGTTAATAGTGATGCTTGCTGATGAGCTGGTCAACAAGCTGGTTGATAATGGTGATGGCTAGGAAATGGTGAACCATGGTTAATCGCTGATGGCTGATGATGGTGAGTCAGCATGGTTAATGATGGCTAAATGATGTTTGACTAAAAGTTAAATGACAGATAATGCATCCGTTAGCGACGAGTAGTGGTGCTTGATGATGGTCAGTGAGGCTTACTCATGGTTTCGCATGGTTGGTCATGATCGATGCGGCCCATTATTGTAAGAGAACAACCAACATCAACACCAGCCTCCACCAGGTCACCAGGTTTGACAATATAAAACCATTCATCAACCATCAATCAACCATCAATCAACCAGCAATCAACCATGGTTGACCATCACTAAGCAACATCAACCATCAAACCTGATGTACCCCCCAGTCACGACTTCCATGGCTTCCCTACAAGAAAGTGCGATCGGGCGTGCCATGGACCCAACCCCCGGAGGCTCCCCCCACGCTTTGGACCGTGAAGGTCAGCCTCATCCCCAGCATCTTCCATTATTAGCCATCAAGTTGGTGAAGTATCATCAACCATCAACCATCCATGGTTGATTCATGGTTGATTGTCAAGGCTGATTAGTGGTTGATTCATGGTTGATTCATTTATAGTGATCATGGTTGATTAGTGATTGATTTATTGTTGGTCCATTATCAACCACTGCCAACCATCATCGACACCATTATCAATCTCTATTATCAACCACCATCAACCACCAAGGAACCATGAATCAACCAACTATTGACTGTTGTTAAGTATTTATTAACCATCATTAAGGACCAGTAGAGTTGTCATCATCAAACATCATCAACCTCTCCAGCCATCACCAGGAGCAACCCATTATTAACCACCATGATATCATCATCAATCATCATAACCAAGCCTTTGAGCACTATGAACCACTACTGACCACTTATCAACCACTATTGACCATTTTTACGATCTACCATCATTATCAACCACTTTCAACCACTATTTACCATCATCAACCACCATTGACCCCTTTGGACCACTATTCACCACTATTAAACGCTATCAACCATCAACCATTACGACAGTTCCCATTCCAACCTTTGGTTCTACCGGTCGCAGGTCTCAGACTGAGACGCTTGGGGATGTGCAAGGACTTCAGGCTGCTGCCCGCAGCCGGTGGTGACATGACCGATTGCAACAAGAAGCTGAGTGAACCTTGGTTCGTTGTGATGGTTGATATCTCATCATCATCATCATCATCATCATCATCATCATCATCATCATCATCATCATCATCATCATCGTTCCTCCAACCATGATCTTTCCTTCACGGGTGACCTCCAGGCAAAGTTCGGAGCAGCCGGGGGCCCGAGGACATCTGGGCCCGAGGACATTTGATGTGCGCTCCACCGAACGGGTCCACCGGGGGTCAGTGGGGCCAACGCCGAAAAAGTGAAGCGATGACCCGACATGTGATTGGTAACAGCTGGTGGCGTCATGAATTTGCAAGCTGGTCATGAGTGTTGCCATGATCAAAGGTAATACTAACAGTCTGATACCACAAGTACTGTCAGCTTACTTCATTAACCATGGTGGATTACTAACCATTAGTTAACCCGTGAATATCTTACACTAATCATCAATTCTGGTACTGACAATAATATATCTAATCTAAGTAGCATGATGGTTGATATACCAGCTGGCGATTTTGGATTGATGGATAAACCAGCTGATTTGTACCGCTTGTCACCAGATGATCAATCATCACCTACCCTTATTACTACTGAACTATCAATACTAGCAACCAGCTACGGTAACCAGTTGATTAGTGCAGATAGTCACCGATTTGCGACTGCAGCAATGATTAATTAAGCCTGGATACAACGATGGTTGTTGGTTAGTCACATTGTTTCTGCATCAGTTATTCATTAGTAGGTCCTACAAGCACTGATGCAATGGGACCCTGATTGGAAGCGGAACTTGGGGTGTCCAAAACCTGGGTGTATGTTCATTAGTTGGTCATTCTGCTCAACAACGAAGCAGCTTATCAACTTTTATTCACCAACAAGCATCAATTCACCATCACTAGCCCCACACATTCTCAACCAGTGGTTCAACCAGCCGTTCAACCAGCGGTTCAACCAGCGGTTCAACCATTCTCAACCCATGCCATGGTGAGTGATACCATAATCCTCAGGTGCACGCCCCTCCGTGTCCAACGGGATCAAATCGATGCCACTGGGACTGCTTTTTTCGCGGGTAGCTGCTGGAGGATTGCACACTGGGGATGAGATCACGGTCCTGGGGATGGTCAAACTTAGGGAGTACTCCTAAGGGTCATGATTCTGGGGATGGGATGCACTCGGGTGAACTAACCTGGAAATGGAAAATCAACCATTCATAAACATTCAAAACCATTCATAATGGTTTCCTGATGGAAAATTGGGATTTTTGGGTTCCAGGCCAGTTTACCACAGGATAATTCTCCCAACATTTGGGGATATTGAAGATAATGAGTACAATATGCAGCAGTTATTTCTGGCCAGTTATTCGAACAATTTTTTGGGATGCTTCTCGAGGGTGAGTTTTGGCGGACAATGACCAACACTTGCTATCGAACAACGTCGAATATTATTTTTTTACACTTAGCAATAGATTTGCGGGTTGCCACCCGCAATGATTTCTGGGTGGATAATCTCTTCTTGCCAACAACACTGCCACATTTGGTCGGTTTGTGCTTACAAATACTGAGGATGAAGCAGCCAATGTGGCGCTTTCTCAAGTCATAGGGGTACCCCCAAATCATCCCATATAACCATGCATAGGAAAAAAAATCATTTTGGGTGAAAAAACCACCTGATAGAGGCTGGTACCCCAAAAGTGCTGATTTTCTGATCAGACATGGCCATTTTGGGATGATTCGGGGTAGCAAAATATGTGGTCAAAATGTGATGACACCATCCCAATCCTTTGAATATCCCAATCCTTTGAATATCTATTCCAGGACCCATACAACTTTTGTTGATTTATATCCCTCATACCTGGTTCCATAATATGGTTCATATAGCTGTCTACCACCATGTCGTGGGCTGATACTACATAGATGTGCACATATGTATAACATACGCATGTGTATGTACATATAGGCTTGTCCCACCCCTTGCAACTACATTTCAACTACACCTCCTACGTCACTCCACTTGCTGTCGTCTCTACTTGCTGCTGTCTCTACTTGCTTCATGATGTGGATGCTACGTCACGGACGGGCTGGGGTGGGGTGAGGTGGGGGGGCATGTTCACGTTCGTGTCAACCACATTGGGGTCTACTTGCTTCATGGTGTGGATGCTACGTCACGGACGGGCTGGGGGGTCATGTTGACGTTCGTGTCAACGACGTTGGGGTGTGAAATCTTCATGTGAAGTTGCAGTGGATGCACACGTGGCTCAAAGCCAATGGCATCACTGGATAGGAGACAGGACCCCTGGAAACAGCAGGGGGAAGTCCTCAAACTCGCGCGAGACCTCCAGCTGCTCTGACAGAAACAAACTTTGAAACTCCGGAACAAGATGACGATGACAATGATTACGATGTTGTCAGTGATTACGATGATGACAATGATTACGATGATGACAATGATTACGATGATGACAATGATTACGATGATGACCATGATGACGATGACGACGATGATGACGATGAGGATGATGAGGATGAGGATGATGACGATGATGATGATGATGATGATGATGACGATGATGATGATGATGATGATGATGACGTGAAATAAATCCGCGACAAAATTTCGTCACGGAATTGACAGCTCTCGCCATACCATTTCGGGTTTCTGCAGTTGCAAGGGGTCGGACGAGGCTACATATACAGCATCATATGCACCGTATACACCTGCATTGCACAACTTACATCACCCATTCTATTTGGTACGCACATATGCGCGCATGTGTTTGAGATACAGTAAAGGCAAATCACGGCAACATAGACAAATCAACCTATTGCATATATATATATATACCTGACTGTGTATATATATATATATATAGATATGTTTGTTTGCATATTGTGTAAATAAAGGCACAGTGTACCGTTCATCACACAGCACCTACGCTGATCGCTATTGTTGCTGCCTTGAGGTCCAGCGGAATGGAACGATCCGCAGCATGAAGGTGGCTACCATTGCCATGGCCTCGGTTGGCGGATGGTGGGCTGCGTAGGCTTGTCGACACCCAAAGGTCATTGGATGCAAAACGTGGAGTTGGTGATGGTTGATTCATGTTGTTGGTTGTGGATTGGTTGTTGTTGGTTATTGATGGGTTACTGATTGGTGATTGATTGGTCATTGATTGGTTATCGATTGGTTCATGTTCGTTCATTTTGATTTATGTTGGTTGGTTGTTGCTTGGTTCTTGGCTGATGAGCTGATGTTGATGGAGAAAGTTTGAGATTAACACCAGGCCTTCGGTTCCAAAATCTCATGGCGTCCAAGGCTTGTACAAATTGACCTACCAGACGTCCGAGAAAGCCTACAAAAGGCGACCGAAGGGAGCGATGAGTTGGCTAAAGAACAACACAAAGCACCAGTGTCATGGTAAGCTGGAGAGGCAACCAATCAAATATATCAAATAAAGTAGGTGGACTTCCCAGCAGTTTGACTGTTCACCACTAGCTACTTATGGTGAACTTGAGGGTTGACATCACCAGGCAGTTGACATGGCAAGGCGTCGGTCAAGCCTTGCCTCGGACTTACTTGAAACGAAGTCTATGCACTCCGGTCATCTAACATAGCAATGGAAAATCACCATACTTATAGCGGAACCCTGGGAAATATTGAACCATTCTTGTGGTCATGAATTAGACCAAGTATTCACTGTATTTCCACAACCATTGAGTAACCAAAACCATCAAATTATTCTATTATGTTAGCGTAGTGGTGGTAGTATAAACATATGTTACATCAACATCATGGTCCACCAATACAATATGCATATTGTGTTATTTGTTAAAGTAGCAAACCATGTAATACAGCAATGATACCGTTCAATGATATTTCTTAATGTAAGTATGGTCAGTTTTCTGTATACATGTACTTGTGGTATGTTTACACTAGCCATACCTATTACATATCAAGTCTTAAGCAAATACATTTTGTGAAATTGTGGTTAACATTTCACCACTAATATGGCTATGGGTCAGTTCACCCTGTACCCCTGGTGTGCCATCATTAACCCTTACTTTCCATATGAAATTGTTCGTTATCGGCCATCAATTGGGCCATGTCAACCAGCAAAAATCACTGCAGCCATTTTTAATCATCATTAATTACTAATCATTATTCCCGCATTAATCTTTTGGCTTATTATATCCATTGTTCTGGCTTATTATACCCTATTCTTGATGGCTACTACCCCCGGAACGTGATTGCTGATGATATATTGGCTATAACTATAACGATTAAGACAATGGCAGGAGTACTTGTTCCAAGGGCTCCACTGGCTCGAGGGTGCCCAGCAGCCACCACGGACACCGCTGTGCGCAGTTCGGGTGGTGCCTGTCGACCAGCCAAATCCGGGCCATTTCCAAGCGACGATTGCCAGGTGGGGGTGGGTTGTCAGGGGGACCTGGTCATGGTGAATCAGTCGTCAGTTCATGGTTTATCAGTGGTGATTCATGGTTGATGACTGGTTTGAATTACCAAACCCGTTGTGATTCAAACTATGCCATGGTTATTGGTGGTAGTTCATGGTTGATGACTGGTTTTGATTACTAAACTATGCCAACAAGTGATGGCTTATCAAGGACTATTTCATGGTTGATGACTTGGTTCATTCTCGGGTCAATGAATGTCAATGACCATCATCCGAAAGGTTTCACATTGCTGGAAAGTCCCAAAGATCTGATGATTTAGCTGTTGAGGATGGTGGATTTCCAGGGTCCACCAGATGGGTAAGGACGAGCTTGCAATGGGGCATCAAGATGTTTGGCGATCGCAGAAGCTGTTTCTAGAATCTAGAAGTGTCTTCACTAAACTGGATTAAACTGGGGGCTTCGGTCAATCGGTTTGCCATATACAACTGGCTCTTTTAACATCACCACCAATCCTTTGGACTAGGAGCTTCTAAGTCGAAAGGTTGCACGCTCACGGCTGTGTAGAATTTGTTTTCTTCAAAGATTCCAGGCAACCCCGATTCACTATGATTAAGTCATCCTGAAGCATGATTAACCACCATTAACCATGGTTAATTGATGAGCGATTGTCATGCTGATTGACCGTTATCGACCATTATCATCAGAAGTTTGATCATGATTGATAGGTGAATCATTACTGGTTGACAATGGTTGATAATGGTGAATGGGCGGTTAAGTATTGGCTAGTTGCTGGTCAATCATGATTAGTCATGCTGATCATGTTCCACTGCTGGAATCAAGCACCCGAAGCCGCTGCCGCGTCAGGCACAATGCAGCAGCTGGTCTGCAATTGGAAAGTCGCACTGCTGGGCGGGCCATCGTTTCTGTGGGTTGAAGCTCAGCACTGGTGGGCGTTTGAAGCATCAGTGGCCAGCTCATGAACCGCGCTCTTATTCACCAGCGTCAAGTGATGGCCAATTTGATGGTTGGTAGTTATTAATTTAGGTTAACTAATGGATAGTGATGATTAGTGATGGTCAATTGCTGGTTAGTACTGTTTGCACAAAGACCGGACCATCATTAATTAAGCATCACAACATTTCCAAAAACCATTGATGCTTAACAAAAACAGTTGAATTTTCCTAAACTATTAGCTATAATTAGCAATACTACTGATACTACTAAAATCTAAAACTGATAACTGATGGTTGCTACTAAGATTGATAGTTATAGTCAATCACTGCTAACTACTAACTACTATTACTTTACTATTATTATTATTGTTACAACTACCACTACTATTACTACTACTGCTACTACTAGTACTACTACCACCACGACCACCACCACCACCAATGCTTCCCATCAGCCACGTTTCCATTGACTGAGGTATGGGAAAGGCCGCCGAGGTCTTGCTGGGGCAGTGCAGTGCCGGTGTGTTGGGGGCACCAGTTAGGTGCAACGATGCCCAGTTGGGGGCTTCAACTGATGGTGAGTCGTGGTCAAAAGTTGACACCATGTACTTGTACACATACACATGGTGGTTTCCCAAAGTAGGGGTACCCACCAAAAGTGATCGTTTATTCACTTTAATTACTGCAAATGGTTCAAAAAGGATGATGTTGGGGGTCCCCTATTTTGAGAAACCTCGAAATGTGCAATATATACATACATCCTAGTACACATACATGTGTGTATGTAGATATGAACTTGATTGTGTACATGGCTTTTTTGTTTGTACATCAACAGCTACCAACGACAATGGTGGGACTGTTGATTCACCCAACACCGTTGAACAGGGACTTGTTGGCCCTAGAAGTCGCGTACCAGTTGCTCAAAGTGGACAATCAAACGCATTTATGCTGGGTGCTAAGCTATTTTTGATGGAATGCATCGCCTTCTCTTTGGGACCCGTCAGCACTGAAATATTCAACTCAACAGTCAACCACTGTTTTTGTGGTGACGCACTACTCAACCCATCGGCACTGCTGGGGATCCCTCGGTTCCTGAGTCAGTTTAGGGTCCGTTTTGGAAGCGCGGCCGCGACTCTTCAGCTGGTTTCTGGGGCTCAGCTAGGATGGTTTCAAGGATGATCATCCGACGGCAGTGGTGAACTCGGGCACGGGTGACTGTAGAATTGGATGGCTATGCCACGGATTTTTTGTGGCCTTCAATGATTTTATGGTGATATTTGATTAGTCTGCGTTATGATCACTTTTATCATCCTATAGTTTGATAATCAGAATTTCATTTATAGTCAGTCAACTAGGAATATAAAGTCAATTGACTACAATTGTAAAGATTTAATTACTTCCAGTCATGTAATTTTTTCTTATGTGAAGTATAGAAGTCCATTTAAACATCGGATTTTGCCGGTTGTAGCATGCTGCCTGAGCCGCAGGCTGCTGCCTCCAGCCACTGGGTGGGCCCCTGAGAGTGCAGGGCGGTGAAGCATTTTTTAGTTGTTGGAGATGGTTGTTTATTATTGGTTTTTATTGTTGGTCCATATGCTTGGATATCGTTGGTCAATTACTATTTGTTGGATATTGTTGCTTATTATTGGTGCTCGTTCTTCTCAGATATCATTGGTGCTGGTTCTTGTGGGTCGTTATTGGTGTTTGTGCTTGTTGGCTGTTCTTGTTGGTTGTTATTGAACCACTTGACAATTTTGTAAACATTATTTGTTAAATAGCTGCGATCAGCACTAATGCTAACCGCCATCTTTGACATCGTTCTTTGACCAGCCACTTTGATACTGATTGCTTATATTGTTGGTTTTGAAACCACATGAATGAAGCCATTTCAGAGAGCTCTATTTTTGTTCTTGTTGTTTCAGTGACCGTTTGGTAAAGTTAAAAAAGTTCTGGTGTTTTGATGTTAAAGGGACAACGAAAGAAACCCATTAGTTGGTAAGAATTTGTAGACGGCTGTTGCTCAACAATAGTAAGTTGAAAGTATGTGAGTTGGGTGGTTGACGTGCACCTGTGGACCGTTGCTAGTGGTGAACAACGCTTCATTCAGCCGCAATACACTGACAATGATAATAGTGTTTGGTGATTGCGAATTTACAATGAAAAGAAACAAACTCGTCATTCACGTTGGCCACATTCATTGCTGGTTGCCATCGTCAATTGCCAGTCGCCAATTTACTAGTACAACAAGTTAGCCATGGATCAACCATCAAGTAGTAGTAGTAGTAGTAGTAGTAGTAGTAGTAGTAGTAGTAGTAGTAGTAGTAGTAGTAGCAGGAGTAGTAGTAGTAGTAGTAGTAGTAGTAGTAGTAGTAGTAGTAGTAGTAGTAGTAGTAGTAGTAGTAGTAGTAGTAGTAGTAATAGTAGTAGTAGTAGTAGTAGTAGTAGTAGTAATAGTAGTAGTAGTAGTAATAGTAGTAGTAGTAGTGGTTGTTGTTGTTGTTGTTGTTGTAGTAGCAGCAGCAGCTCATGATCAACTCCCGCTAGCATCATATTAATCCACGTCGCTACCGTCACTACTCAACCAGCCCCACTTCCGCGCTCAGGAGCACGGGCATTCTTCACACAGCTTCTCCGTGTGGGAACTCGGCGATTTTGTTGAGCTTGACCTCTACAAGTGGCCCGTTCAACAGGGGCAGTTTTGCGCATGAAGTGTTGGTAAAGGTTGATGAAGGTTGGGTAAGGTGGGTAGGTTGGTAGCTTATCACTAAACAAGCAGATTGGTTTAGCGATTTGTTTTACTATGGTTAAGCAGCAATTGATGGCAAAACTGCCGGGAAGTATGGCATCTCTTAACAAGCAGCGTAGCCAGACTTAGCCATGGATTGACCATCAGCCTCCAATTGTCAGATCAACACCAGCACTTAACTATCAAAATGAGATGAGTTGATCAAGTATGCTTGGCAGTACCAGCCCAGTTCTTGCACAGCCAGCTGCATCGGGTGAACCCATGGCACCCCGGCTCCACGGGGATCCTTCAGGGGACTCATGATCCGGGATGGGGATGCGGGTGGCTCAGGCACATGGTGGACATTCGATGAGCTGGAGCTCATCGGTTCGACCCTGAGAATTGGATTCCGTGGTGGCTGTGCATCTCCGTTTCGTTCGTTCCAACCATGGCTTCGCGCGGTTGCTGGCCATCGATTACTGAAGATTCTTCGCCTGGTGCAATCCCAGCACGTGGTCAGCTGTTCGCCATCTTCAAGTAAAGGAGCAGTGCAATCTCCATAGCCAACAGTTGGGTGCAGTAGGTGGCCAAACGCAAGAAACAGCTCATGCTTAAGCAGCCAACTTCACCAACCAGGAAACAAGACTCACTCACAATGATTGGCAGAAGCCATTGATTCACAATCATTGAAGCAGGTCTAAACCCTTGCTATCAACCGCGACCCGCCCCTGAGGGAACCCAAAATTTCTGAATGGTGCTACTGATGGCTACTAATGGTTGCTACTGATAAGTTACTAATTACTGATGATTACCACTTTCAAGCGTTCGGGGTTTGGTTGACATCAGTTGATGATGTTTGTCGATCATGTTGATCAAATATGAATTTATAAGGGTTGACCAGGGATGATACTCTTGGTCGTGGCTGACAATGGTTCAGAGTTAGTGGTTGCCAGCCGTCAGCAATGATCAATAAGCAACACGACCAGTATTGACCACAACGATTAATTATTAATCACTAATTATTTAACGAACAATCATAAATCAGTATTCGCCAGTGTTGACCATACTGAACCAATATTAACCACTCTGAACCACTATCATTTCAAGCATCATTAACCACTACTATGATAGTGGTTGAGAGTGGTTGAGAGTGGTTAGTAATGGTCCATGATGGTACACTATCATTCCCACTATCATTAACCACTTGTGTACCCACTATTCACTGGTAACTACTACTCTTGGGTGATCTGCCGCGCTGGCAGTTCCAAGGAGTCTCATCATTGGAGCAATGGTCCATGATGGTACACTATCATTCCCACTATCATTAACCACTTGTGTACCCACTATTCACTGGTAACTACTACTCTTGGGTGATCTGCCGCGCTGGCAGTTCCAAGGAGTCTCATCATTAGAGCGGCGGTCATCACTTCACTCATAAGGCGCTTCGCTGGTTGCGTGCTTGGCTGCGTTGGTTGGGAGGATGGTGCCCTTGGTGTCCTTCTCCACCACGGGGATCAGAGCGCCTTGTTTCACAACGACAGTGGACACGCTAATTATGTTTATGCGCCACATGTACCACTATTAGTAGATACCGTTATCCACTTGCATCATTGACCACTATTCACCATTTGCATCACAACTACTAATTAACAACTATCAACAGTAGTCCACTACAGACCAGTATCAAGTCCTATTCTTGGGCCCAGGAGTCTCACCATTGGAGCAGCGGTGGTGCTCACGAGGCCGTTCCAGCGTTGGCAGCTCTGCCACTTCATGGGGCCCTGATGGCAATCTATCACCATCCCCTCCCAGTGCCTCCAGCCTACCTGGCCCTCCTTAAAGGTGTGGACCTTCCTCCTTCGTAGTACTGAGGGCTTCAGATGCATCTCCCAGCGCGAGAGTTGGCAATCCATGGGCCGCTCCAGGTGGAGATGCCGGACAGCAAGAGCTTCGTAGAGCAGGTGGGGGCACCGGCTCCCAGTGCTGGTCGTGGTCCTCCCTGGGTACCACTGAGAGTACACGCCCCTGTTGGCATCGCTGTCATGGATGCGACGTCGCATTTGTTGCTGGTCCGCTGTCGCCGTGTTGTTGTTGATGATGATGATGATGATGATGAGGATGGTGATGATGATGATGTTGATATTGTTGTTGCGGCTGTGTTTGTGGTCGTAGTAGCATTGGTGATTTGAATCATTAACATAATTTGTGCGCTCTTTTTTGTTGACAGGAGGTCCATATGAATAAACTACCATCAGTTGATGGGTGATGGGATTTACCATCAAACACAGAGGGTTTATCAACTGCTTCCATCGACAGGTGGATGGCGACTCGATTTTGGACGAGGCGTTGCAGCATGTTGCAGTGCGGCTGGGGACAAGCAATGCGCTGACTGCTCCATGAAGCAAGAAATGGATGGTTAATGTGAGGTCAATGTTAGGTCCATGAACCATAGGTCAATGGCCAATGACTAGATCACCTGTGAAAGCTCAGGAAGCTTCCTTTGTCAATGGTCAAGATCCATAGAATCATAGATCCATAAACTCCAAGCATTTGTGGGGATAAATCATCGGCTTGGAGTTGCTGCCCTCCCACCCGTGTTTTGGGCTTTGACTTCGTGACCCGTCGAGGCGCTTAAGTTCATGATCGTTTATTCATATCAATCTGGCATATGGATCAAGAATTTCAGGAAACCTTCAGATGGTTAAATCTTAAGATATCAATATCAATTGATGATGGTTTATTCGTATCAAAGGAATGATTCCAATCATGTTACCTAATGATTGCCACCACACCTTTTTGTGAATGGTTGACCCCATCATCACTGAGTAAGCATGGTATGATGGTGATACGAACCACAATTGATGATGAGTCAGCTCTTCAACTGCGGATGAGTCACACCAATCGTTTTGAAATGTGGTGGTTCGTTGAAATGGGGGACACCCAAATCATCCATAGCAGTAGACCAATATTTGGCAATGTAGACCCCCAAATCATTTGACGCTCAATCATTTTTAGCAATAAGTCATCATTTTTTTGGGTTCCCTCTTTTCAGAACCCCCCTACATGGATAGGTATGTTTGGGAGGATGTTCACCAGCGGAATTGATTCATCCTGAACTGATGAGCATTCCCAACAACTTTTTGACTCGCTGCTTTTCTTTTTTGGATCAAAAGTGGCTATGATGGACTTGGCCAACACAGGTGAACCATCCCCTATAGCCCGTAGCTTCTTCCGCAGCTGATGAAGGGCCCATCTGTGTAACCTGGCGACAGGATGGCGTAGCTCTGAAGGGCTGGAAGTGGGACGCGGATCTGGACAAGTTCGTTCGTACCGAGGCCAGGATGAGTTGTAAGAGTGACGGGTTAGTGGTTGAGCCTCTGATGGTCACTGATGGTGGTTTAATCTAACGCTGTTTGATGGTTGCTAATGATGTTTATGATAGTTAATTGACGTAGTAGTAGTAATGATAGTAGTAGTAGGTTGTTTAATTTAACGATGCTTGATGCTTGTTGATGATGTTTAATGATGGTTAAGGGTGGTTGATGAACAATGATGAATTAATAACCATGGTTCATGATGGTTGTCAATGATGTTCAAGGGTGGTTAATGAGCCATGGTGATTTAGCAGCCATGGTTCAGGTTTCTTTCTAACGGTGAATGATATAGAGTGGTTATAGTGGTGATTAATGATGGTTGACATTGGCTGATATATATATATATATGGTTGTTGCTGGTGGCTGATGGTCAATGACATTGAACAAGTTGGAACAATGGTTGCTTCATGGTTGGCAATGCAATTTTGCACTGCTTAATGTAGGTTGATAATGCCTGAATGATGGTAATAGCAAGGTCAATACTACCTGAAATGGTAGTGGTAGTATCAAAATCTATCAACCATGAATGGGTACCACTTATATGAACCACTACCACGAACTGGTTGAGTTATCGATTCATGAATCGTGGTTCATCCCAGCAGTTACTCCCTGGGACGAGCAGTTGGCGGATCCTGCGCACGAGCATTTGGAGGGATGGTAAAAAAGGTGAATCAACCATGCAAGAACTGGATGGTTGTAGGGACTCCATGGAGATGATGCTCCATGGTAGGCTATAGGTGCTGCGCCATGGTAGATCAATCGTAGGGCTGCCCTGGGGTTGTCACCGCCTCCGCATGGCTCGCCCTCATGGCTTGCCCTCTGCAGGGCTCAGCACATCACTTCCATCACTTCAGCAGTGACGCGGACGACTCGGTTCACCACTCCATCCATCATGAGGCCGGGCCTTAAAAAATGGAGTTGGGTTGAAATAGTCATGGTCAATGATGGTCAACTATCACTAACCATCACTGTGTAACTTCCAATTACTTCATCATATGAGGTTCGCACCAAAAAATAACAATGCTAGGGAAGTTTTACTGCACCAACTCGTTCCAGTAGCCATTCTTGCGGGCGTTGGGGTAGCCATTTGACCATTTGGGTTTGTGGGAATGGTGACACCAAGTGCAAGCGTTAAGCATCATCGGGTAGCCGCAGCCGAGCTGGGAAGTTGCATCCCTATACGATTGTTGGTTCTTATCCCCTGTTTCAATGATGTCAGGTTTCTCAGTCATCGGCGGCTTCACACATTCCCCAAATGTTTTGAATGGTTGATTCACCCACCGATTTTTGAGATGACAAAAAAATCACCACCAACCAGTTCTGTACTCCATTGATTTTTGGGAAGAGATCCACCTGCGCCAAGCAGTCCTGCACCCCGGGCCACGGGCCGCGAAAACGTGCACCACGCACTCCGCACAGGTTGATGTGGACGTGCCCAAGGATCACGGCTACCAGGTACTGCAAGCAGTCCCATAGATTGGAGGGTGGTTCAACTGGTGGTCATTTGGCTATGGGTCAAGCTGTTAAACAACCAAAAATGGGGTGATAATCACCAACAAAACCTACTGGGAAAACAATGGTTAATGATGGGGAACCAGGGGTACGGGATTTTGACCCACTGCCATTTCTTGATGGTGAAGCTGCAGGTGACCAAAAGAAATGACCACCTCTTCATGACAAAACCACTTGTGGTCATTCAACTGCCGGTGATTCAGAAGCATGAAGCCGTTGCTTTCGTAAGAGCTGGATCCACCATGGATCATCGCCCATCTCACACTCGCAATGCATACAGTCACCAGGTATCGCACAACGTCCCAATGCCCCAGCGCGGCGTTAGGATTTGCGTCAGGGTGCCTGTTGGTGATGGATCCCTCACAAAGGCTTGGGATATAAGCAGTGAATGAAAGTCTAGCCATGAACAACTGGGCGTTTCTTGAAATAGGGGTACCTCCAAATCATGTAATATCAACCATTTATGGTATATACCAACCATTATGGGTGTACCCCCTTTTTGAGAAACCACCATATCGTGAGTGTATGAACAGCTGGATCTCCCACCATACATGTTGAGGTCCGGCGCAACTCTGGGCAGCCACATGCAGGTGCTTAACTATAGTTAATTATATCTCCTATAGGTCCTATAACTGCTAGTTTCCCTAGTTGTAAACCAACTTAGCTAACCAGGCGGCCCAACCTTAAAGGGTCATTTAAGACTCATGACTTGTCTGGAGGCTGGCGATGACTATGTCGTGGATGAGGCTGGGTCTCTGCTCAGCCATCTCCCCAGCTGTGGATCGGTGGTGCCGTACGGTGCCAACCCCACAGCTGGTTGAAGGCATTGGAACCAACCAGTGGCACCACTTCGGGGCACGTTTCATCCCCCAAATCTTGAGAAATCTCAAGTCGCAGGGAATTTTGGGAGCCGGTGATGTGGGTCCCCTGATTGGGCCGACCCTTGCGCTGACGCGAAGCATCCGGCGGTTGATCCCTGCTCTACATAGCCTTGGGACCATGACCGTGTCGAGCAGGGTAAACATCATGGTTCCATAAACATGGCAATCTATGGATCACGGCAGAATGATGCATACTAGATTCTTGACATGGACTCATGTGCCTGGTGATTCTGTACATTTTTTTGACCAAACAGAGCCCGATTTATATATAATTGCCAGAATTCATAGATATTCTGACATGGACCGTTGTCTATGGATGCACATCATCAATCTATGCATTTCCGTCGATCTCTATGCATACAGATGGGCGTTATGCATGGGCGGGAGATCCATTGAAGGACGGCCATGCTGGTGAACGATAGGGGCAGCTGTAAGCAAATGAATCTCCCATCAGCAGATTGGCAGCGCCATTTTGGGAGCGATGTTTTGGCAGCTTTGAGCTATCAATATCAAATAGCCAACACTTGGTTAACCATTAGGAGCAAGTATATAGGGCTTGATCAACCATGAATAAGCGATTTTTTGAAGGATTAGCAAACCTTTCCTAAACTATCATCAATCATCAATTAACCACGACTAACCAAACCCAACATCATAAGCACTATTATTCACCATCAAAGGTTGTCATTGACTTTGGCTATTCAACAACCATTAAGCATCAATGAACCGGACTACTCACGACGACTACTCACTATTCTTGACGACAATCAGCCATCAATTGACCAATATCAGCCAATATGGTCCAGCCATTTCTTAACTAGCTATT
This sequence comes from Symbiodinium kawagutii, assembly GCA_009767595.1. Lineage (NCBI taxonomy): Eukaryota > Dinophyceae > Suessiales > Symbiodiniaceae > Symbiodinium > Symbiodinium kawagutii. Next base: position 71,982 of record VSDK01000700.1, on the reverse strand, counting down.
CTCAATTAGCTAACCATTAATTGACCACCCAATGGACCACCCATTAACGATTGGTTTATTGCATAAATTAACCATTCATTAACCAATAATTAACCATTCATTGAATTGATTCATTAATTGATTTATTAACCATTCATTCGCCGTTGGTGAATCCATGAATCAACCATTCATTATCCTTGGGCTAACTAATCATAATTATAAGCCAATCAGCCATAAACTCAACAGTCACTAGAGGAATCAATCATCAACCAAGATCAACCAACATGACCAACCATTAACAACCCTTTGTCAACCACTAGTTCTCCATTGGTTAGCATCAACCAAGATGAACCAGCGCGCGGGCCCCACAGGATGGCAAGCCATTGAAGGGCTGGACTTGGGATTCGCATCTGCACAAACTTGTCAAGACCGAGGCGTGGGGAGCAACCAACAAAGCAACCAGCTGGGGGGTGGAGGGTGGTGAATGGATGGTGATTGCTAGTGAGATATGATCAACAATCAGACCTTGATGGAAATACGTGAACCAACCACTTGAATGAGATTGCATCAGTCGCATCACTTTCTGAACCGCAGCGTTGCTCTTCTAGGTGTTTTTCCGGCCATGATATGGTGGTTTCTCAAAACAGGGGTACCCCAAAGTCATCCTGAATATTAACCATGTATAGTAATAAACCAACGATTTTTAGGGTACCCCTATGGCTTGAGGAACACCGTACCCCTGGTTCCCCCCTGTTAACCATTGTTTACCCTATTATTGTTGGTCAATATCCCCCATTAGTTGGTTGGTGAACTGCTTGACCCAGCTCGCCATATCTTGGGCAGATTTCAGAGCTCCGACTTCCCAGCGAAGCTCGGCCTGCGTTGGGATCATCCACCTGTCGATCGCGCAATGGCGTAGGGCCTTAGTGCTTGATCTTTAGCAGGTCACCGCTAGCTGTTAGGCAACATCCATAGGTTCAAATTTGAATGATTTAAAGTGATGATAGTGATGTTACATATTTTTTGAAAGATCCACCAGTGATTTGTTATGTTGTGTGGTTTGTTCTGTCTAACTGTTGGCCAGGTAGCCATTGGAACATTACGAACTAGCCAGGTAACCATTTGTGAACAATCAACCATTGATTTGACATATGCAATTGCATAACGAGCATCAGAAGCAGTAATACTTACCTTTGCAACTTATAATCAATGCTTGTTGATGATCTTGTTCTTGCTGATGAATAACTACTGTTGATACGCCATGATACGCCATACATCAGTTCCTGGCATTACTATAGTTGCAGTGGATGATGAATGGACCGCCAGTTAACAACCAACCATGATTATGAATATGCGATACACACTAAGACTGATGAATTACCAATCAATATAATAAGCCACTATAATAATGAGTGGATCGATATCATTGATGATAATCAGTTGATTTATCATCCATTGGTCGAATACATCAGTTGATTAAGCAACCATACAGGTAGATAAAAACCACTATAAATTACTGATTGTTGATGTTCTCAACCACTACATTGATTCATCATTCCATTATAATCCACTTGCACACATAATCATCAACCAGTATTAGAACCATTGATGAATCAGTCACTGCTGGTTGATGTTCTCAACCACTCACCCTCACCATCTGCCAGGGCGGCTCCCACAGTTACACCACGGTGGTTCACCACTACCACTACGGTGACCACGGCCATGAGGTGCAGTGGGGCTGTTGGTTGGGCAGCCATGGCAGGGGTAGGGGCTGTCCAAGGATCGTTGTGGGTGTTTGATGGTGGTTGATAGTGATTTACTAGTGGTCACTGGTGGTTGATAGTGGTTGAAGGTGGTTGATGGTGGTTGATGGGGGATGATGGTGGTTGATGGGGGATGATGGTGGTTGATGGGGGATGATGGTGGTTGATGGGGGATGATGGTGGTTGATGGGGGATGATGGTGGTTGATGGGGGATGATGGTGGTTGATGGGGGATGATGGTGGTTGATGGGGGATGATGGTGGTTGATGGGGGATGATGGTGGTTGATGGGGGATGATGGTGGTTGATGGGGGATGATGGTGGTTGATGGGGGATGATGGTGGTTGATGGGGGATGATGGTGGTTGATGGGGGATGATGGTGGTTGATGGGGGATGATGGTGGTTGATGGGGGATGATGGTGGTTGATGGGGGATGATGGTGGTTGATGGGGGATGATGGTGGTTGATGGGGGATGATGGTGGTTGATGGGGGATGATGGTGGTTGATGGGGGATGATGGTGGTTGATGGGGGATGATGGTGGTTGATGGGGGATGATGGTGGTTGATGGGGGATGATGGTGGTTGATGGGGGATGATGGTGGTTGATGGGGGATGATGGTGGTTGATGGGGGATGATGGTGGTTGATGGGGGATGATGGTGGTTGATGGGGGATGATGGTGGTTGATGGGGGATGATGGTGGTTGATGGGGGATGATGGTGGTTGATGGGGGATGATGGTGGTTGATGGGGGATGATGGTGGTTGATGGGGGATGATGGTGGTTGATGGGGGATGATGGTGGTTGATGGGGGATGATGGTGGTTGATGGGGGATGATGGTGGTTGATGGGGGATGATGGTGGTTGATGGGGGATGATGGTGGTTGATGGGGGATGATGGTGGTTGATGGGGGATGATGGTGGTTGATGGGGGATGATGGTGGTTGATGGGGGATGATGGTGGTTGATGGGGGATGATGGTGGTTGATGGGGGATGATGGTGGTTGATGGGGGATGATGGTGGTTGATGGGGGATGATGGTGGTTGATGGGGGATGATGGTGGTTGATGGGGGATGATGGTGGTTGATGGGGGATGATGGTGGTTGATGGGGGATGATGGTGGTTGATGGGGGATGATGGTGGTTGATGGGGGATGATGGTGGTTGATGGGGGATGATGGTGGTTGATGGGGGATGATGGTGGTTGATGGGGGATGATGGTGGTTGATGGGGGATGATGGTGGTTGATGGGGGATGATGGTGGTTGATGGGGGATGATGGTGGTTGATGGGGGATGATGGTGGTTGATGGGGGATGATGGTGGTTGATGGGGGATGATGGTGGTTGATGGGGGATGATGGTGGTTGATGGGGGATGATGGTGGTTGATGGGGGATGATGGTGGTTGATGGGGGATGATGGGGGTTGAAGGTCGTTGATGGTGGTTGATGTGGTTGATAGTGGCTAATGGGTTGTGAAAATGTGGTCAAGTGGTAGCTTGATGTTGATTAGTCATGGCCAATGATGGTTTATAGCCATAAGGAGTGGATGTTTATTGATAATTTGTATTGCTCGTGTTCATCTATGTTCGGTAAAATGGTGGTTGTCATTTGCCATTTGTCCAGCATACCATCAAAGCTATTCGAAGCTACAAAAAAAAATGGTTCAATTGATGACGTTTGATTGTCTCAAATAAAGCATACTAGCAGTTGTTCTTCAGTGGCCATCGTCAAATCAGCATTACCAATAATGATGATTGACAGCCATCATATAATGGTCAAAAATAAGCTAAGAACCAACATAATTAGCACATTGCCAGCCTTCCCTGCGTGACTTTTGGAAACTTGAGAGACCAGATATGGCCGGCTACTGCCCAGAATAGGACAATCATACATCATTGTGACTGTTTCAATTCGCCCCAATTAGTGGTTCATGGTGAATAGAACAATATGATGCAAACCATTAGTGTGTTCCATGAAGAGCATATTCGAACATGTTCCTATTTGCCACGATTCAGTGATTTTTCTTCCTTTCACGTAACCCTGATAACTTACTACTTCCTTAATCACTTGATTCACCATTATCAACCACAGCTAACCGTTCTGAATCACGGCTAACAGAATTATCAACCATCAAACAAACGAAGAAACCTGAACCATTAGACACTTCTTAACCATTATATCAACCATGATGCTAACCAGAACCACCACATCAGTATATCAACCATGAGTATATAAACCACTATGTTGACCATTATGCTAACCACTATGTCAACCTTTCACCACTATCGTAATCACCAAATTGACCATTATACTAATCACCAGATGAATCCTGATATCAACCACAATGCTATCAATCGTCATTGCTCTCAACTACAGTACTATGTGGGCTATATCATAAAGCATGATATTAGCCATGATATTAGCCATAATTCATGCTAACTTTCATATCAATCCTGATATTGCAATTTAATGGGTTGATATTCATGGCTACCAATGTATACAACCAGTATGTCAGCCACTATATCAACCATGATTAGTTATTATACTAGCCATAATTCGCGCAACACCTCTGGTACTCACTATATTAAGCACTATGTTGACCACTATGTTAACCCTTCTATCAACCATCGTACTAACCGTTATTTCAATCACGATATTCCTATATGGTGGTTTCTCAAAATAGGGGGACCCCCAGTTATCATCCTTCAAAAAACATTTAGAATAATTACTGAACCACCCGTTTTGGGGGACCTCCATTCTAAGACCACAATATTGGTCTTATTATTGGTTATTTCCTATTATGAACCACTATTAAGCATAGTTAACCATAGAAAAACCCACCATCATTGAGAAACTACATCAACCAATGAGTTTAACTGATGGTTTAACCACTATATCTACCACTATATCTACCACTATATCTACCGTATTAAGTATATCAACCACTAAATATACCTATATACCAGTATATCTTCCTGGGAACCTGTTTCTATCCACTTTGCTCGCATCCTCAGGGCTTCGACCACTCGGAACAGTGGCTCAGTGCTGTGGTTCTTGGGGATGCGAGGAGATTAGAGGTCAGTTGGTACGTCAAGGTTAGCAACGAATGGTTGACATAATGGTGGTTCACTCGTGGCTAATAGATGCTTAATTAGGTCAATCGAATGATGGTTGATAATGGTCAACAAATGGTTGATGATGATGCCTAAGGTTAGTAATGGTCAACGAACGGTTGATGGTTGCCTATTGTTAACCACCAATTGGTCAAGTACCAGTTCGTAGTGATGGTTGATAAGGTTAGTAACGGTCAACCAATGGTTAACAAGGGTTGAAAATCGAATGCTTAATGATTAATTGAGAATGGTTGATAATGGTTGATAATGGTCAACTACTGGTAGTATGCCTTTAGTCAATTGTTAATTCATCCTGGTGAATCTGGTCTAATGCTTGTTACTGGTTGAATAGTGGTAGTAATCTAGCACTAATGGTTGTATTGATATCATTACGGCCATTATAGTAACAACCTTAAGTGGTATTGATTACCATTTAAACTAATGATTTAAGTTAAGAATGAATAGTAAAAATAAACGTAAGAACCATTAATGGTAGTCATTTGGTCATCAAGATTAGCCCTTGAGATTCGCTGCCCATAAAATTCGTGTGCATCCTAAAGTGACCAAAGATGCACATTTTTTTACCTTTGGTAGATTTATCTGGAAGACAACTATCAACATTTTTTTCATAGGAAACTATCTACAAATGGTGGATTTTCCAGGCAATCAGCTTAGTTTCTCAGAGTGTAACAAGTACCAAACAATGAAAATGGATGTTCAACATTGATCCTCGCAATCATCAATTATCAAGGTTTGAATACCATACCGAACCATCCATAAGCAACCGTGATGAGCTGATGGTGCACCATGATGAACAAGTGGTTCAATGATGGTTGATGCATGCTTAATTTGTGAATTGATGGTATTGGCCGTTGTCAACCATTGTTCACCACTGTTAATGGTTATCAACCATCGTTGACCCAGGGTGACCATCTTGTTTGCCTAGGAGTTGCCAGTGCTTTGACTCACTGAGGTCCAGTGATGTTCCAGACTTCGATTGTTCCGCCGGCGTGCAGAATCTGGACGCTGGTTGGTCTGAGCATAAGAAGGCGCAGCCGCAAAGTGTGAAGCTGAAATGGTGGGTCGGGTGGGTGGATGGGTTGGTTGGTTGGTTGCCACCTGGATGTGACAAGAGCCTACAAGAGCCGCGCTTGTTCCCGGCAGTGATAGCAAGCTTTGAAATTTGCGGATCTTGTGCTGGTCTGGTCCACAGTTGGTGGATTTTGATCATTGGAAAGCCGTTGATCATCATTGATGTCTGAATTTCATCAAGATTGTCGTTGTAGTCATTTGGTGGTTTCTCAAGTCATAGGGGTACCCCAGTTATCATCCAATCTCAACCATCTATAGTAAACCACCATAATAGGGGTTCCTAAACTGGCTAGGTCGAAACCACCAACCCAGCGACCCCTGGGAGTTCCCTTTTGGTTAGGGTTCCTAAACTGGGTTAGGGAGAACTAGCCAGGTTTAGAACTCCCTAGCTAGTTCAGAACTCCCTTTTGGTTAGAACAGTAACCAGCTAACTCCCTGTTGGTTAGTTTAGAACTCCCCTAGAAGGGTTCCCTAGCCAGTAAGAACTCCAGTAACTGTTCTGCTCCAGGCCTTCTGCTGCCTTCATGAGAAGGTTGGCTGTGGGACGAGTCTCGGCATCCCCCATGCCACACAACCGAAGGGCTGCGGTGGTTCCCAGCGCCATGTGGAATCCACGGGTCGTGTTGTGGGCACTGGCGCTGTCATGGCAATGGTTGGTGGCTGTGTACATGGATTTGTTGGCTGGTTTGTTGGTGGTTTGATTGGTTTAATTGGTTTGATTGGTTTGTTTGTTCGTTTGTTGGTAGGTTGATTGGTTGGCGAGGGCATTGATTGGTTGGGTGGCTGGTAGGTTGCTGATGGGGCGGCAGTTTCAGGCGTTTTGTATGGTATTGTTGCTGTCGTGGTTGGATTCGGACGTAGCAATTTCCATGGTTTCTTAAAATGAGAGTACCCTGAGTTCATCCATAACCATCCAATATTAGCAATTTTTAGTATTCTTCAGTAATAGATCATCTATTTTTGGGGTTTCCAATAGTAAGAAATCCCTCCCACACAAATTTCCATGAGGGCACTGCCGGCTCAGGAATGATCACTACAAGTTTGACTGTCACGTGAGTGCCGGGCTCAAGACCGAGCAACGGTTCAGTTGGTTCACCCTTAAAGCGCAGGATAACTAAACATCCATTCAGATGTATGCTGGTATTCCTAGATATTTGTTTGTCGACACACACATATATATATATGCATGTATACGCATATAATACGAATACATATCATTACTTATCAGTGTATAGTATACATATGAATACCTAGATACATATCTATATGCATGGAGGTTTCTCTTATCCTTTGCTTTACCTGCCCCAAAATTGTTGCAGGTAATTAAGGCACCAAAATATTGCAGGTGTGTGGGCTCCAATTTTGGGGATGGCGGTGACTTGCACGTTTTATCACGTTTTGCCATCGCTTGAACGTTGCAGGGGAGCTTAAAAGGAACTGGGCTTCTGTGATGAAACTTTGCTGGTTGGGGGTCACGACCGGACAGCCACAGCAGCACTGGTTGGTGTCATAGCAGTCTGGAACTTACTGGAACCTCTACGACCTCTCGGGTGGCATGGCAAGCTCCAGCTTTGGTAAAGTGCTATAGGCTACAATCGATTATGGGATTATCCATTCATCAGCCAGTATACATATAGTGGGATTATAGCACTCTTACATTTAACAAGGATTGAAGTACAACTAGCAACCACTTGGTTCCAATGGTTCGCTCAGTTAGAGCACAGCATTGTCCCAGACAAGGGATCACAAATGACCCAGTGGCTCAAAAGGTTAGAGATGGAGATATTGATTCGCATTTTGTAGATCCAATTCGATCCATGTTTCAAGTCACCGTGTCCCTTCCAAGTGGCCAAAGTGAAACACTGTCACTCCCTGACCTTGCCACTGTGGGAGACTTGAAAGTACTGGCTCAGACTTCTTTTGGACAGGGGTTCCTCAAGCTTGCCACCGAAAGCGGACATGTGCTGACTGACCTCACGCACTCTCTGGAAGCTTTAGGCATTCAAGATGGAGATCACTTCACTGCGGTTGTGCAACAGCCACAAGTAGTGGCAGCCGGGGAGGCTTTTGCAATGTGGTGCTGCGGAGGTGACGTTATTGTGACCTGGGGCAAACCAGATCGGGGTGGTGACAGCTCTGCAGTGCGAGATCAGCTCAGGAACGTGCAACAAGTTCAAGCCACACACGGCGCCTTTGCTGCCATCCTGGGCGACGGGTCAGTCGTGACGTGGGGCGATCCAGATTCTGGTGGCAACAGCTCTGCAGTTCAAGATCGGCTCATTAACGTGCAACAAGTTCAAGCCACAACTGGTGCCTTTGCTGCCATCCTGGGCAACGGGTCAGTGGTTACCTGGGGCTCTCCGCATTGCGGTGGTGCCAGCTCGGCGGTCCAAGATCAGCTCAGGAACGTGCAAAAAGTTCAAGCCACAGGGGTAGAGGGTGCCTTTGCTGCTATCCTGGAGGAAGGGACAGTGGTTACCTGGGGCAGTCGTAAGGATGGTGGTGACAGCTCTGCAGTGCGAGATCAGCTCAGGAACGTGCAACAAGTTCAAGCCACAGCTGGCGCCTTTGCTGCTATCCTGTGCGACGGGTCAGTCGTGACGTGGGGCAATCCACATGAAGGTGCTGACAGCTCTGCAGTGCGAGATCAGCTCAGGAACGTGCAACAAGTTCAAGCCACGCATGGTGCCTTCGCTGCCATACTGGGCGACGGGTCAGTGGTTACCTGGGGCGATCCACGAGATGGTGGTGACAGTTCTTCAGTGCAAGATCAGCTCAGTAACGTGCAACAAGTTCAGGCCACATATGCTGCCTTTGCTGCCATTTTGGGCGACGGGTCAGTGGTTACCTGGGGCGATCCACGAGATGGTGGTGACAGTTCTTCAGTGCAAGATCAGCTCAGTAACGTGCAACAAGTTCAGGCCACATATGCTGCCTTTGCTGCCATTTTGGGCGACGGGTCAGTGGTTACCTGGGGCAGTCCAGATTCTGGTGGCGACAGCTCTGCAGTTCAAGATCGGCTCAGGAACGTGCAACAAGTTCAAGCAACATTTGGTGCCTTTGCTGCCATCTCGAGCGACGGGTCAGTCGTGACGTGGGGCCATCCAGATGAAGGTGGTGACAGCTCTGCAGTGCAAGATCAGCTCCGGAACGTGCAACAAGTTCAAGCCACACAGAATAGAGGTTGCGGGGATGCCTCTGCCTTTGCTGCCATTCTGGGCGACGGCTCAGTGGTTACCTGGGGCAATCGAGGTTATGGTGGTGACAGTTCTGCAGTTCAAGATCGGCTCAGGAACGTGCAACAAGTTCAAGCCACACATAGTGCCTTTGCTGCCATCTCGAGCGACGGGTCAGTCGTGACGTGGGGCCATCCAGATGAAGGTGGTGACAGTTCTGCAGTGCAAGATCAGTTCGTGCTTTTGTAGTTGTTTCTTTATACATAGGACTTTTGTGTTTGGATCATGCTGTAATATGCTTTGATGATCTTAGTTTTGTCATTGCATCATTGCAAACAGATGTTTCAACTATTGCAAGCAGTTTTATGAAGTCAATAGTTTGCACCTATTGCCATATCAATGGTTAATCAATGGTCAATCTATGCTTCATGGTAAATGCTTAGTATTTCATCATTGCTATGCCAGTCGTTCAGTCGATGCCTGCGTCGCCGACAACTTCTTCACCGGCGTCGGATCTGTTGCCATCCGTGACCTGGGACAGTTATGGTGTGCTCCTGGAGCTGAAAGAAATGCCGGTCTTCACAAAAGTCCTGGATGATTGCTGATGGGTAGTGAACTAGTAGGATGATTGCTGATAGACCTGATGAAGTAATGATAAGTACTGATGGGTAGTGAACTACTGGGTAATGTTGTTTAAAATAGTTCTAGTACTTAACATTACTAAAGCAATGGTTCATGCTGATGGTTGCTGATGGGTAGTTGACAATAGTGAACAACTCATGGTTTCAAATGCTAAAGCTTCTTGTAGTACTAATGGGTAATGTCGTTCACAATATTTCTGGACGTACTAACGGCAATGGTCCACTATCCGTTCGTAATAATCGCCAATGTTCACAGTAGTTCTCTATGGAAGTACCAATGACAATGGTTCACTATCGATTAGTATGCTTTATTATAGAATAGCATGGTTCAAAGAATATTCCATTGCTCATAAGAGCCAATTGCTTAGTATCTTTGGCAATATCTTTTCCACTAGTATCCGCAGCCAATGTTCACAGCCAATGGTTCTTGCAGTACTCAGGGGTAAGCATTGGCAATGGAGTGGCCATCTCCGCTGGTGACTAGCAACGCCGGTTGGTGAACATCTCAGTTCCCCCAAAAGGGTACCCCGAGGGGGGTAACAATGAATTTCCCTATGAAATTGGTGAACTGCTTTGGCTATTCACAATGGGTTCCATGTAAAAATGCTGGTGATTAGCCATTAACAATAGGTTTCGCTATGAAATTGGTTGGTTCATCACCAGCATTTTTGGTGAACTGCTTCCTCATTTGCTTGGCCTCCTGGAACCTGGAACGCACCATAGGAAACTGATGGTAGGCCTCAGCTCACTTGCGCCTATCGGGTCACCACTTGGCAGCCTGGTAACGCCGGTGCTCCGGACCATACCCGCGATGTGCCCAACATGGCGTGGCTAAAAAAGGTTCGTTGAGGCCAAGGCTTCCCAGAACTGAGGCGCCGGTTGTTTTTGAAGCTGGTAGATAGGAGCCAAGTGATTCACCAGTAGATCAACCAATAGATATTATCCAATGGATATTAGCCAATGGATATTAGCCAATAGGTATTAACCAATAGGTATCAACCAAGTGGTTCACCAATTGCAGCGATCAACCAATAGGTATGAACCAAGTGACTAACCAGTAAAACCACTCCATGGTGTGAGATTGGACGGCAAGAACTCGTGATTCGACCGAAGATTGGCAGTGCGTCAGGTCATGTGGCAAAAGGATTGTTGGCGTTGAGAATTTATTATCATTCATTATACAGCATACAATAGAAATAATGGCAAATTATTGTTATTGTGTTTATGATGGACAATAGTGACATTATTAACCCCGCTGCCATGATGTCCATCATTATCAACCATCCCATGACCAGGATTGAGCATCATATAGCATCAATAACCAGCGTAAACCAACCGTGATATCATCAGCCATTGAGATTGTGTTGCATACGTAAATATGCCATGAACTTGTACATGCGAAGATTCATTTTTGCACACTCACATATACACAAACCATGATTAAGATGAAGTATATACATTTGGATAGATATCGATAGATAAAGCACTTGTGTGCAGATAAATAAATAAATATATATATTTATGTATATATGCGTATATGTATATATATATATATATAATTTATACTTGTATATAAAGCATCAGAGGTATATGAACTCAAATCACTGCAACATCCTGATATTTGAGAAATTAGTCATCAGTGTTTGTCACCATTCAAGGACTTTGTAAGGGCAAAAATCCTCCTACAGTAGGATTGTGAACAGGGAGTATCATGGAATATCAGTATCATCTTAAGTATCAACCATCTGACGGTGATTCTCAGAGGCAATTATGATAAGAATAACAACCAATATATTGTGCTACGCTATTGCACACCCAAGACCAACGATATCTTTGATGAGGATCATCGTGGAAATGTTGGATGATCATATTTGCAATTGGATATCTATTAATCTATTACCTACAGTTCTTGGCTATCAACATGCAATGATCATCCAACATACACATCTACCCTAGGTTTGATTTGCTTCGAGATACTGGCAGAGTAGCTCCATGTACAGAACTACTGGGAGCTGGGTGTACAACAATCCATCGATCGTGGATCGAGCCTTGTCACACGTCATCCCATATCATTTTCAATTCAACATGACTGTAATCGCTGGTGATCATATTCTTCTAAACCATTTCACATCATTGAACCATCTATGGGCCAATCATCAAACATAGAAATTCCTACTATCAGCCATTGAACCTGCTGTGACCAGTGACATCCCAGGGCGCAGGGTTGACCATCCCCCGAGGCGACTCCAATCTGTTGGCCGCGTGGTCAGAAGATCACGCCGCGTGGTGTTGCAAGCACTTCAGCCAGGGATGTCTGAAGCTGAGCTGTGTTTCGCTGTCAGTTGATGATGGAGTTAAGAGTGGTTTATACTAGTTGATGATGGTTAATGATAGTGGTTTAAGATGAGATAAGGGATGGTAATAGTTGATGGTTAATAATTGATGGTCAGGGTTGTCAAAGCTAGGGCTGTCGACAAAGATGCACGGGAGTGGTCTATGGGCTTACCCCCATAGAGCAAAGTGGAAAACACCCCTGACTTTTGCAAAATTATGTTTGCGAGTCATTGGGGTTGATGTTCATGATTCCAGTGGTGACCATGTTTGATGTTGCGTAATCATGTAGGAGTAATGACATGATGATGATGATGATGATGATGATGATGATGATGATGATGATGATGATGAGAACAAGCAGCATTGGATAATGGCGTTGAGTTCCGCCACAGTGGGACGAGGATGCCGGGTGAAGCACCAAGGCTCAGAGAAGCACTTGGAAGAGGATGCCTACAGCTGCGACGGAGGTAATTTTGAAGGCGTGGTGCTGCGTAGCGCCGGGGTCGTCGTTGGCCGTGAGACCGAGCGGAGCGGGACTTTGGTCAGTGGCGAGAATCCCCGGGTGAAGTCGTGGAATGGAGATACCACCAGGGAGTTCGGATGGGTCCATGAGAATCCTGAGACCCAGGGATCATAAATGGCTGTGGGTCAGGAGTCATAACTCACTTCTGGGTAGAACATCCCAACAACTGGGCTTTGGGATGTTCACCAGGCATAGGCCTCTGCGGTTTTGACCCACGCCCTTATCTGTTTGAAGTTGCAGTATTTGCTTAGGATATCTTGGGATTATCGAGATTCATGAAGATTCATTGGTGCTGAAAAATTGTTTTTCAGGCCATTTCCCACCAAGCACGCAAGGGCCGAAGTATCCGAGCATGGCGCAAAACATGATGAAACATCATTGAGTATCATCAACTATCACAAGCAATCATTCGCCATGACTCAGACATACCATGACTAACACATGACTTCTTCGCCACCTTCCCATCGTTTCTTCCGTGCCCCTCACCTTTGGTTGGCTAAACAGCATGGGTTACAGCATCCCTTTGGGTATCTACCCCTCCTGCGCGGTCAGGATGGGAGAGGGCCAAGAAACATTGGTGCTGCTACAAGAAGGGAGTTGCTTGCGACCCCTTCAACTGCGAGGTGGCCCGAATTGGGTGCCACAGTTGTGGCAGCGATGGAAATGGAGACCAATGTCATGATGGACGTTGACAATGGTAGTTGCTCTTGTTGATGTAGGTAAATAGTTCATACTTCGAGATTCATGCAATTCATCCAGTTGTCAACCAGTTTTTATTTTTGCTGAAATTCGTTGGTGAGAAGCAACATCGTTTGCCGGTTTACTGCAGAACGTATAGATGCAGTGCCCGTTTCAAAATGGTTCCCCAATGGGGGCTGCACCGTGGACCCATCGTGACAGGCGGGCGACACCTCCTTCTGGTCCAGCACCAAATCGAGTTGGTGCTGTGACAATCAGAAGAAGGGCTGCAAGTTCGAATGCGACAAAGGCACGGGGTGCCCAGTCTTCTTTTGGGCCGGAGCTGGGGCTGGAGCTTTGAAGTTGTTCAGCAGCTTCACCCAGCGATCTGGAGAATTGGTTGTTTTAGGCAAGTACCATGGTTGGTTATAGATGGTGATTACGGCGATGGTGATATATTGTACTATTGGTTGGTTATATATGGTATGTGATGGTAATGCAAGATGAACTCGCATATTTATAGATGGTCAGTCTATGGTTGGTTGCTTGCAACCATTTGTTAGATGGGTCGGCCGGTTGCTTATCACTATCATAACGGTACATAATCTACAAACAAGCAAGGAATGTCGCCATGTATTAGCCATCAACGAACCATTGATTGAACCATGAATTTATCATCAAGCGAACATGAATCAATAGTTAAGCATCAAGTCATCAATCATTAACCTTCAACTCACCATCAATGAACCATCAACTGACCACTAGTTAGATCATCAACTACCACCAATTCAGCCATCAATTCGTTGATGATCATCAACTAACCATCCAATTAATGATGATCTAACCACCATACGAACTACGCATTAAGCCATCAATTAGCCAATTAATGATGATATAACCGCCATCATCTATCCACCAATTGAGCCATCCATTAGCCAACTAACAACGCATTAAGCCATCAATGAGCCATTGATGGTTCGCATCAGTGACCCATCGACCTTGGCAACCTGCGAGGTGATGACTGGACCAGTCGGGGCCTTGGTTGCTGCTGTTGGGCTCGGGGGTTCGGTGGGTTACATCGAGTGGTACCAAGGAAGGTTGAGAAGCACGGCACAGATCAGATTTCAGATCTAATATGTCACACATCATATGGGTGTTTCCCAAAATAGGGGTACCCCAAAATCATTCAATATCAAGCATTTATAGAAATAAACCCACCATTTTTAGGGGACCCCTATTTCGAGAAACCACAATATGTCATATACCACACATCATGTCTTACCCATTTCGATGGGGACAGCGGACAAACGGCCCCATGCCTCCTAGGCTGGAAGGACGAAAGAAAGGATTGGTGCTGCGACAACCAGGCGATGGGATGCCGTGTAAAGGTGTGACTTATCACATGTCTCTCTAGACTCTATATCGCATATGCCATATATGTATATCATTGTATGATTGTATGTCAATACGTGCACATACTCTGTGTTCTATTTATCATTGTGTATATTATACAATATATCTATATGTATATACACATGTTCAATTTCCTTGGCTTGAGTATATAAATAGCTATACTCAGACCAATAGGAATCAGAAGTATCATTTTGGTCGCGTCGCACCAAACACCGAGTTTATTTTTGCTGTCTGATATCCACAGTCGCAAAACATTGATATGTGTTTTTGGACTTCGCACTATTGGTACATGCATAGGCCTGCTGAAGATGTTTGAACATGCAACTATGCGTGCATTTAGATGCTGCTGCGCATCCCTAACATTTTGCTAAGGATGAGTGTGTTCGCGCATGTCCGTGTGCGTTTGAGGGTCATGATTGGCACTGAAACCAATCCCATTTCCGTCTTACATGTGCCAGACTCATCTACTAACACAGATGTCAAAGACGCAAAGACACACGCACGTGTTCATACACGTATTGGTGTTTCTCAAAATAGGGGACCCCTTAAGGCATCCTTTTGAATCATATATAGTGATAAACCAACCATTTTGGGGTACCCCTATGGCTTGAGAAACCCCCATATAAATCAGCATATGAATACCTGCGCACACATACCCACAACAGCGGAAGACCTTGATGGTGCACAAGCAACGGACACTGCTGCGATAAATTTTTGACTGTTCATATGGGAGGGCTGACTGACTGCTAGGAATGTTCAACTGGGATTCGTGCCTGACAACTGTCAATCAAAATTGACAGAGTGGTTGGTAATAGTTGAACCTGGGTGACGAGTGCCAATATTGGGTGATAAGGGGACACTAGTTGGCAATGGCTAACAGTTGATGATAGACGAACGAAACCAGTATGATCGAAAATTTCTAACCACCGTGATCCATCTTATCAACTGTAGGGGAAAGTTCATTGGCAAGCTTTTTATTCCCCATACTACCAAGCACATCATCAATCGTATTCTTAATCATATTAACAGCCATCTAAAAACAACAGTATCGATATTCAAATAGGTCACAAAAGTATGAGGCATATGATTGACCTGAGCACTGACCCTCTTAACCCCCAACGTAATTTATTACGCGGCTCTATTACCAAATAGTGGTCAAGTTGTTTGCTTAGCGCTACCGTTGATCACTAGCCCTGTTGTTGTTTTTTTTTACCGTGATAGCAACTACTAACCACAGCCTCTATATAGAGATCTTTACTAATCACTTGCACCATCTTACTAAGCACTCGCACTATTGTTGATCACCAAAGCAGATGATTCCTAAACAACAATTTAGTGATCAACAATAGTGCTAACCACTATTTCACCATCGTTTAACCATTATTGAACCATTAACAACAATCATTTTAACCAACCATTCTTAACCATTATTAGCCAACCATTATTGAACCATCATTTAACCATCATTGAACCATCATTTAACCATCATTCAACCATCATTTGACCATCATTTAACCATTATTAACCAACCATTTCAGTGATCATATGCTTTGCCACACGAACGACTGCGTGACGTTCGATCGGCTAGGGAGTTGGCTGCCAAACCTTCCATTGCACAGGTGCAGTCGCACGTGGGAGGAAATGCAGCCGCTGGTTCTGGTTGACTTACAAGGGACATGGTGGTTTCTCAAAATAGGGAGCCCAAAAAATGGTGGGTTTATTTTTAAAAGTGATTATTAATGGATGATTTAGGGGTCCCCTATTTTGAGAAACACCCATATTATGGCTATGGGCCCAGGCTTTAACCAACCAACCAATGGTTAACTAGCTGGTTATATGGCTAACAATAGGGGATAATAAGCAACAATACTAGGGGATATACCAGCTAATTATATGTGGCTATGGGTCAAGGCTTTAACCAACCAATGGTAGCTGGTGAATGGTTAATAGGGGATAATAAGCAACAATACTAGGGGATATATACCAACTATATGGCGAGCCGGGTCAAGCAGTTGACCAATCAATTTCATGGGGGATAATGACCGACAATAATATGGGAAACAATGGTTAATGATAGGGGAACCAGGGGGACTAAGGGTTTTGACCCACAGCCATATAGGGGTACCCAACAGATGGTTGATTTGTTACTACGAATTGTGAATACTGGATGATTTGGGGGGTCCCCTAAAAAAAGGATATAAGGGGGTGTCTCAGGTCTAAAGGTTCAGTGTTAGGTTGTTATGTTTTTATGTTCAGGTTTATCATATCATCTTCACCTTTGATGTTTTTTCTATGGTTCATTCTAAGGTCATTTTATCAAAAAGTTTCACCCACCACCTGTTCTGTTTTTTAATATCATCATATTATTCTGTTTGCTCCGCTATGTCATTGCTTCATCTTCTTCCTCTTCACCTTTGCTATATCATTGTCGGGACGCTCAGATGTGGCAAAGTGGGCAGTGCCGTGCTTCTCGCATTTCATTTATCAATTCTTTTACATCAACGATTTATTGGTTCAAGTCATTTAGAACAATGACCTCGCCACTTGACCCTTCACATTCGCTATGGCGTAAGTTGTATCGCTCATCTTCGGTTTCAGACCGCCCATCAACTTTGTCTCCTTCCGAATGGTTGCGATTGGGTCTGCTTGAAAAGACCATCTCACGAATGCCGGCAGGGTTCATCACATACCTGAGGGTGCTTGACTTGAAGAAAGGCTACATTTCGTTGTCTGACGCCTTCATTGAAGAGTTGCGTGAGATGGCAACATTGGCAGAAGAAGTCCCATCATTGAGAATTAAGAGACCCATTGAACAGCGAATTTTCCATTTGGAAAGAGAACAGAAAGTGAAAACACACTTTCAAATTTTAGAACCTGCCATTAGCAAATCGTTTCATCCCAGATAGAAAAAAGAGAACATCTCACACGAAAGCCGTTGGATGTTTGAAACACTTGCGAACACACCACCTGCATTGTCATCACATATCATTCTCTCACATCACATTCTAATTGGGCTCAAAAGCTATGCGTTTAGCAGACATTGCTATCAGCACCCTCACATTTCTTGCCTTTGCTCATTTCCTCGCGGTGATGTCGCCGAAAAAGGTTGTGAAGGGTGGCTACGATGACAAGGTCAATGACAAGTCCGATGAAGAGACTGACCAGATTGTTCAACAAGCGCTCACCGCCCCAGCCAATCAACCTTGTGGTTCTAACCAAGACCCAGTGGTTGAGCAGTTCAACAATTCAAACTTTTCCCAGATGCCATCAATTGCGGACTACATCCAAGACAATTACGAGAAGATGACCGCCGATGAGTTGAAGGTGGCTCTGGAACAGATTGAGACTGAGACCAAGAAATACAAGTCGCTGAAGTCTTTGCTGAAATCAAAAGTGCAGGAGATTGACAAACCCAACCGTGAGATTGCAAAGGAACAGCGAAAGAAAGAGCGAAATGAAGAGAAGAAGAAGCAGACTGAAGAAGAGAGAAACAAGGTTTTCACTGTGTCCATCAATGTGGATGGTCGCACAATCCAGATTGAGGTTCAAGGGAAGTCAGCTCTTGGAAACTTGCGTGAGAAGTTGGCAGTGGCATTGAACCTACCCAAGAAGACAAAGTTTGAATGGAATGTCAATGGACAGAATTTGGTGGCAGACCCAACAAAGACCCTTCGCAAACTCAACATCAATGAGAACTCTGTGATTGAAGCAACCGTCATCGCCAAGGATGAGAAGGAGAAGCCATCAGAGGCTGAGCAATTGACTACGGCTTTGGGAGCAAAGGCATCGGATGAACCATCTGATGAACCATCGGATGAAATTGCCGATGATGAGAGCAGTGATGAAGCCGATGACAACGAGCCCATCCAGTGATTGGCATTTTCAAGCATTCGGCTTCTCATCTTTCTGTAGCAGGTGAGCAGGACAGCAACCAATCTCCTTCACATATATGTTTATCTATCCATAATAATCACAGCCGTGTAAGAAGGATAAGTCCTCTGCTACTGACACTGATGAGCATTGGGAACATCAACACACCATTTCCTGTCCGATGGCTGGAAAAGAAATTGTCATTTCAATCGTTGTCGCTGTTGCTGGTATTTCTCACTGCTTGGGTCGCTTGCTTGGAAATCACTTTGAGCAGTTGTCTTGATGATGATGATGATGATGATGATGATGATGATGATGATGATGATGATATTGATAATGACGATGATGTAGTTGCTTGATTAGTTGAACTCACTTGGAAGTGATTGTCCGGTAGGCATTTGTGCCCGAGTGATTTTGCGTAGGGATTTGGATTTGACATATCAGCCTCGCTTCGTTCAGCAAGAGCAATGCCACCAAAGTCCAAGACGACGCACAAGCACCAGCTGAAGAAGAAGAACCAAGAGCCTACTGTCATTGAGTGCGACTCAGTCTTCACGAATGCAGTGAGACAAGCGAAGACTGTTCGTGCTATGACATCAATGACTTGGGACAATTTAGCGACCAACTGTTCAGAAGACGAACTACAAGCAATGAAGGATTATATGAAGCACGACAAAGCGAACATCGCTTGTAAAATAGAACGGTTGGCAGAACATACCAGTCAAATCAAAACCATAATTAAAGTCAGAGATTATTTAAACGAATGCATCACGAAGTCAATGGATTTGACCAATGATGCTGTTATTACTGCTTTAGATGAAGAAGATTGTGAGCATAATGTTGCAGGTGTGGTCAAACTCATTGATATTGAATTGAGAATTCGCAAAGACCGCAACAAAAATGGCGGTCAGAATGCGATGCAAACAGGTTAATGCTTTTGAGGGTCATTTTGAAGACCCACTCGGATGCTGAAAACGCATCACCGTCGGGGATGGACAGATGCCGAGAACGCATACTGGATTTTCAAGTCATTTCTAAACAATGCTAAAAAGGCATACCCAATGCTAAAAACGCATACCCAATGCTAAAAACGCATATTTAATGAGAAATCTGTTCATTTAGGGGGATGCGAAAACGCATACCCAATGCTAAAAACGCATACCCTAATGCCAAAAACGCATACCCTAATGCCAGAAACGCATATATGCTTTTTCAGCATATTTCCAGACAATGCTAAAAACGCATACCCCTATGCGAAAAACACATCCATTGTATGCTAAAAACGCATCAGTCCGGAATGGCTGTTGTCAGCCAAAATAGATGCTGAAACAAGCATCACTGGGGATGACAACTTGAACAGTTGTCGCATTCTTTTACCAAAGACTTCGTTGATGTCCGTTGAGGGGTTGGATAAAAAAGTCTTTCTTTCAGTGCATTGCTTGGGAATGGAATTTGATGATGATGATTTGAAAGATGAAAATGAAGATGACTAATGATGAAGATGACACTGACAGCCGTTGCACTCATTCACATTTCGTGCTTTGAAATCGTTGTTGCAGTTGAAATTCAATTCTTCTTTCTTTTCTTTTTTCAGTGTTGGCATCGGTCATTTTGTTGGAACGATACTTTGAAAAGATTAGCAGTCTGGAAGGATGACACGCACACAAATCTTGAAGCAGACTTCGGAACGACACTTTGAGTAGATTAGCAATGATGACACAAGCACACACTCATTCAATCCATTTATCATTTCAGCAATTCGGTTCAGATTTTTTGGTCTCGCTCCATTTTCTTCTCTTCAATGGCGTTCGTTGGGTTGAGGGCAGCACGATGGGCAATGAACACCTTCGCCGACCTCATCTTGCAAGAGGTGTGCAACCTTGATAAGAAGACCGACCCGTTCAATGTCAGCAACACCAAAGACCGATTGAAAGCACTTTCAATGGAAATGCGCGCCCACTACAACCACTATGTGCCTTTGCCACAGACACCAATGAAGTCAATGAAAGCGACGAAGGCAATGAAAGCGATGAAAGCAATGAAGGCAACGAAGGCAATGAAAGCGATGAAAGTGATGAAGACAATGAAGGTCAAGAAGTGAGTAGGACACCGTATCTTCTCTTCCAGACGCTCACCGCTCCGAAGTGGTTGAAAAAAATAGTTTGCTGTCTCTGCCATCCAGCCATTCAGTTGTTAGAACGCTACTGAGAAGATTAGCAGTCTTGACGGATGACACGCACAAATCCCAGCAGTACCCCATCATCACCATCACCACTACCATCACCACTATCATCACCATCATCACCATCATCACCATCATCACAACCACCACCCCACTATACATTTCACCACGCGACTTGCCACCGGCTCTGAGGTTAGAAAGCGATGCCCAAGAATTTCAAGGCACACCAGCAAGGAGGATTGATGATGATGATGATAATGAATGAAGATGATTAATGATAATGATGACTTTGCCAAGCAACCAGCAAACTTTGACATTCGGTAGTGATTTCAACCAGAGCCTTTGAAACAACCACCTCGCCTAACAACCCGCAAACTTTGACAGTTGGCATTCGTTTCAATCAGAGCCGTTAACATACACCATATATACATACATATATACATATATCTTGTAAATACACACGCACATATATTTATTTATATATCCATCACCATAGCCTGAAGGGACTGACCTTGCCCAGCAACCTGCGACACTTTGACATTCGGCGACGAGTTCAACCAGAGCCGTGGTTCGGGTCGCCTTGCCGAGCAACCTGCTCACTTTGGCATTTGGGGGCTTTAGGATTAGGAGGGTTGTAAATATATAGTATATTAACTATCTATCTAACGGCTCAAGCGAGGACTGACGACGACCACGACGACGATGCTGACCTGCGAAAAAAAGGTTTCTATCTGTTGATGATTTGGGCTAAAACCCCCTGATGATACGGCTACTCCTCGGCTCAAGCAACAACCGCACCGCGCGGTATGTTGCCCAGAAAAAAAGGTTTAATGTTGATGTGTCCCAACAGGCTCAAGCGTAGCAAGTGGAAGGAACAGCATTTGGTGAAGAGTGGCAAGTGGAAGGAACAGCATTTGGTGAAGAGTGGCAAGTGGAAGGAACAGCATTTGGTGTATAGTGCGTGGCAAGTGGAAGGAACAGCATTTGGTGAGCAGTGGCATTCCGTAGGCACAGCAAATTTCCCGTGCCTAAACTCCATTGGTATGATTTAGGCGCAACTTTTTTGATATACCTAACTTTTTTGGATGGATAATTTTTATGGAGAAATCATTGAACCACCAATTTTTCAGGGTGTCCCCAAACAACCTTCTTGAACCCGTTTCAACTCATTTTAGGACACCCGACTTCTAACGCTAAACACAACCAAAAATACTTAAAGACTACTCGCCTTATATAATAAAAGAGTAAATGCCTTGCTATATGTTTAAAGATGGAATTAAACAAGAGATAGACGAAAATGTATTTGAACAAATGGTTGAGCAACTACACCAAGTAGAGTTGAACAACCCTCCAACTCCAGAACCCATAAACAGAAGAAGACCAGATGGAACTTATGACAAGAGACCGTTAGACCCAAACTACTACAACAAGTATTATGAAAAGCATTTGAAACAACCATATCAATGTCCAGACTGCGGACGAATAATCAGCAGTAAATCAAATTTATCAAAACATCGCAACACCAAAATATGTCAAAAGAACCAATGCTAAACCTTCTTGATAATCATTATCAAGAATGTTTCTTTTGTTGAACTCCAACACCGAAAAATTGACCCCGAACCCCAACAGGGAAAAAAAAATACTTAAAGAAATATTATGTATATAATATATAGGGTATAGTATTATGGTTGATAGTTCAGAGCAGTTTGTCATAGATTATTTAATCACAAGCCAACAGGGAGAAATACTTAAACAAAATGGAAGGGAACTAAAGAAATTCAAAATAGATGAAAAGACCTACAACTTTGACAGAGGCAAACCGCTCACAGACAGACTTAGAAAGAGACTAAACAAAGTCAAGCAAACCATAGACTACAAGAAATATGAACTCAAGGAGAAGAGAGGACTAAAGTGGGTAAATCTTGACAAGAACAAGGCACTGATAGGAATACAGAAGAGATACAAAGCCAAAATGACAGATGAACAGTCAGCCTTCAAGAATTATGCCACATCTTATGCCATCAGCGACATCAAGGTTAGAGGAATGAAAGCACTACAATATCTCAAATACCAAGACTACAGACTGAAAGAGTATCTTAAACAGCACAAGGGGATGAAAGTTATTCTACAGTCCTTCGGCAACTTCAAGAACAAGAAGACAGACGAAGTAATCAGAAAAGAGGTGAAGAGCAGAAGATATGAAATAACCAATGAAGATGAAATACCTGAGGTGCTGAGCCAGATGGCTACAGACATAGAGTTTCAGATGGACAGAATGGAATTGTCAGAGAGTGGTTTAGTCATAACTCAGATTGATAAACTGAAATTTAACATTGACAAGTTCAACCCGACAAGAGGTGGAAA
>VSDK01000700.1:0-38319 GCA_009767595.1 Symbiodinium kawagutii | reverse complement strand
TGATAGTGCTACTAATGTTGATGTTTATTTAAAAAGAAATAATATTGATTATATACAATTAGGTGGAACAAGTTTAAGAACACGAATGCTTACAGGTTGTCAATCAGATATTTATGATAGTTTAGGCAATAGCGATGTTTCATTTAGAAGAAATGGTATAGACTTCTTTTATTTAAGAAATGGTAAAGTAGAAATGAATACTAATATTGATTTAGCCACTGATGTAGTTAATTCTAAAGGTGATAATGATATAGCATTTGAAAGAAACAGTGTAGAATACTTTAAACTAACAAATATAAACTCTGAACCCTTTGTATTGTTTGGTGATACTGTTAATATATCTGCTAAGGAATGTTATGCCAATGATTTTTTAAATAGAAGTTTTGATAAAGACACTTTATTTTATGGTGGTAATTCAACTGATGATGGTAGGGTGCTGTATATGAAATATAAACATAATGTTGAAGAATTAAGTATTTCAACTGATGTTCAGATTGAAGCCACATACACACTGACAGGTGAGCTTGTTGATACATCTGATTTAACCAAAAAATATGATATTAAAACTATTGATACTAATATGACTGATATATTAAAATCAATTGAACCTAAAACTTTTAAAATGTTAGATGAAAAAGAAAAAGGGGTTAGTAAAAATCATATAGGATTTATAGCGGATGATTTAGTTAATGTAATTCCTGATGAGTGGGAGAATATCATTTATGATAGTCGTAATGTTAAAAAATTAAATTACATCAAATTAAACAGTATATTGTGGAGTGTGTAGAGAACAGCAGAGCAAAATAGAGCATTTAGAGAGTTCGGTTTATGAATTGCAAGAGGCACTGAAAGACTACATTAAGGATGAAAAACCAAAACCTAAAAGTAAGGCAAAAGCAAAGGCTAAAAATTAATAATCTAAATTTAGTTATTATGGGAAATGTGTTTAAGAAAGAAAGCAAGAAAGAGACCGAATACATCAACATCATAAAGAATATGAACTTGGATGGAGAAGAGATAAGCAATGAACTGCCTGTCAGAGATGTGGAGGTCATCAGGTGTCTCAAGGAAATCATTTTGGAAATAGAGGAGCTACAAAGGAAGGACGGTCAAAGGCTTCACTTCACTCAGCCTAAGCTGGACTTCTGTAATTTCAGTGTTATTTAATAATATTATTTTCAAAAATAATATCATTAAATGACTTCTTCATCTCCTATGTGTATCGCCTTCTCTAATCTTATCATAAATATCTTATTCACATCACTCTCTCTCAATTTTACAAACAAGAATGAGTAAGGTTCTGAAGTAGCCATTTTGTATATCTCATACACCGTTCTCTTATGAACCAATGCCGACTGTTCCTGAACAAAGGCATCAACCTCAGCCATATTCTTTAGCTTGAAGATGTATAGGGATGATGTGTTCAGTCTCACTATTGGAGCTAAGGCGTTGTATTTCTGTGAAGCTGTTATGACTGATAATCCAAAATGTCTTGATTTGGTGTATAAGCCGTGTAGTATCTTTGAATATCTCATAAAGGTCTTGTCCTCTGCGAAGTCATCTATTATCAACAAGCAACTGAAAAGCTTGTCCATTTTCATCTTCTTCTGGTATTCTATGACCTTGTGCTGTGTGTCTATGATGTGTGCCAGTGCTTCTGGGTTGTATTCGTCAAATAGGTATTGTTCCTTGCTGTTGTCTATCTTCAATTCTTTGTGTATGTATTTTATCACCTCTTTGTATGCTTCGTCTATGTGTGCTGTTGGACTGACAATGTATATTCTCTCAAAGCAACCCCTGTAGATTTTCAGCGCCAAGTTTTGTATGAGTATCCCCTTTCCTCCCTGAGATGCCGAAACGATGATGCTTCTGAAGGGCAGTTTGTCAGCCTGAGGGTATGGTGATTGCTTGAAGTCATACTGCTTTACATTGATGGGTTCAATTTTTGGGATGTCAAGATTTGGCATTATAATATACTTAAGAAATAAATATAAATTAATATATTGAAGGAAACCTTTTTTACCTTGAAAACGGGGTTGCGACTTCTCCTTTGAAGCATTGCAATGCCTTGCAATCGGTGAAAATGGGACAGTTGCTTCAATCCAGCATAAGCCTGAAAAGTACAGTTAATTAGCAGTTGAAGCGATAGAAGATGTAGCAGTGTCAGCATTTTACAGAGAATTCGTTTTTGATTGCGATTGCGCAACAAAAAACTTTCACCCCCAAGTAAGAACGCACCAAAAAACAAATAAAAAAATGATTAGATTATATAAGCAAATATTATCTAATCATTCTAAATGGTAAGTGATATGGATGTGTATTTTGATGGTATTAATGTTTTAGAGGATGCAGTGGTTGATGATAGTAAGTTTCCGGTGGTGAAAGATAGTAAGATTAAGAAGTGCTGTTATTTTACATTAGAAATTTCCAAGATGATGATTAATTATATGAGGTTTTATGTAAGGGGTGAAGCCATCAAAAAAGATATTTAAAGGGTAATTTAACGCACTTTGAACTGCTAAATAAATATTTAAATAAATAAATATCTAAATAACTATATATATGAATAGTGAGGATGATGATAATAACAGTAAAAAATCTGAACTGAATGAAATTATTGATAAAGTTGTTAAACATACAAAACAATTAAAACTCATTTTAGCCAAAATTGAAGCCCTTGATAAAAAAGTGGATGTTATGAAAGCACCTTCCAGCAGTGAGGAAGACAAAGAAAAGATGGACAAAGCCTTTGAAAAGAAAGGCATTGGCAGACCTGCCGGAACTTATGAGAATAAGCAACAGCAATATATCAAGATGTTGAACGATGGAAAAATCAAACAGCCCAAAGAGCAAACACTGGAATACTACAAAATCGTCAAAGAGGGTGATAAATATGTGGTTGCGTAATTTCATTTCATAATATTTTTTCTTTGTAAATAATATTATGAAATTATTAGAATTATTTTCTGGAACTGGTAGTGTCGGTTCTGTTGCTAAAAACCTTCACTGGTCGGTGGTGTCATTGGACTTGAAGGATGCTGACATTAACTGCGACATACTGGAATGGGACTACAAGCAGTATGATGTGGGATACTTTGACTTTATTTGGGCTTCGCCTCCTTGCATTGAATACAGCATTGCTAAAACAACAGGAGTGAGAAAGATTGACGAAGCAAACAAACTCACTTTGAAAACACTTGAGATTATTGACTACTTAAAGCCGATGGTGTGGTTCATTGAGAACCCCCAAACCGGATTGCTGAAGAAGCAGGAGTTTATGAAGGAGCTTCCATACTTTGATGTGGATTATTGTAAGTATGGTATGCCCTATAGGAAGAGAACCAGATTATGGACTAACCTTGAAGGATGGAAACCTAAATCGTTATGTAAAAAAGACTGCGGGATGATGAATGGAAATCGTCATAAAGAAACAGCACAAAGAGCACCCAGTGGTAAGAAGGAGACTTGGTCAGAAAACTATACACTATTTAAACAAAATGATTTATATAAAATACCCCTGAAGTTAGTAGAAGAAATTATGAGAGCCGTAAATGTTGTATGTTTTAGGTGATGACTTAAACTAATAATAGCTCGTGCCTCAAATATGGTTTAGTTAATCCTTCAAGTTTATAAGTTCTATTGCCCATCAGGTCAGTTTTGATTTTTTCAACTTTGTATGCTCTTTCGCTCCATTTGCTATTGTATTCTTTCCTGTCTGTGTAGTTGCCTTTCTTCTTGTGAGAGTATTTGACTGAACTTCCTTCCCTTATCTCTGGATACTTTCTCTTGTTCTTTTCTTTCAATGTTAGATTAACTCTGACTGTTGAGTTGTTCTCGTCTTTGTGGGCTTGTTTCGGAGACATCTTTGTTGATGAATGAACTGTGTTGTTGTATTTGTTCAGTGCTGGTGTGAGCATTGATGTCCAACCCGCCTTGTTAAATCTGACCCTGTCGTGCATCATATTCTTCATTGTTCTGATGAACCTTTCTGCAACATTTGCGTGTGTTTGCGTTATGATGTGTTCAATGCCTTCGGCTTCAAAGAATTCCTTAACCACGGATTGAAAAGCGCCGTCGTTGTCGGAGTAAATTGACATTGGAAAGCCCATCTTCTTGAATGCTTGTTTTAGTGCTGATAGGACGCTTGGACTATTGTTCTCTTTCATCGGTATTACATCTGCATACTTGCTGAATATGTCTATGACCACTAAAGCATATCTTGGTTCGGTTTTGGTCGTTTCAATTTTTACCTCTGGTTTCTTGGACAACGGCGCCATTACCATTATGTCAATTTGGTATTCAAACCTTGCGAATGGAGCTGTGTAGGAATTAGAGCCCCTGTATCCTTTTATTTGTTTGTTTGTTGGGTTGCTTACTCATAAAGTTCTTGACTTCGTCTAATGTGATTTCTGGCTTTTGTTGCTTCGCCTTCTTGTATGTCTCTTGAATTGAACCGAAGCCACCTTCATTGTTGTAATAGACATTGCTGATAATCTGCTCATTAGTTAATGCTCTTGCCATTATACTATACTATTAGATATTTTAAAATGTATTGATACAAACCCCAGAATAGCAAAAACTACTTAAAGAAATATTAGCTTATATAGTAAGGGAAAAATATGACTAACTTGTATTGTGAGAATTCTATTGACCATATTATGCTTCAATGTGTGAGATGTGAATTAAAAAATGAAATGAAAAAATGTAAAGCTTGTAAAATCAATCACAATAAACTAAAGAAAGCAAATAACATCTTTTCTGATGATATAGTTGATTTAATCAATAGCTTCAATGCTTGTAAAAGGTGTATGAAAACCATTGATATAATTGAACAAGAACCTGAAGAAATGAATATTGAAGAATTGAATTTATGGTATTTTGTTAAGCTAAACCCCTTGCCTTCAAGGACGGTTTTAAATAAGCAACTTAACGAAATTTACCAGCTTGACAGATGTAGCCGTGGCAATTGGTTATGCGATTTAAACTTTTATCATTATTATCAAGATTGGTTTAATGAGTTGTGGAAACCTAAAACAGTTAGAAAAATAACTTATGCAACAATGTTGAATATCTTGAGAATTATGTTTAGCATCAATGGTAATAAACATAAATTGGAGTATCCAAATGTTTTTAGAGAAGAGTTTTATAGAGATAATGTATTTAATTATATTTACAGACATACAGAAATTAGAACTAACTAAACGATTGTTTCATAATATTTCTAAAATACTATGAACCAATCAACAACCAACAATGACCAAACAAAAATAATGAATAAGGTGGGGGTGAAACTTTTTGATAAAATGACCTTAGAATGAACCATAGAAAAAACATCAAAGGTGAAGATGATATGATAAACCTTAACATAAAAACATAACAACCTAACACTGAACCTTTAGACCTGAGACACCCCCTTATATCCTTTTTTTTCCCCTATTATGAGAAACCACCATATGACCCCCATACGGGTTCAATCATTGTCAAGTGTCGTTGGCAACTATCAAGGCAACTATCAATGCTTGAAGAATGGTCAATCAATAAATGGTTGATGATGGCTAACCAATGGTTGGCCACGGAGAAGTATGGTTGAAAATGGTAAATCATGGAAGTGGCCAATCATGGTGAATTCTTGCGTTGAAGGAGGGTTCATGACCTTGAACCACTTTCAACCATTGCGAAAAGTCTTAATTGATCTATTAATTTGGACGATTATTAAGTTTGGTGCTATTCTTCCTTATAAATCATGAAACGTCTTCATTTGTTCTAATATTTACATATTGGTAAATCAAGACCATTATCAAGTTTGTTTACTGACATTAGCAACAGCTGTAAGCTATAGGTATGATGAAGTATGATAAGTGGATCATTTGCAACTCTTACCTGTTATTATCCAGTCATACTTGTTCAGGACCCTTATTGATTAATTACTGCCTTTCATGACCACTATTATCAAACATCACCAACCGTTGTCGTCGATGACTAGCCATCAAAATCATGATTCACAACTCTTAAAAAACAAACATTAAGCACCATTAGCCAAGGGTGAACCTTTGAGGGTGCAGGCATGGCAGACCTTATGGTCTTGTCCATGATGACGTTTGGTTGGCAAATGGTTGAGGGTCAATCACTGTTGGCTTTTGATAGCTAACGACAGGTGTGGTATGCCAACAAAAACTTTTGGTTCTCACTCAAGCCGTTGCCAAACTTCTGAATGTGGGGGCGTTTTCTCACAGTTCTTTTTATAACCAACCAGTGAGAATCATAGCATTTGAATCAAAATAGCCAGCTAAACTAATGTAGTCCCTGGCAGCCATAGCCAGCTTCGCCAGTTTCGAATCCGTGCGGTAACCGGTAATCGATACATGGCCTGGGTGTATCCATAGGTGGTGCCCCCATAGCATCCCTTACTAATCATCATTAGTAGGCTAGTTAACTAGCCACGGGGGCATATGGTGGTTTCTCAAAATAGGGGTACCCCAAAAATGGCTGGTTTATTCCTTTAAATGACTATTAATGGATGATCTATGGGTACCCCTATTTTGAGAAACACCCATATGGTTCATGGACAAAGCTATAGACCTTCTTTTCGGTGATCGTCGCAGGGCTGCCAAGAAGACTTGATACACCATATTTCGAGGGGGCATAGAATCGATAAATACAGGTTTGGTGGGAACTCGTTAAAAGGCCAATCAATCCAATCCAATCCAATCCAATCCAATCCAATCCAATCCAATCCAATCAGTCAATCCATCAATCAATCCATCCATCAATCCATCCATCAATCAATCAATCAATCAATCAATCGTTGTCATAGATCACTGCCTTGAGCAACAAAGATGGACCTGTAAAACATGCATCAGGCAATAATCAACAACCACCAATGCAGCTGTTCAATTCACAAATCACTATCATCATGAACCATCATCAATCATCATCAACCAACATCGGCCAACATGAGGCAACCTTCACCATGAATAGACATCATCAATAATAGTCATCATGGCCAGTGACTTCTCGCACACTCGCGTGCGCCGTGTAGTCCCACCTGTGGGAGCCAGGCGCTGATACCTCGGAGGATTGGTTGCCTGAGAAGAAGACCTGGTGCTGCAAGAACTATCAGAAGGGCTGCAGCACCTACGACTGTCACTGAGCGAAAGCAGGGCGTGGCCGCAGGGCGTGGCCGCAGGGCGTGGCCGCTGGCGTTGCAGATACGGGGGGCCATGGTGGATGGCGAAGCAAGGGTTGAGAAGGGTTACGTGATCATGGTTGATCGTGGTTAGATACTGATTAGTTACTACCAGTAGTGATGAATGATGGTAAAGACTGGTTAGTGATGGTCAATGATTGTGTTGATTAGTGGCAAGAAAGGGGCTGAGGGCTTTCCGTGGTGGCTGTTGAGGATATTCAGGACGAACCAGCCCAGAAGAATCGAGGGATGGATCAGGTGTCATGGTTCTACAATGGTTGATCCTACTGAACACTGAATGCTTCATAGCGTGGTTAAGGTTTTTGAAGTTCAAAATCCTTAACCACGATATCAAAGATCAAATTCAAAAAAGGAGGAACGAAATTGTTTGTCAATGTTTGTCAGTTGTCATGGCGAGAATTTGCGGTAACCAACCCGTGGATTTCATTTCTTTGGAGCTTCACAATTTGTCACTTACACCTCTATGATTCTTGGCATAGGGTCGGCCTTAAGGAATCTTGATGTTGATGCTTCTTAAAAGTTTGTTGGATGATCTTCACACTAGATGTTGCGCTTGCACATCGAGCTTGATCTTCTGGAAAATTTAATGGGCGTGTCCAACGCCAAAACCCCTTGTACACCAAAGGTGATGATGACTGGAAGGTATTTGCATTTGTAATGACAGTGATCTTGCTATTCATGGCAAATTACGTTGACTAGCTGCTCACAATGGCCACTACTGAGGCTCAGATAGCTCACAGAAACCGACAGTGATGAGCAATAAGCAGCAAGGATCTTGTGTCAATCTTCGCGCGAGGCCACCACATGAAGGACAAGATGGATGAACATTGGAGCTACGCCAAGCGGGCCTACTGCTGCATCAAGGAGGAGATCGGGTGCGCAGGTGACCGGAGCAGCGTTTCCATGGTCGCCCCTGGTGGTGGATGCCTCGGCGAAGTTGGGAAACCAACGGACTTGAAGGCTCTCAACAAGTCAAATCTCCAGAGCTGATGGGAAAATTTGGAAGACCATCAGTTGGAAAATTCCAGTTAAACTTTTTAGTGAGGTTATAATCATCAGTTATACTTCCCTTAGGACAATTCCAGTTGGATGACCGAGGGCACCCTACTTGCAACCTATGATTGCAAGGAGTCGATTTTTGGCATCCAGTGAAGCAGGTCGCAGGTCACTGTTTTCAATCTCCAAGGCTGATGGTATGCCCAAGCCATGGCTAAGAGATATGTATGGGTTATTTGAGTTATTGGCAAAGCCAAAGAATCTGTAGGTAATGGTAGTTACGCGACGGTAAGGTGGGCAGGTGATGACAGGTAAACACTCGAAGTTCTTGGGAGTCTAGTTTTCCCAGCCATCCTGCTGCTGAATCTTATAGGAATCAGAGACCCAGAAAAACTCCTCAGCATGGATGATTTGTAGGTGACAAGTCCTCGCAGCACTTCGACTGCGCGGAAGATTTCGGAGAGTGGCAGAACAAGTGGAGCGAGGAGCCGTGGACGGTAGATCACCGGGTGGTCACCAGTCACCGGTTTTCATAGCTCGCTTGATCACCCGTGGATCACCGGTGCTCCGGGATGCTTCGCAGGGTTTGAACGCCGTTTTGGAGTGGAGATGAAAGCACAGCTATAGGGCCTATAGGGAATATCAAGGTGGCAACAAAGGAGTGGATAGATGTAGCTTGATGTAGCATCATCAGCTGATCGCTTGTTGGGTGACACTGGTGCTGCTTGGCACTCTGATGCTTAGCGAGGCTATGAGTGCCATGATTTCATCGCCCCAGGGTGGTTCCATTTTCGAGCCATCGGCTTCCTGTCAAATTCTAGATAAATCGTACCTTTGCTGTCGAGCTTGGTTCGACCCCAAGCCACTTGGGTGTTTCTCAAGTCATAGGGGTATCACCAAGTATCATCCACTATTAAGCATCTACAGTAATAGACCAACCATAGCTTTGGGGGGTTCCGTATGGCTTGAGAAACCACCCACTTGGCCATGTGAACATCCAACAGTTCCGCTGATTGGCACGCCCGATCCGGGTGCCAGGAGAAGAAGTCGTGGTGTTGCGAAACTCACGTGGCCCGGCCAAAGCGGTTGGGATACAGCCGTCCTTTGCAGTGAACATGTTGGATATCACAGGAATCCAAAGGGACGTCCAGTTTGGGACATCCATCATTTTACTTCACCGACTGTCCTTCCTGGCTTGGTTCCCAACGATTCGCCGGGAAGCTGAAGCTATGGCAGCTGAAGCAACCCGTGGCATTTCGCTGTTCCCAACGAGTTCCCCAGTACTGTGTTGATTCCACTGGTTCGTTTCGAGGCGACACCCATGACCTGGTCGCTAGCCTTCACGAGAAGCAACCAGTGTCTCCAGTGGACTTGGCCATCACTGGACCATCAAACATCAAACGTCAATGACTATTAGCCATGAGCATCCATCAACCATCATTTAGAAGTATCAATGGCTATCAACATTTGTCTATACATCTTTAACATCATCCATTGACCATCCTTCAAATCATTGCTGACCATCGCAGCACCTTGCTTAACACCACACAACCTGCGCGCAGCGGTGCTCAGTTGCGTGGATGCAAAGTTCAGACCACGCTGCCGCCATTCACCTGCGACTTGAACGGGGGAAGCGCCTTGGTGAGTCGCTGGTGATGTCACGACTCGTTGGTTTTTGGAGCGTTGAGAAACTTTTCGAAAAACAGGGCGCAACAGGTGAACAGCTCGGTGGTTCACTCTTGAAACAGGCTCGGTTCGGACTTCGGGCGTTTCTTGCGTGTGGGGGGTCCTGTCATGTCTAATATGCCGGGGTTGCCATGAAACATTTGCCCTCCGACCTCCCAAGGCTGGGAAGATCTGTGGTCCAAAGAAAAGCAGGACTACTGCTGCACGCACTTCAACAAGGCTTGCGATCGCTTTGACTGCGACTATTTGCAAAGTTCCTTGGCTGAGGCTATAGGGCTCATGGAGTTGTTAATGAAGCAGGCTATGGTCAGCAAACTGGCTGGTCAGCCTATGGTTGGGCATGGTTGTTGATCAGGCTATGGTCAGGCTATGGTTGGTGAAGCTGCAGGTGTGGTTCGATGATTTCAAGGAAACGGATATCAATGATGGTTCGCCACGGTTGTTACTTGATGGTTTGACTCTGGATAGGCCAATTCTTGAGCTGTTCAGTGCAGCAACAGATTCCATGTCCATGCTCAGGGTTGGGTAGCGACCAAGCTGTTGTACACGTTGTAGGTATTGCACCTATGAGGTGACTTGATCACACCCCTCTTGTTGCTTCAGCCTGATTGTCATACCCTGGTTATTCATGGCTGTATTCTCAGACCCTTTGACACGTCGTTGATATCGAACTGTGATTTGTCTACAAACAGAATCCACTCTTTCTGATGCCCGCATTGTTGGTTTTGCTAGAAAAGATCCTGGAACATGTCCATCGTGTAACCTTTTTGTTGTTAGAGAGGTCGTGCAAACGCATCTACCAGCATATTCAAGTTAAAGATGGTGCTTGCACAGCTTTGGCTGAAACTGTCTTCCATAACAAGCATGTGATTATGACAGTAAGTCATGACTCAGGATGGTCGATGATGACCACTTATGGCTAACCCGTGCTAAGCGTGGTTGATCATGGCTAATGATGCTTCACCATTGGTAATGACGTCAATCTTAGCGATGGTTCATGCTGCTTCATGATGGCTAAAGATGAGTCATGACGGCTAGTCACTGCATGTTAACGCTGCTTGACTGCTGCTTATCGTAAGCATGAGTCTCCAACAAAATACCACTTGAATAGAGAGGCTTGGCATGGAAATGGCATCTGGAATTGATCAAACATATGCACAACCCGTAGGGGACCCATATGGGGTGTCGCCACTATGCTGATACGTCCCAAACATCGCTGGCCATAAACTCGATGTGCATCGTGGATGTGGGTACTTGGATGCCCATCCCGCTCAGTGACTGTTTAGTAACCATGCTTTGTAACTACCCTAAGCTACACCATTGATTGGCGAGCAGCCCACTTATATCAATGGTATACCATTGGCATGTAACTACCAAGTGGGTTATACAGTTATACCATTGATAAATAGGTTACCAACCAATCAAGGGTGAAGCTCATCCATGTGTCGCTTTTGAGGTGCTAGCAAGCAGCTGTGGAGCGCAGAGAAGCAGTCGTGGCGACTGGGACGAAGCACCGATGTCAAGATATTAGTCATTGCGTGGATGGTGGTGATTTCATTGATCCATAGCACCTGCCAGATGTCAAGGTCAAAGTATTTGGCATTGGGTGGATGGTTGATTTCATTGATCCATCCATTCTTAACCATTGAATCTTGAAAGTGACAAAAACGGTTGACATTTCTGGTTGATATTGATGTTTTGTAAAACAAATCTAACTAGTTGGTGATGATTCTTGCATACGATTGTTGGTTTACCCACATTCCTGGCCATCATGAACCATTTGTCAACGATGATTTCCATTGGTTACAGCATCCCTCATTATCGTTGCTGATTGCCTATTAATGATTCATCATCAAATCTAAGGGAATATCAACCATCAATGAAGTGTACAACATACAATCGCAAGCAAAGCGGGATATTGCCGTAACAACCAATCAAATCTGAGAGGACATGAACCGTCAATGAATTGCAAGAGGCTGTAAACCATCAATGAAGCATCAAAGGATGTCAACTTGATATTTTCCATTTACAGAGTACTTCACCCGTCCCAGACTACTTGGACGATTTTCCTATCGGTTGCGTAGTGACCTTGGGAAGTATATGCACAATGGCTCAATGGCCCTTGGCGTGTGATAATCAGCAGCATGGTTTTTCAAGCAGCCCCGTGCTTGTTTCATACAAATACTGCTCTTGGCCATGGTAAACACATGCTACATTGATATTGTCACACACACACGCATGTTCATGTGCATGTATAGATAGACCTAGACAATCCTATACATGTTTACATGTACTCACACATCCTCCGTTGTGCTGGCCCGGCTGGGCCGTGCGCAATGGGCCCCCAGGTGCTGTGACCACAAGGAGGTGGGCTGCGTGTCCTTCGACTGTGACGAGAGCCAGATGGATGCGCACGCAGCTGGGCAACAGCGCTGCCCCGTCGCTGGTGGCGGATACAGCTGGGGACTGAAGGGTGGGTGCAGCGGGGATGGGCTATGAATTGGTAGGACTGATAGATTCTGACAGCTGGTTCAGCGACCGTGGCTTGTGAATCTTGTGACCATGTTTTCTAGGCACGGGGGCCTTGAAGAGGCTTCATTCAGGATGTCCATCCAAGACGATCACATCTGGATGGCTCCGCCCTGGTGGTGCCCTGTTGGGCATGATTTGCCATGTTTATTGTTGCATGTACAAATACTTATTAAGTATGAACTAAGGAGACCCTTTATGCCCATATAACAGAATTTCCTGGCTAATTATTGATCAACCTTGCTACTAGTCAATTGATATGCATCGAGCATTGACATCCCCACAAACAAAACCAAAAGGCAAACATAATGTCTTGATGAAGGCATTGTGATTGCTTACGCTGCTTAGACCTTCTGGGTTGGTGGTGATTGTGAGATGCCAAGATGATTCTATATATATTTTTTTTTTATATATATATTATCTACATATTTGAACATGCACATGTTATATGTCATGTGATACGTACATTTTTGTGCAATTATACATATTCTGAAAAATGATCATTCACTGCGTGTGTGTGTAAACACACCCAGACGTAGTTTTTTAACCACCATTGGTTTGTTCTGTACCGATTTCATCAAGGTTTCTGCGACAGCAAATGGCGGCCGTAAACCGTAGGGGTATAAACATACTGCGCGCTGGGTCACAACCATCCACAAGGTGAACAGCCAAGACTAGTGACTGGTTGTTTATGGAATGTGAACAGCCAGGGGTACAGGGGCAACATTTCTACGGTAGGGGCGGGATCAGTTCTTAGGCAAACATACTTTGATGATGCTGCACAGGGTATCCATCCTGAATCAACATCAAGCATCACCAACCAACAAAAATCAACCATCATGAGTCAACAATCAATCATCCTTAACCAGAACAGACCATCACAAACAATACTCAGTAACCATCCCTAATCATTGCCGCGGAAACCAAGTATTTGAGGCAATGGAAGAGTTTTCTCGCTTCCGTTTCTCAGGATGCTGCCTGGTCCATGGAACACAAGCAGTGGTGCTGCGCACACGAAAACAAGTTCTGCGCTGGAGACAAGGAGACGGGGGCGCTGCTGATGCCATAGGGCTATGGGTCAAGGCTTTAACCAACCAACCAATGGGAGATAATCACCAACAATTTCATAGGGAAAACAATGGTTAATGATTTTTAGGGGAACCAGGGTGACTAAGGGTTTTGACCCACAGCCACAGCAGGATTGGTCAAATGATCTTTATGGAGAAATGGTCAGATGATGGGGAATGGGAAGCAACAGGAATAAGAAAGCTATCAACCATGATAGTAGGCAGGTAGTACTGTTTAAACACTTGGTGTTGGCATATGGCCAGCGACTGAACCATCATGATAGAGGTGTATCAACATAGCCATGGTAGCTAAGAATTTCGGATTTTGCTTCTAGATGGGTTGGGCGGCTGTTTCTGGAAGTTCAGATAAGGTTGTACCTCCTTGGATCCAATTTTTTGCCAGCACCATGAAAATCCGTGCCTTTCGCGTTTGTTCCTTATCGTGTTTGATCACACTGATACGCAAGCTCATCTGCTGAACCATGCTCGAATTCACCCGCCTTTACTACTCTTGGCTGGGATTAACCATGATGAATCGTCACTAGCCATCTTTAGCGGTCAATTGATAAGAGCTGATGATAATGAGGCTTGGGCAGAAATTCCCACCGTTTGTGGATCCTGCTTGTTGGTATTTTGGGTCTTGCGTTTGATATCTTCAAACACATGAAGACGGATGTCAGCATTTACCGTTGTTCACCATGTCTTCTACATCTGCGAGACTTGTGGGTGTGTATGGACAGAACCTATTCACACCTACGATAACCTATGCGTATGTGTAATAGACACACATCGATAGTTTTTTTTGACGTGAAAAGATATGCCATTTGGGCTTTGTCAGAAACACTTTGATATGCAAATTTCACTTGATGAGTGTCAGAAAGCCTCGATGAATACGTAGTTGGTCTTTGAAACCAGGGCTAGCATTTTCAATTGGCGGGGGAATTCCAACAACAAGCCGTTGCAAAACTTCCAACACGAAACAATGAGGAGAATCATTGTTGGTGCTATCCCCCCAATTCTTGCCACTGTTGTTATCCCTTCAACTTTAATCATTGGTACCCTCTGGTACCCTCCCCTATCATTAGGGATTGTTGACCAAATATGGGTGTTTCTCACAATAGGGGACCCCCAAATCATCCATCATCAACCATACGGTAATAAACCAACCATTTGCGTCCTCCTATTTTAAGAAACCCCAATTTCTCCCAAGACCTTGGGTACTACGATGACTCGCAACTTTCCCTGTCACAAGGAGCAGAAGTTCAAGTGCCTTCCAAAAAGTGGCGCGGAGCAGATTGATGATCCTCCAACCAATTGTAGCAGGTTGGGGGCCATGTGAGAACAGTCACTACAAGCCATACGGGGGTTTCTCAAAATTGGGAACCCCAAAGAATGGATGGTTTAGTAATCAACAATGATGAATGGTGGATGATTTGGGGGGTCCCCCTACTTTTAGAAACCACCACATGCTTGTCAGAAGATAGCAAGTGTCGTGAATAATTTTGATTACAATCTGTGATGTTCATCATCAGGAAAAACGACCAACTTTGTTCAATCAGATCATAAACCATCATAATTTCACTTCCAGGACCCAGACACATCCGTGAGAACCGCTTTCCATGATCGCATATATAAAGGCTGGCAGCCTGATAAGGTTGGTCAAGCTCTATGGATGAGATACTGAAAACGGCTGAAGTAGGAGCCTTGATCATTCTTTAAGGGGCCTTGCTAATGATCTTTAAGGGGCCTAAGTATCATTGATGAGGATGGTCAATCTCTATGGTCATTCTTTAAGGGGCCTTGCAAATCATCATTGACCTTTGCCGACCATCCACAATTATTCACTGTCATTAAGCATCCTGAAGCATTCCCAATCATCAGTAAAAGGGCGTGTTACTGCATTCATTGCGAAGCATTATTCGTCATCATTGATTGATAGTCAACATCATCCGTTCTGAACAATCGCTTCACCACAAACCAATTAATACTCATCATTGACCATAATGAGCATTCTTCAAGACTCATCATTCACCACCATTATTGTTGGCTATAATCCCACATCATTAGACATTACTCTTGTGATGTATTACTAACCAGCCTTGATGACCATTCATCAACGATTCATCAAGAATTCACTAACAGAAATGAACCAATTATTAACAATTCAATGGAAACCAATTTATCAATTATTAATCATTATTTAGCTATATCAGCTAGTCAAGCATTAAGCATTAGTTGGTCATCAGTCAAGCAATCATGAAACCAATCAATCATTAACCAATCATTAAGCACTATATATAATCAATCAACAACTGGTCATCAACCAATCATCAACCAATCAATAACCAATCAGCAACCAATCAATAACCAATCATCAACCAATCAATAACCAATCATCAACCAATCAATCCTCAACCAATCCTCAACGAATCATCAATCAGGTACCACTCATGAACGAAATCAATCATTAGACAATCTATGACAAACCAATCAATCATTAACCAATCCTTCATCATCAACCTTGATCATCAACCAGGATCCTACCCATCGGGTCATCCCCGGTGCCCAGGTGATGAGACCTGGGAGACCTGGCCCACGGAGCAGAAGAATTGGTGCTGCGATCACTTCTCAGCCACTGGGCGATACGAAGCCGTGAAGGGCAGGGGGGCACCCTAGGGCCATTGGGGGAACCCTTGGCGGAAGCCTTAGCAAACCCTTGGGGAACCCTTGAAAAAAAAAAACCTGGGGGAAATCTTGGAGAACCCCTTGGGGAACCCTTGGGGGGAACCCTTGGGGAAATCTTGGGGAAGCCTTGATAGAACCCTCATGGGAACCAGAGAGTCATGCATGACTGTCGTTCAGCAGGGATCCGCTGTAGCTCGTCAACCCAAGTGCTTGAGCAGCCCAGCAGCAGTCTCCAAAACGCCGGGGTCCTGTCCACAGATTGTCTCGTGGCATGGTGAGGCAAATGGTGGCAATGATGATTCATGATGATTCATAACGATTCATGATGGCTAATGATGACTAATGATGACTAATGATGACTAATGATGATTCATGATTCTTAATGATGGATGGTTCATGTTAAGCATGGTGCAAAGGGTCTCATTGGTCGAAAAATTGTGAGCCAGGATCATTTTTGATGATTTTTCTTTAGCTCAGAAGCCATCCTGGCTCCACACTTGTTGGTCAACCCCGCAGCCATGATGGCTAGTCCTGACCTGACACCAGCCAGCGTCAGTTGGCCAATTTTGGTTATGCAGTTGGGATACTTGGATTTCTTCATGACTTTTCTATTGCAGATCTGCACAGTTTTCAAAACCCCAAAACTGGTTTGGTTCTACAGTTTCGTTGGAGGCGTTGCCGTATTGGTTTGAAAAATGTTCAACAAGCGCTGTCGGAGTTTTATTGGAAAGGAAGCTCAAAGAACAGAGGCTTCAGTTATCGCTCACATGGCAATATTCCGATAGAAATTCATGAGGTTAGTAGGGCCTCTAACAAACAGCAGCATTCTTGGATGGATGTGAAAAAGCGACACAAAGAGAGTCTGGTTTAGTGGATGATGTCATGCGTGTTGGGTTGGTGACCCAAAGATTTGATGCACCCGCCAGCATTCAGACAATCTGAGAATACGATTTCCAGTAAAAGCATGGATAAAGGCGTGACATAGACATGCTTGATAAGCCATCGAAGAAGCTGGTAGTATGTACCACAACTGATAGTTGCGCTAGTGAGCAAACCTGGTGATCCAGCGATCGGCACCTACAGAGCCTGCCGTCGTCGTGTCCAGCTCAGAATGGGAGCAATGACACGATCTCCATAGTGGAGATCGACCATGAATCGACCATGAATCAACCACTATGGAGATCAAGCATGAATCACTCCAAACATCATGATGAAAATAATGAATTGCACTATTTTGTCACTCCAAAATCACTTAAATTATCAAGGATATGCTGCGGCTATGGCATGGAGAATGGAATATAATATAATTGACATACATGCACATGTCATCCCATGTCAGTGACAACAGGCAACGAGTGCAACTAGGTATACTCACTGTGCAATGGAGGATCAATAATTGACAATGGCAGCAGAAACATCACAACAAATCTCAGTTTCTCAATGCATTTGCGGTTTCTCTGAAACTACGATCTTAAAAGCTTTTCCATGAATGTGTGCTCTCCAGTCACAGGGGAATCCGTGTGTTTTTTGAGTGCAGATGAAGTCGAAGGCAAGTCAGTAAAAGCAGTGAAGCAACTCTTGGCTATTCAGCTTGGCACTTCCAGGTTTCGACAACGACTCTTGGCTGAAGGTGGTTCCCGCATACTCCCAGACGATGAAGTTTTTAGTGCCCTACTTCCAGATTTTCCAGTGACGGTGCAGCTGGTTCGCTTGGAATTTGAGACAGCTGAAGAAGGTGCTGCCGTGCAGAAGATGATTTCTGCTTGCAGAGACAACCAGTCAGGTGAACTTGAAGACTTGCTGCGATGTCCCATAAATCCAGACGTACGGGATGAATCTGGCGACACGCCCCTACACCATGCTGCAGACGCAGGGCATATCGAACCGGTGAAGCTGATGATTGAAGCAGAATCAGATAGAGATGCTACTGACCAAGAAGGGCTGACACCATTGTTGATAGCATCTTTCAAAGGCCACCTCGAAGTAGTACGCTCCTTGGTCGAAGCTGGTGCTGACAAGAATAAGGCTATAGCACAAAACGGCGCCTCGCCATTGCTCATAGCATCTCTAAAGGGCCACATTGAAGTAGTACGCTTGTTGGTCGAAGCCGGTGCTGATAAGCAGGCTGTACTAGATGATGACTCATCGGCATTGTTCGTAGCATGTCAAAGTGGCCATGTCGAAGTGGTGCGCTTCTTGATTGAAGCTGGTGCTAATATGAACCAGACAGCAGCTGATGGCTCATCGCCGTTGTGGATAGCATGTCAAAGTGGCCATGTCGAAGTGGTGCGCTTCTTGATTGAAGCTGGTGCTAATATGAACCAGACAGCAGCTCATGGCTCATCGCCGTTGTGGATAGCATGTCAAAATGGCCATGTCGAAGTGGTGCGCTTCTTGATTGAAGCTGGTGCTGAGAAGAACCAGACAGCAGATCATGGCTCATCGCCATTGTTCGTAGCATCTCAAAACGGCCACCTCGAAGTGGTGCTCTTCTTGATTGAAGCTGGTGCCAGTGCTGAGAAGAACCAGACAGCAGATGATGGCGCATCGCCATTGTTGATAGCATCTTTCAAAGGCCACCTCGAAGTAGTACGCTTGTTGGTCGAAGCCGGTGCTGATAAGCAGGCTGTACTAGATGATGACTCATCGGCATTGTTCGTAGCATGTCAAAGTGGCCATGTCGAAGTGGTGCGCTTCTTGATTGAAGCTGGTGCTAATATGAACCAGACAGCAGATGATGGCTCATCGCCATTGTTGATAGCATGTCAAATTGGCCATGTCGAAATGGTGCGCTTCTTGATTGAAGCTGGTGCTGAGAAGAGCCGGCCAGGAGAATGGGGCGCACCGCCATTGTTGATAGCTTTGTGGATAGCATCTTCAAATGGCCACGTCGAAGTAGTGCGCTTCCTGATTCAAGCCTGTGCTGACATTAACCAGGCCACAGCACCTGATGGCTCATCGCCATTGTTCGTAGCATGTCAAAACGGCCATGTCGAAGTAGTACGCTTGTTGGTCGAAGCTGGTTCTGATCAGAATCAAACAAGACATGATGGCACATCGCCACTGCACATTGCTTCTAGGGAGGGCCACCTAGAAATAGTGCGCTTGTTGAAAGCAGGTACCAAGACCATCCAGGCAACATCCGACGATGGTGCACCGCCATCATACGCTGCTCAGAAAAGGCAGCGTCTCAGTTAAGAAGAGCCAGGCCAGAAAAGGCAGAGGGCAACATCGAAACAGTGCGCTGCCGCTGGTTGAGATGAGACCCGCTGCCAAGACATACAGTGCTTGCTGGTGACTGTGTGGGTGTGCCTTGTAAGCCGCAAGAGGTGCACACCGAGAAGCGGAGCCGCCTTCTGAAAATGCGCGACAGCCTTGTGGGTCTGTGGCCTGTGGTTGGTTGGTAAAGCTGGTTAGGGGAAGCTTCGGGGAATCTGAGATCCATGAGAAATGATGGTGAAAGGTGGTTAATGTTGGTATTTGATGTCATTTTGTAATGATGGTCATTAAAGATGGGGATGGGTATTGATGATATTTGATGATGAATAATGATCCTAAGCGATGATGAAGCATGGTTACTGTAATAACGGTGAATCATTGAGATATGGACTGAACATGGCGAAAAATAGCTGGTACAAGGGCTAAGAACCATCAATCACCAACTATATGGGAGCTCCGCTTGCTAGTAAACCAGCAGTTTGACCGTCTCAATAGCTGGTGGCCCCTCACATATGGACCTTTTCTGTTTGTTTACATGTACAACATGTAAAGATACTTTTGAAGGAAAGAATAGGTTGAAACGAACCAATGACAAACCGACAGCCGGACTGCAGTTTGTTTGCAAGCACGGGGGGAGCTGCCAGGTCCCTCCAACATCCTCCAAGCATGTGTGGGTAAGGGTCAGGCAAAATGAGACAGCAGATTCCAAAGTACTTTCCAAGGTTTGTTTAAACAACGATGAACACAACCACGTAAACAACAACATAACAGTGAAACAAAAACATAAACCATTAGTTGATTTAGCTGACAAACTACTAGTTAATCTACTAATAATAGTAAATTTACTCAAAATAATAGTGAAACAACTCATAAAAATCCGCATCTCATTAGCTGATTCGCTTTCTGCTTCACCGCCTCGCTGCCTGTCCCTTTTCAAAGGTGGGTTGTGAGTCCTTCGACTGTGGCCACCAAGCAGAGGACTACAAAACGGTGTCTCGGTGGCGGTTCCGCACGTGCTGTCGTTGACGCCAGTTGTTGTCCAACCCGCCGTGTCATTCTTACATATTCTTAC
Source organism: Symbiodinium kawagutii (assembly GCA_009767595.1). NCBI lineage: Eukaryota > Dinophyceae > Suessiales > Symbiodiniaceae > Symbiodinium > Symbiodinium kawagutii. Next base: position 17,858 of record VSDK01000700.1, on the reverse strand, counting down.
AGCAATCGTAGGTTGAAGATTGTTGGTTGATCTCAGGTTCGAACCTTTCAGAATCTATCTTAATTTTCTCTTCACAGCCAATTTCTGCAAATATTTGCTTCACAGCCATTCACAAATTGAATCTCAACCATTGCTACAGAAGCCAAGGGAAGTGAATCATCGGCTCATGGTCCTGTTACTCATGATCCTGGTACTCATTAGCTCATTGTTACAAAAGTTACATTAGCTGATCATTGACTCATGATGAGACGACACGTCCCTCCCCTATTACTTCCCACAGTGAGGATCCCATGGTTCCCACAGCGAGGCTTGGAGCAGCTCGAAGAAGGACTTCTGCTGTAACACGGTCTCTGGGCTGCCATGGTCCCTGGGGGCGCAGGCAGGGCTTGATGAATGGTCCTAGTATGTCCTAGTTGGATCAGCTACTTTGGAGAGACTTTTTTGGTTGATAGTTTCCACATGAGTGATGGTTGATAGGGGATAAGTGATGGTGAATGCTCATACTATGGTGGATATTTCTCAGAGGTGATATGGTCGCTTCTCAAAATAGCGGTTCCATCCAACATCATCCAGTAGTAACCATTTCTAGTAAGAAGCCAAACATTTTTCAGGCACCCCAATTTTGAGCAAGCACCATATAGGAGTTGTTTATCCACTAGTTTGTTGGTGATTATCCACCTCATTATTAACCATATAATCCTTTTTAATCCCCTGTAAAACCTTGTTAAATAATGGCTAATAGTGGCTAATAATGGTTGATTATTCCCACAAAACCTTGTTGTATGGTGCTGTCCCCCAATCAACCATCGGTGATATAAAACTATACCGGGGAATAAACCATCACCAATCCCGAATCACCTTGTTAATGGTGATATGGTGGTTTCTCAAGCCATACGGGGCCCCCAAAATAGCTGGTTTATTACTATAAATGACTATTAATGGATGATTTGGGGTACCCCTATGGCTTGAGAAACCACCATATAAAACTCTACCGGGGAACGCCTGCGGATTTGTTTTTTTTGTGGATGGACCTCAGCCACGAGGTGCTCCCAGAGTTTGGGCTGGCGGAGCACCGGGCAAGCCGCGAAGCTCACGGTTGAACCCACGGTTGGTTAGGGGTTGAACCCAGGGTCCAACCAGGTGATGCTTCAAATGTTGAGTAAGATGGTGGTTCATCGAATATTGGTAGTGGATGATGTTCAATGATGGTTTTGATAGTTGGTAGATGGCTAATTGTCGGTCTAGTGGCGGCCCTTGATGGAGGACAATGGTTAATCATGTTCATAATGCAAAGAGGTGAAGGGTACTGATGCTTTCTGATGGTGGATGGTTGGTGTGACGAACAGTTTTGGGTACAATGTTCGTGGAAACCCACAAATACCTCAAGAGAAGTCAAATTCATGCCAACACATTTCACACATCTACACATACGTATGTATAGTATGTAAACCCCATGTTAGATACATGTTCTGTGCATATGTGTTAAGTATTCGTGAGTTGCATTTGTGCTCAAGAGCTTGGCGATTTGAATAGAGATTGTAGGGTTCGTGCACAAAGCACATCCAATTCCAAATGTTTCAAGTTACCGTATCCCTTCCAAGTGGAACGAGAAAAGCATTGTCAGTCCCACAGCTTTCGACTGTGAGGGACTTGAAAGTGATGGCCCAGAAGTCGTTCGGACGGGGGTTCCTCAAGCTTGTCACAGAAGGGGGAACTGCGCTGACTAACCTCATGGACTCTTTGGAAGCTGCAGGCATTCAACATTCGGATCATTTAACAGCAGTTGTGCAACAATCAAAGGTAGCAGCAACGAGACGGGCGTTTGCAATGTGGTGCTGTGGAAGTGACAAGATTGTGACTTGGGGCACATCAGCACATGGCGGTGACAGTTCTGCAGTACAAGCTTATCTGAAAAATGTGCAACAAGTTCAGGCGACAAATGTTGCTTTTGCTGCCATCTTGGGCGACGGGTCAGTGGTGACCTGGGGCACTCCAGATTTTGGTGGCGACCGCTCTGCAGTGCAAGATCGGCTCAGGAACGTGCAACAAGTTCAGGCTACGACATGTGCCTTTGCTGCCATTTTGGGCGACGGGTCTGTCGTTACGTGGGGCCATCCCCCGTATGGTGGGGACAGCTCTGCAGTGCAAGATCGGCTCAGGAACGTGCAACAAGTTCAGGCCACAGGTTCTGCCTTTGCTGCCATCTTGGGCGACGGGTCAGTTGTGACCTGGGGCGCTCCAGATTTTGGTGGCGACAGCTCTGCAGTGCAAGATCGGCTCAGGAACGTGCAACAAGTTCAGGCCACGACAAGTGCTTTTGCTGCCGTATTGGGCGACAGGTCAGTGGTGACCTGGGGCACTCCACATTTTGGTGGCGACAGCTCTGCAGTGCAAGATTGGCTCAAGAACGTGCAACAAGTTCAGGCCACAGAACAAGCCTTTGCTGCCATCTTAGGCGATGGGTCAGTGGTGACCTGGGGCACTCCACATTTTGGTGGCGACAGCTCTGCAGTGCAAGATCGGCTCAGGAACGTGCAACAAGTTCAGGCCACAGGTTCTGCCTTTGCTGCCATCTTGGGCGGCGGGTCAGTGGTGACCTGGGGCTCTCCACATTGCGGTGGTGACAGCTCCGCAGTTCAAGATCGGCTCAGGAACGTGCAACAAGTTCAGGCCACAGGTTCTGCCTTTGCTGCCATCTTGGGCGACGGGTCAGTGGTGACCTGGGGCACTCCACATTGTGGTGGCGACAGCTCTGCAGTGCAAGATCGACTCAGGAACGTGCAGCATGTTCAGGGCACACGATATGCCTTTGCTGCCATCTTGGGGGACGGGTCAGTGGTGACCTGGGGCACTCCAGATTTTGGCGGCGACAGCTCTGCAGTACAGGATGCGTTCTTGCTCTTTTAGTATTTTCTTGCATGCATGGCAACGTGTTCCGGACTATGCTGTAAGTTTCGATATTTCAGTCAATCAGTTTGAACAGATGAAAAAACATATGTTTTGGGCTGGTTTCTGTGTACCGGAATATACCAAATCACAGGACCGCAGCATGATAACCAACCTGGGGCAACGAAGAGGCCTCGCTTCACGAGTCAAAAAAAAGCTGAACCCTGCGTTGTGGGAGTGGCAGGTCCACTTCCCAGCTTCGATACTTCGCAGCAACCAGCATTGACCATTAACTGGTTGGTGGTTTGAAACATGTTTTATTTTCACTAGTGATCATTAACAAATGTTTGGTTGGCTAATATTTTCACAGGGGTTGAAACCACCAACCAGTTAAGATGGGTGTGTGCAAAAATGGTGTACCCCCAAGTCACTGGTGGCGTCCCTATTCATAGCAGTTGTTGTTGGATGGTTGGTAAGTATCGCTACGGCCTTTGCACGTTTGTCCATCTATGGGACACAATGGACTGATCAAAATTATGGTGATTTTACTTGATCGACAGTGCAGTGCTGGTGTTCGTCGGTTCAACAACGTCGTGAAGAACTATCATGGTTATTGACGCGACATGACGCGACTTCATACGAACTCATCAATTTTTAGTAGTAGGTATTGCTACTAAGTACATCTAAGTACTGTGAACCGTTATTGCCATGCTTAATTTCCTAACTATGTTTGATAACTAATTGTGCTGAATAGTACTTATCCGGAGAGATTGCTGATACCGGAACTACTATCAACAGCTTCTTGACCGTAGTCATTGTCCATGGCTATTGTTGTCCGACAAGGCTAAGCTATCGCGAATCATCGCTTTGATGATACGAGGGTTTCTTAAACTGGGGGTACTCCCAAAATCATCCAATATTCAGATTGGACTTATCAGTTCAACAGTTGATCATCCAACATTCACCCCCAAAATCATCCAATATTCACCATTTTTGGTAACGAAACAACCATTTCCGGTCTTCCCAATGCAGACCAGGCAGCGCTGCTGGGCCCCCTCTCCATCTCTGGTGCCAGTTTGATCACACACACACACACATACATAAATGGACAAGTAAATAAATCAATAAGTCGTTGACTAGATATTATACAATGTTGGTTTCTGATTAGTATCTACCTGTTGGTTTCATCTATTTTCATTACTTTAGGGGGGTTACACTAATCAGAAACCAACATTACACACACGTACATATCTATACCTTCACCTTGGAGTTGTTGAGACCCTGTGGTGCTGCCAAGGTTCACCTGGGCTGTCCAGAGATTGACTTTGGCCACGACTCCCACACAGCACCTTGGGCTATGGCTGGGCTATGGCTGGGCTATGGCTGGGGTCTCCAGTGATACGTGGGGGGAACCAGTGATACGTGGGGGCATCATGTGGCACCCTGCCGGGAAACTGCGTGGTGGGAAACCCCTGTTTGAAGCATTCATTTCCACAACTTTCGGGTAGATTTTCCCTCGGGCTGTGGGACTGAGATATGATTGGTGGAGTACTCGGGGCACAGCTACCCAGGCTGGACTGGAAGTACTTCTGATTGGTACCTGTGCGAGGCCTTCTTGATTTTCAAGTCCAATGGGGTGACCTCAACACAATAAACTCATAAAGGAAATCATTGTCCAGAGGCCGACACAAACTTTGCTATTTCCTCAATTTAATTCAAAGTTGTAGAATGAAATAGATGCACATGTATATGCACAAGGGTATTGTACTAGGGTTTTTCCCTACTACCGTGTTTCCCTTTCTGATATAAACTTCTTTTACCAATTTCTCCAACAAGACTACGTTATAAAAGCATCTACATAGACTGCTTCAATTCCACCCAACACGACCTGCAGTGACCCTTGTTACGTGGTGCATCCTACCGCGCAGCGCTGCCATTGCTTCCCCAGGAATTGTTCAACTGCAAGGAAGGCTTCGAGACCTGGGAGAAGAGTTGGGGTGAGCTGAAGAGAGGCTGGTGCTGCCAAGCTGAGCAGAAAGGCTGCGGTGCTTTCGACTGCGTACCTGGGACGATCAACCTGTGATCCAACCGGGTAGCCAGCCATCATCAAGCCGTAACAAAGCAGTATTAACCATTGTTTTGTCGAAATGAAGTTTTAGTAACCAGTTGTGAACTAGGGATTAGCCAGTGATGATGAATCGATCAATTCTGTCGGCATTCTGCCGGTGAAGCTCAGCTGTGAAGTTGCTCGGGGTTAGGTTCATGGCTTGGGATGCAGTGCACCAGCTTTCGGCATGTTCTTTTTGGTAGGAAAGATGATGAAAGATAGACAGGAGCTGGTGATGATGAAAGATACGAAAGCCTGAATATATGATATATATATATATACATATATACCCTGACATTCCAAAGACCTAAAAAAGTAGGTATTAGGACAAAGACCTAATTTGGCTTAGAAAGACCTAAAATCAAGTACTTCCATATAGTGCTAAATTTGGTGTAGTTCGAAGATGCTCCAAACATTCTTCAAGCTATCAAGCGCTGGACATTCACTCATGTTGCCTCCCCTCAGCAGTTGCAAGGATTTCTTGGCTGGTACCATGGTTTGATTTCAACAGGTGTTGTGTAGTAGTAATGGCAAAAATATATTGTTGATGGTGATGGTTGCTTTTGTCACCTAAATCCGGCGTAAGAGGTTTGAGGTGCTCAAAACTTCTTACAAGCGCGCACTTTTACGAACAATCGATCATGCCTTTATTTTTTGGTAGGAATCAAAACCTTCTTATCCCACTGATTTCCAACATTTTTTTTGAAAGCTTTTGGTGGGGTCATGTCCATGACTTTTTTAGGTCTTTCCACGACTTTTTTGGGTCTTTCCACGACTTTTTTTAGGTCGTTCCACGGTTTGTTCACGGGTTGTCCACGGGTTGCGTGAGATAGAATTGTTTTTTCCAAACAAAAAATTGAACGTTTTGAACTACCTCCTATGGGTCCCGAATACCTCCCCCTCAGTCGCAAGTCTTGAATGCCAAGCTGAGCAAATTTGCTTGCTATGCGCCACAAAGACAAAATTTAATCGATCCCGCAACACTTTTTTCCCCAAGTAAATCCTTTTGATTTGGGCGAGTGGACGTAAGCCAGCATCCATTTTGAACATGATGACAATTTGGGGCTCCACAGTTTCAAGAACCTGAAATTGTTGGCGCATGGTGATTGCTTTCGAATTCACGTTGTAGAGTTCTATGATTTTGCCACATCGTCAGATCTTCCCTTTTTAGGTCGAGGCTGCGAGACCTAAAAAAAATAGGTATTGGACGTTAAGGGTATATATACATATATATATATATACTGTATGTAAATATCTTTTTATATTTATGTATGTATACGGAATTGTATACGATGGATATACATGAAGTTAGAAGTGTGGGTTGCGTTGGTGGATGAAGGCCCAGCAGCAGCACCTGACTTGGTTTGTTTGATTCTTGATGAGCGCAAGTGTTTGTGGTGGTTAGTCAATAGTAGTCAGTAAGCCACATCACTCAACCATTGGAGAATTTGCTGAACAAAGCCGCTTTTTTAGTGAGTATGGTTATGAATGAAGCTGCATCCCTTTACCATCATCAGTGAAACCATTAGCAAAACTGGTTGGTGGTTTTGAACGTATTTCATTTCCCAACTGTATCATCACATGATTCGTTGGTTGACTCGTATTCTTCACAGGGGTGGTGCAACCACCACCCAGATATGATCGTTGTCAACAATTATAACCATACAGAACCATCATTTACTGAACCATTGTCAACCACCAATTAACATTATTAACAATTAGAACCATACTATACAGAACCATTATTAACCGAAAATAACCTATTCTTAACCATTATTAACCACCAATTGACACATGTGTTTGTTTCTGGTTCACTATGTGAGGATCTCACGGCTCGCTTCGCCGAAGCTGCAGCTGAGGACTTTGAGCAGCACAAGGATTGGTCCAGCCTCAAGAAGGATTGGTCCGCAACTCAGAAGTGGTGAACGTCGTGCGTTGTCTCAACCAGTTAGTTGGTGATTTGGAATTGGTCAGTTTGGTTAGTTTGGTTGATTGGTTAGTTGGTGATTCAAATTGTAACTAACCAGCAATGTTTAGAGACGGTTAATAGTAGCTAGCAGTGGTTATATCGTAGCGAATTGGGATGTGCCCACGTACTGGCAGTTTATGATCAAACGAGGGGGCCCGAAGTAGCCAGCTGATTGGTGTTTCAAACATTTTCATTTTCCCAGCTGCATCCGGCATCTGGGATAGTTGATGATGGTTGGTTGATTAAGTATATGGTATTTTTTAGAGGGGGTGGTTAAACCACAAACCAGATTTATCAGATTTGGTGAAAGTTGTCCACAATTCACATGGGTTTGTGTCTCTGTGCGGTTCAACTACGGTCACTGGGTGCCGGCCGCTTCTGCCGGGTAAGGTGCTGCATTCAGGAGAAGAAGGGCTGCCCACCCACCACAACCACCACAACCACCAAAGCTCCTGCCTTCGATTGCGAAGCTTGGCAGTTTCGGCCACAGGTTGATCATAGTGGTTGATCTATAGCTCATGAAGCCCGAAGCATTTTAGATCATTGCAAAATAGAGGTCCCAGTGGCATATGTTGTAGGGCTTCATGGGTGCTCCAAACGTGTGCTCCGGTGCCGACACCGGCCACCAACTCGGTGGGAAGGCCGAAGGTCAGTGATCAACAGAGGTTCCAACTGATCAACTGAGCTGACTAACCTATGTGACTGCGTCCAAGAATGGTGTACCCCACAGCTATTGGATGGTTGGTGGGTACCACCATTCATTTATATCCCTTTGTCTCATAATTTGTTGAGGTGACCAACCACCTTTATATAATTGTGTAGCCAATAAATTCACTTCAACTGTACCCTTTCTGGCTCCCAACATATCCCGAACGATGGGCATTCCGACCCGTTCATTTTTTGTTTTGAGCGGGGGGATATATACCTGGGTGTTTAAAATAGGGGACCCCCAGATCATCCAATATCAACCATTTATAGCAATCAGACATTTTTTCTTCGGGTACCTCCTCGTTGCTATGGCAAAGTTTCTACCTGCCTTGAAGACCATCCTCGGGGGAATGACCCGTGATCCCCTTCAAGATAGTGACCACAAATCCACCCTGCGAGGAATTCGGGCAAAGCCAATTGGCAGCATGGCTGGTCTGATGCAAAGCGGGCTTGGTGCTGCCAGCAGATTGATTGCTCCTTGGAGCGGATTTAGTTCCAACATGTGTTGGCTGAATAGGTTCACACTCTCTCCTTTCCATGCTCAGTGTGAAAAAGTGCTCTGGCAGGAAGTCTCAACATTGCTTTCCTTTTCTTCGAGCCCAGAATAGTGCAGGCAATCACTTGTCAAGCACTTGTTCTTCACATGATCCTGAAAATGCAAGCGATAAATTGTCATAGATTTTGCGCATGTGTTGACCATATTTTTGTCCTGCCAGCCCCAAAACCGCTACCGATGACAAATATCACATGCTCAGAAAAGGTTGCGTCATGCAAGATAAACAATTGCTTGATGAAATAAACGTCAGTATTTTTGGTAGGAACAAATTAGGGTCCAGGAAACAAGTCACAAAGCACTGACGTGACTTCGAATTTGTTTTGGACCTGCGCACGATCCACCCGAACGCCCAGTGTAGGATCATGCCAGGGTTCCACAGGCTTGTTCATCTTGCAGCCAACAACATATTCACCGACAACTGTAAAATCACACCATGGAAAACACACATGTAGTATACATACCATGCTGTAGCATGTGAGGCTCGAGGGAAAAGGTTGTGCGGCCGTGCCTTGAGCGTCACTAGCTTAACGGTTTACTTATCTTATTGGGATTACTACCCATAAGTGGTTGAGACCTGAAAATACAGGTTATCAGCCGTAGCCTCTGCTACTGATCATTGGGACCACCGACCCTAGATCTAGGTGCAATGGCTTTGGTACCAGCCACTTCGTCCAACGCCGGGGGCAACCCCGAGCCTACCGATGAAGATGTGCTGATGATGCCTGTTCAGCAGTACTTTCAGTTCATCCAGAACAATACTCTGCAAATCCAGGCAGGGAATCTTTCGCAAGTTATGCGGGAGGCGGAGCAGAGACATCGAGAGATGCTCCAATCAGTGGTTGACCACCTCCGCCAAGATGCCATGCAGCGTGTGCAAGAGGGAGAGAGAAACCTCGAGAGATGTAGGTCTGAATTTCACGAGTACCGTACAATGGTATCCACTGAACTTCAACAGCAAACCGCCGTCTCAGCACACGCCCTCGGCAACGAGGCTGCCCAGAGACAAGCTGAAGTAACAGCGCTCAGGACCGAGCTGCAAAATGCAGAGAAGTCTATGGCAGACTACAAGACCGAGGCAAATGCTGAGCACCACCGCAAACTTAGTGAGCAATCAAAGAATGCACTGAACGAGCACAACCTTGAACTAGCAACAATGCGAACCACCTTGATGGAGGAGTATCAGGAGTTAGTGCAAAGTACTGTTGAAGACGCCAAGAAAGGAATAGAGGAGCTTCGTCAACAACATAGCGAGGACCTGTCGGAGCAGAAGGATCGTCATGATCTTGAGCTCGCCCGTGCGGAATCCCAGAACCAGGGACTTCAGGACCAGATTGATGACTTAGAAGCCGAACGTGATATCCTCAAGAGGATGACACAAAATCTACCGCCGCAACCAGCCACCGTCGCTGCCGCGCCTGTGGAGCCGAAAGCGCCCTCAGTCGTAGAAGCCCCCGCTGGCCTTGCAGCCAAGCCTCCAACTCAGCCAATGAGCGAGTTTGAGCGTCTGAAGCAGAGTGCTTCATCCAGCCTTCAAGCCGCATTAGGTGGCAAGACGGCTGAAAGGTTCAACATAGGGAGCAATCAGTCGCAGAAGTCTTTCAAGTCTGCCGCTGAAGGACCTCCTTTAGCATCGGGTCAGAGGCCTGAGAATGCAACATTGCCGAAGTTGCCCCTCGAAGGTGAACCCACAGAACCGGCTCTTAGCCCACCTCCATCGACGCGAGGAGCTATGAAACCACCAGCAGGCGGTACAGTTGGAACCGAGGACATTGTAGCCCTCCTTTCGCAACTCGCCGCAAGAAAAGGGGAGCCGGCAAGACCACGCGTCAAAGAAGCAGACACGATCAAGCTTCCCGACATGCCCACTCCAGAAACATATAGAAACTGGAAGAATCAGGTCAGGGATGAGGTCAAGTCTTGCTCCGATCAACCGGATGCCGCATGGCTGTGGTTGAACGATGTGTTTGATGTTAGGACCGAGCGTGAACAGCTCGAAAAGGACCTCCAGAATCCAGGGATTTTCACAACCTTAGACACAAAGTTGGCTGCTGCGCTGACAAGGTGTGCCAAGGGTGACTTAGGTACCCGTATCCTCAACTACAAAGAGGAGAAGGCAAAGGTTGGAATCCAGGTCCGTGGCCGAATGATCTTGTTGATGTTCGACGACTACTTCAAGACCAGTGAAGAGGCCGGGCACCTTTACAGGTTTGAGGACCTTCTCAATGTCCAACGCGTAGGTGATAACCTTGCGGATATCAAACGTTTTAAGAACAGATGGGACGCTACCATTGCTGGTATGGCCAATCCGCCAGAAGAGTCCACCCTTCGGGATCTGTTTCTTAGACCAATCAGGGGGGCACCCAGCCTGAAGTACGACATTGATCTCTTCGAGCGTGCCAGGGAAGGCGACAAGCAGAAGACCTACACCTTTCTCCACGAAAGTGTGCGTGACTACATCGACCGCGAGCGCCTTAGGCAGAACCGTGATCGCATGAGCCAGCGCCAGAACCCCAACAAAACGGCACCAGCCAAAGGGGATGGAAAAGGTGATGATCGCAAACGCAATCCCTCACGCCACCGGGGACGGTCGGCCGAAAGAGCAACCGACTCCAAGAAGGATCAACCATGCTTCAAGTATGCTGAAGGTAAGTGCAAGCTAGGCAACAAGTGCCCGTACAAGCATGACAAAAATGCAAAGAGATCTAGAACCCAATCACCAGGCAAGGAGCGCAGGAATCCATCGCGCAGTCGCGGTAAGTCCCCTCCAAAGAAGGGCAAGATGACCAAGGAAGAGATGGCCAAGACGCCTTGCACATACTTCAAGAATGGGTACTGCCGTCGCGGTGACAAGTGCTTCTTTTTGCACGCAACTTCCGCTGCAGCTGCGCCTAAGGGCAAAGCAAAGGCAGAGAAGCCCAGAGCTGATTCACCCAATCCAAGAGGTAGAGATAAGAAAGCAACTCCATGTGTTCAGTACGCATGCATCGCAACGAGAAATCGTTTGCCTAAGCCTTCGAAGGAAGTGCTCAACCGAGATCGTTTCACCGTCATGTTCTCCAATCGTGTCGAGGTCCACAAGATCCCGGCCAGAGGAGACATGTGCAAGATCATTGAAACCCCAAAGGTGCGCCACGAGACATATGCATCCGCAGACTTGTGTCCGCCAGTGAACAAGAAGACTGTTCACGAAGCCCAGGTCGTTGCTCGCCAGCTTCAAGAGATCATTAAGACATTCGATAGCGAGTGGGAACCATCATGCAAATTCAACTGTACAGAGGACCATCCAGTCTTTCTTAAGTTGACTTGCAAGTGCTGCCGCAGGTTGCTGGAGCCTAAGCGTGTTGAAACGCCATGCATCCCGCCACCTTCAATGGTGTTGCCTTCTGAGCAGTTCATCCCACAGTCGAATCCTGAGCCATCGAAAGCCGCAGCCTCTAGAAGCCGCAGCAAGCTCAACTGGTTGATTGATTCAGGTAGCGAGCAGGACTTGATTAGTGAAGAGCAAATCTCACTTGCCAAAGCTTCAAACCGCCATCATCGCGATGTGCCCGTGAGCCTTCTCACTGCCAACGGGCCAACCACAGCAGATGAAGCAATAGACGTAGCAATCCATGGGTTGACCCAGAAATGCCAGCCATTGATCATGGAGCACACCCCAGCAGTGTTGTCAGTAGGACTTCGTTGCCTTGAACAAGGGTATAGCTTTGTGTGGCCCGCAGGTGGAAAACCAATCTTGGTTCGCCCTGATCAGAAGGTTGTCGAACTTGAAGTTGACGGCCACGTTCCAGTGTTGAACGAGGATTGCAAGGTCTACAACAAGAAGCACTACAAGAAGGATCGTCCTCTCCAGGAGTTGTTCGCCATGGCTAATAGAGGCCATCAATGTTCCGCTCGCAACTCGTCGGAGTTTGCCGCTGCTAGCGAAGAAAGAGCGGAAGGCGACCCAATGGATGAAGGAGTTCCTGAAGGCGAGGACGAGAAGTACGTCCGATCGCGTAGCACAGCAGAGCTGGAAAGAGAAGCTGTTTCTCATTCCCATCAGTTCACTCATTTTCCGAAGAATCCTTTCTGCAAGACGTGTCAGAAAGCCAGGATGCTCGCACCCTTCTGTAAGACGTGCCAGAAAGCCAGGATGCTCGCACCACAAGCTCGAAAGCGAGGAGGCCAGGGCCGCTTGGAGACAAAGGAGTTTGGGGATCATGTGGTTGCTGACCATGTTGTGATCAAGCCGAATGTGGAGGAAGGTGTCAATGGCGAAGTCGTTGCCCTCGTAGTAAAGACATCCACACCCAGTATAGGGCGGTTTACCCTAGCACCTCTAAGAGTTCAGATGAGTGTCAACAAGCTTTGCTTCACTACATTAGCCCGAAGGAACCGATCCAACAGATTTACACCGATAACAGTAGAGAGCTGATAGCAGCGATGAAGGACTTGGGAATTCGTCACCAGACATCCATGCCCTATGTCAACTCATCCAAATCGTTTGTGGAGCGCGAGGTGAGGCAGATGCTAGAAGGTGCTAGGTCCAACTTGCTTCAGTCAGGTTTGCCTTTGCGCTACTGGCCCCTTGCCATGCAGCATCACTCCGCAGCGGTCAACGCTTGCCGACAGCTCAATGGGAACGACTCGCAATGGAAACTTCGGTTCGGCGAAGAATTTCCCGGTCTGCACGTCCCTTTCGGGGCCAAGATCTTGTTCTGGAACAACCCAGCAAGAGCAGACAACACAAGCGGAAAACTTTCACCAACTGCCAACGATGGGATTTTCTTAGGATATCACATCCAGCCTGGCCATGAGTGGAAAGGAGAGTATCTCGTCGCGAAGCTCGAGGCTCTGGACTACCATGCCGAACATGGTAGTATCACCGTGCAGCGTACCCGCCAGTTGGTCCTCCCGTCCGGTGGTTTCGTTTACCCACTTCGTGCAAAGCAAGAAGCGGAGCAGCCACAGCCAATCAGGGAACAAGACCTAGTGATAGGGGAACTCGCTGACCGTGAGGTCCAGCCTCCAGCCGTTGATGATGTCGTGCCTCCGCCACCTCAGCCGCCAGTCTTTGTGCATGGTGCAAGTGATCCCAACAGACAAGGGATTGTGCCACCTAGTGATCCAGGAGTCGAGGCCTTGCAAAGGCAACTCGATGAAGAGGAACTCCCACAGGAGCGTAGAACTCCCACTGGAGAAGTCATCCCCGAAGGATATGTTTGGGATGGAACTAGGTTGGTCCGCAAACGCGCTTCGTCGCGACCCCCTGATATCCCTGCTGATCTCTGGCAAAAGATGGGCTCGCAAGATCGAGTAAAGTTTGCAGAAGAGTATCGCCAGAAACTCGAGAAGGAGCAAGCAGACAAGGCTAAGCCGCTCTCCACCACGGAGTCAGCCTCTTCGTCCAAGCCCAAAGGCAAAAAGGTCAAGAAGCAATCCGCTACCATCACGGCAAGCCCACAAGCACAATCCACCGCAGTTGCATGCCTGCATGGTGGAACATGGGAAGTTATCCCACAGGATCGCCCTCGCTTTTGCGTTCCTGCAATGCCTGTGGCCAAAGGAAATGCTTCTGAAGAGCACCGGCTTCCCCTTCGGGAACTTGTCAAAGCCAAGGTTCAAGAACTTGAGTTTCAAGTTGCTGTTGAGTTGTTCGCCTCCGTTGCCCGACTTGTCCCAAAGGACGAGGTTGCACGCAACCCCAAAGCACAAGCTGCCCTCGACAAAGAGTGGGAGAACTTGCGCACCAAGGGTGTTTGGGATGAATCCCGCGTCCGGGAATGTCGCGACATCGTCGCCGAAGCTCGCCGGAAGAACGAGACCGTCCATCTTGGTCGGATTTTCGAGGCTTGCTACGAAAAAGGAGCCGAACTCGAGCCAGGGAACCCTCTCAGAAAGTTCAAAGGACGCACCGTGTTTCAGGGCAACAATGTCAGAGACCAGGACTCAGATCACGCTCTCTTCGCTGAACTCGGTTCAAGCCCTGCATCTATGGAAGCGGCAAAGCTCCTCGATGCTTACGGTTCCCAGCCTGGCTACTCAAAGCAACAGGCCGATGCCGTGCAGGCATACATCCAGGCACTGTTCACTGGACTCCCAACATGGCTCACCCTTCCAAAGAATAGGTGGCCATCCCACTGGCACAAGGAGTACTACCAGCCAATGGTTCCCTTGGTTTTAGCCCTTTATGGTCATCCAGATAGTGGGGGAATTTGGGAGAAGCACCTCAACAACGAGATCGGGAAGAAAGGTTGGAAGCACATCCTCCCGGATGTTTGGCAGTCCATCTACTATCACCCCGAATTCCAGTGTATCCTTGTGGTTTATGTTGACGACTTTAAGTTGGCTGGGCCAACCGATCAGCTACCACGTGCTTGGAAGTCTCTTCAGTCTGCCATCAACCTCGGAGATCCCGAACCATATGATCGCTACTTCGGTTGTCATCATAAAGAGTTCAATGGAGTTAAACTCCCTCGCAACGCTCACCCGTTTGCCCATGTGTTTGACCCGCCGTCTAGCCAAGCTGCGTCGTGCCATCGCACACGGGATTACTGGGAACATGACCCCGAAGCACAGACATGGACAAGATTTCATCTTCAGCCTCGTAAGAAGTTCTTCCAGCCTGACGATGAGGGGGGTAAGTTTGCCCAATCTGTTCATAGCGATCGTTTGACATACGTCGATTCTGAAATCACCTTCAAAGGTTGTCCAATCATGAACGTGGTAAAGAACCAAGTGTACCTTGACAATTGGGACTCAAAAGCCAAGATCCAATCGAATGAGTTCTGGACAGGCAAAACCGTGTTCAGATATGGTTACGGAACCTATGGCACACCCAAAGATGACGACCTTCGCAACTCTCAGGAGTTTGCCGCAGCTAGCAAAGCTCGGCCTGGTCCTCATCGACAGAAACGGGAGGCCAAAAATGAAGCAAAAGCTCAAAGGTTCAAACCAATTGAGTCTTGTGTCAACCCCAAGGGATGCATGACAAAGCCTGTGAATGTGGTTAGATACGACATGTCAGCCTTTTTAGGTGCATGCGTGGAATCTTATTGTGAGCTGGCTAAGGTTGATCAAACAAAGTTAGCTAAAGCCACCACCCCCTTCACAGAGAATGGCATTGCTAGGCCCACTTTGTCAGAAGAAGCTAGGCCTACTTTGTCAGAAGAAGAGAAGCCCGGCAGATTGCAACCCATTGCTAGCAAGATTCTCATGAAGATTCTGTTCGCTGCTAGAATGGCCAGGTACGATTTGCTCCGGGCAACACAATCACTCGCATCTAGAGTAACGAAATGGTCAGCTGATTGCGACATAGCTCTGCATCGGTTGGTTTGTTACATCAACAGTACCCGGGATTACTTCATGGAAGGGTTTGTTGGAGATGCATTGGATGAGTGTCAGTTGTGGCTCTTCGCAGATGCAGACCATGCTGGGGAACACGACTCGAAATCAACATCCGGTTGCGCCATGATCCTTGTAGGACCCAACACCTACTTTCCCCTCAACGCTTTTAGTAAGAAACAGACTGTTGTAGCAGTTTCTTCAACCGAGGCCGAAGTGGTATCAGCCGTATCAGCCAATCATGCCATTAGAGCTGAAGGTATACCCCTCTTAGCCGTTATGGAACAGTTGAAGATCTTCAAGAAGCTGGGAAAGTCCGCTGCCTTCGATGGCAAGCCTAAAGATGACCCAATCTTTGCTAGGATTGATCCTGAAATCGATGAGATCAGGTATGGCAATGTTGAGGGGGGCTTGTCAGCTGCAGACATCAATGGGTTAGTTGCGCACTTCCCGGATTTCGCCCAGGTACAATTCATGGAAGATAACCAGGCCACCATAACTGTGTGTAGTACTGGTACATCCCCATCCATGCGTCATGTCAACAAGACCCAGAACATTAGCTTCAAATGGCTTAAGCAACAGTTCGAACGGAAACAGTTTGAGTTGATCAATGTAGGAACTGATTGGCAGGTTGCCGACATCCTCACAAAAGCCTTCACATCACCCACCAAATGGCATCATGCTCTCAGGTTGCTTGGCATTGGACCGTCGTGGATTGACGACTCTCACGCCACCGTCAAGGTGCGCCAAGTAGACTTCCGGCATGCCACTGCTGCAAGGGATGAGGGGGGCAATGATGATGATCACCAAGCTTTGAAAGGTTGCAACAGGATGCTCATAGAATTTTGTTGTGGACCAAATTCCCGTTTGTGTCAACAAAGAAAATCATCATCAGGTTGCTACATGGTTAGGGTCACAGAAGACGAAGATGGTAAAGACCCACGCTGCCGGCAATGGCTAGCCCAAAAGGTCGAAGCATTTCGCAAGAACAACCTCAAAGGGAAGCTCTTGATTTATGCATCGTTGCCATGTGTCGGAGGGTCACCATGGGGAAATGTGAACAGCCAAACACCAGAAGGGGCAGAACGAATCGATGAACAACAGAAAGACTTCAACAAGCTGTTTCGGTCCTTCACGACTTTGCTTGATGAACTCGTTGATGATCACACATTCGTTGCCTTTGAACTCTCAAGGAGATGCAAATATTGGAAGTGGCCAATGGTGAGAAAATTTATGCACAAATACAACTTGATTCCTCATTCATTTCATGGATGCCAATTCGGTGTGGTAGGTCGCAAAGGACTTCCGATGATGAAAGGATGGACCATAGCTTCCAACATGCACACCATGGCAGAGTTTGACAAGTATCAGTGTGATGGATCCCATAAGCATGATGATAGCCGAGGACAATCACTTAAAATGGCTGAGAACTACACTTTCAAACTCACTGATTTAATCCATGAATGCTTCAACAAATTCATCAAACTGTCGAATCCCGCAATCTCCTCGCCCGCAGCTCTCAGAGCTTGCCCCGCAATGGCAGCGTCATCCGTGACTCCAAAGCAGTCAGGCCACGCTACCCGCGAGGGTAAGCCCCCTTTTGCTGACTACTTTGAACAGGATGGCAACATCGGGGTATGGGAGGAGATCTTCTGCAACATCGCGTGTGTTGCATGCTCGCGGGAGAGCGCACTGGCTGAGGAGCCAAGGGCATTCACGGTGGGGGCCATGAGGATGTACACCTGCCAGTCTGTGGCACACATGTACACCAGGGAGCTGGACTGGATCCCGAGCATCAACTCGCTGATCGGGACAGATCTTCGCGACCTTGAAAGGTTGGCACCACCTGGGAAGGAGCAGTTGCCTGGCCTGTGGAAGAACGTGGAGCATGATGTATACGTTGCGTACGTAATCACAAGCGACAGCACGTTGGCCATGGTGTCGGGTGGAAAGCGTACTACACGCAAACACACCCTGAGAGAAGCCCTTCGCACCTCTGAGAGGACTGCCTGTTTCAGAACCGTACACGACATGCTCTGGGGGCAAGATCTGCGGCGGATCATCAAGAAGAACATTGAGCAGTGCAAGAATGTTCAAGAAGAGTTCCGCGCTACCTTCGCAGGTATGCCTCAAAAGAAGCTGAGAGTCGTGTCCCTACTTGTGTGGTCCAACAACGAATATATGGGGAAATACGGTGTTGATGAAACAGGCACTTGGCCGTTCGACCAACCTGAAGGCGACGGAAACAAGCTCAGAACGATACTGTCATCAAAAAAAATCACTACCCCCACTGCGCCTCCCTAAAACGT
>VSDK01000694.1:0-12045 GCA_009767595.1 Symbiodinium kawagutii | reverse complement strand
CCGGGATTTTCCGGTGACACAAAGCACGCAGGCTAAAGCATTATACATGATGAACAGCGGAGCCAAGAAGATTCGTGAGGAAGGCGCAGGTAGAGTTAGAAACCAAATCAAGGCAGAGGAAGGCCCCAGGCGACCATACGTATGGAGAGCCACCAAGAATATGTCCTGCATATCGCAGAATAGTAGGCACAGACTCATACGTCCAAAAGGGCGGGTTGGGGAGTACTGCATGGAGTTGACTCGCATAGCACCTTCGAGGAATCATCTTTGCAAGATACTGAGAGATCGGTCTTTCTGCATCGACACACCAATATGACTGCTGAATTATCACCGGGACGTGTTCAAGCCAGGGGCAGTAAGACACGATGACATGAAGGGATAGGATTTCGGATGCAGCTGCAAATTCATCTCGTGGTGCTAGAGCGTACGTCACCGTAGCATCTACGTCTTCAAAGGCCCAGCGCTGCTGAGCCTGGAGGATCCACTCTCTTCCCCGGTTTGCCTGCCTTGGGCCCCCCAACACCTCTAGGAATCACCTCAAGCCACCATGCCCTGTCACAGACCTCCAAAGGAAAACGAACTTTTCCACAGTACAGACCTGACTTCTCGACACCTGCCAAGACAGTTTTCCAACCCATGTCTTTGAGAGAATAGATGGACAGAACATTCACATCGATGTCTGCTCTTCATGGTCACTTCCGTTTTTCCTATTTGGAACCTAAAATCTGCCAAGGACTGACTTGGCAACAAGTGATTGCCAGCCCCCTTCAAGACCGGTGGTGGCCCGGAATGTTTATATCACCTCGTAGTGCCGTAACCACCTCTTTGCCAGGATGGACAGATTGCTCAGAATCCACCAACCACATAGACTTGGGATCAGCTACACCGCTCAAGGATCTAAGATCTACCTCAGTAGCGTTCAGTACAGCTTCTCCCCTGCAGCACTTCCTACTCTTCTTGCTCAGACTCTTTCTTAGCCTTCAACACCTTCGGCAGATTTAGTCGCTGACGGGATTGCCGAACGGTTTGCTGCAGCATTGCCTGAAGGTACTCCTCCGGTTCGAACTATTTCCACTGCCAGTACCTGGTGTCACAAAGCCACTCCCACTTCCAGGAGGAACGCCAGCACAAGCTGCAGGATGGGAAAGAACGTGACCGAACTCAAATCGGATTGCGATAGATTTCTAAAGCTTGAAAAAGAGGTAGCCCAGGGATCGTTTCTCTGAAGAGGATCTGTCGGGATTCCAGGTGGCGTCGAAGAGGGTCCAGCTACTCCTACACTTCCAGCAGGCATAGCAGGGACTTGTCCACTGGCGCTGATCCTCCAGTTGCTGGTACAGCACTTCCTGCCACTCTATGCCATCATGTCTCTGTGGAGACATGGGAACCGCTCCAGTACCATCTCCACCAACACTTCCTGGTGCATTTCCATTACCAGAACCACTTCTATCAGGGACCATGGCTTCTCTTTCTCACAGCTTCTTCACTCTTTCTCTATCGTCTTCCTCTGTTCTCAGAAGTACATAGATCTCTCTCAAGCGTTGCCTCTCACCTCTTAGAATCTCAGAGGCTCCACTACCTTATGCAAAAACAGAGCAGCGCAGCTGATCTTTTTCAATCGGCTTCTGGAGCCAAACTGGTATCGGTTCAGCAACGTCTCAAATTCAATCTTCCTTCAGAAGATCTTCAAACGACTTCAGTCTCCTAACTCTTTTCTTAGAGCTCAACTTCTTCTCAAAGCAAGTTCAAATCAAATTAAAAAGTCAAAAGAACTTCCAAGCTTCAAGATTCAAAAGAAATGACAATCAAGATCACTCACTAACTATCAAGATACTACAACTACTGCCACTAGCGGCTTCCTAGTCGTCCTACATCCCGTACAGTTCTACAAGATGAATCGACTACTACTACCTATGATACACTATGGCAACTCCTGACACAAACTGGCAAAGTTGGGTCAGCTGGCAAGTCATAACACACAAAGGCACAGGGACCCAAAGAGGTACCACTACCGATCCTTACTTAGGCAAACAAATTGTTTTCAAAGTTTTATGGAAACGTACTCTGTTCTGCATCAACGTGGTTTCTTGGTTTGTCCTCAACGGTCATCTTACTTTCAATTGGACAATTTTCTGATTTCTTTGCAGTCTGATTGGACATTTGCCCAGAAAAAAAAAAGAGCGGCAGTGATGCTGGACTCTTCTGAACTTTGTTGCCAGCCGCAAAAGAAACAATTCGTCACTGTAAGTATGATCTGCAGTATGGAAACAACAGAACAGATCTAAGCCAGAGACCCCTCACTGAATCTCAAAAACAGCTCATCTGAAATTATGGGCATTTTTAACAAGAATCGGAAAGCAAGTGAGACCACTTTGGCAAGCATCACAGCTTTTCTGGGAAAGGGTTGCTGTGGAAATTTTGAGTTATTGCAAGATAAACAATTTCTGCAAGCCGGTAAGATCAAAACCACGATGACCGAGGAAGTAAAGTGCTCATCACAAGATCGAATGGATTTCATTATCACCTTGAAACCATTTAACAGAACTGACATGAGTAAAGTTGGAGGGATCATTTCTGACCTCAACGACTGGGCGGATGAAGCCCGCAAGAAAGCGAGCAAAGCTGACCCTCCAGTAGAGTTCCAGCGTAAGCCGATTCAGGTACCGCTCGTTGCTGCATTCGTTGATCAGGCACCAGTAGAATTTGATTCTCACCAACATGTGTGCTTTGGACCTCAAGTCGCTCCGAGAAGATCAACTGGATGCCCTTCTCACAGTGATGAATAGCCTGAACCTTACTTTTTACATCCTCACTCGGAGAATCCTTTTCGTCTATGAAGCGGGAGCAATCATGGAAGCTTTGAGAATGAAGTGCGCCGAAGCCGGCCTTGACCTCCCCTTTGGAAGAAAACAAGGAGGCCTTCAGCTTAAAGTACTTGCTCTACCCCAGGATGACTCTAACAGCGGGTTTATCACACATGAACACATTGGCCTTCTTTCAGTTGAACCTGTGCAGATTGCCAATGACGGTTGCCTTCTTGATGTCGAAGGCAACATCACTGCCTCCATTGCAACTGCATTGAGACAAAGTTTTGGCGCGACTAATCTTAGGGAACTACAAGTCATGGACTCTGAAAACAGAGCATTCAATGTAGCGGCCTTTGATATTCCCCAATCTTTAGTCACGCAATTGCCTATCCGATGGGAATATAAGCCAGGCCATTTTTATGACATCACGTTTCAGTTGCCGGTCGCAGTCAGAGAAAAGCCATCATCAGTCGTGCAACTTGTCGAAGATAAATATGATGCTTTCGTTAACACCATCAAGCACCATAAAGCGACTGCCTCTCGAACCAGCACGGTTGCGCCCGTCGATGGCAACAAGAGCTCCTATGACAGAATAAGGGCTAGCACCACCTACCTTCACACTGAATCTGGCTATGTGTCACCTTATCACTGCATTGTCTTTGACGAATTTGCTCCATGGATCATGATCCCTACGCAAGTCTCAGCGCAGGTGTTCAAAGATCTTGTCGAAGCCCTGGTGGACCATCTTGATTTAGTTGACCAGCACCGATGGATTGGACCTTTGCTCCAACAGCCAACAGTGTCTTGCACCAAGCTCTCGAGGGATCAGTATGGCATTGTTCAGGTCCGGCTCAACTCGCGATCTACGGTCGAAGTCCACCAGCCGCGCAAAGAAGCTGGCAGAGTTGTCTCTGGAGTGTCAAACCAAGTGCAGGTTCTCGTGTATGATGATGCCGACCTTGTCCTCTTCCTTCCAGCACACTGCCCCATTAGCTTCATCCTTCCTGATTTTCACAAATATACTGTGTTGCGTGCCATCACTAGGAACATTGGCGATGAGGCCAGGTATCGTCCAAGTTATCAGGCATTCAGCAACCCCTTTGCTGCCATGAATACACAGAGAGATAGTGAGGATGTTGAGATGCAGGCAGCAGAACCCCCTCGAGCTCAAGGCACATCACCACAGGCCAACATTTGAGGACATTCTGGCATTGCTCCGGGTCTGCCTCCACACCAAGGTCCCAGTGGGGGTCCTGACGCTGCTGCTCCGCCTCCTCCCCCACCCCCTCCTCCTGTTCCTGCCCCAGCGCCTGTGTCCACTCATACCTCTCCTGTGTATCCTTTGCCTCCCGTTGCAAGTGCGACACCCATTCTCCCCAGCCCAGCTACCAAGGCTTATGCTGCCGACAGAGCCTCGCCGGTGCGAGCTGGACAGCTGTTCAGGGGTTGTTCACACAAACAACGGGGGATGGTAGTTCAGATCAGGGGAGTACAGTTAACAGACACAGTGGAGAAAACACTAATGACAGAGGATTTGCTAATGGCCCCGCATTTCAAGCTGATCAGGCTAGCCTGCACCAAGTAACTGGGCCGCCTACGTCCAATGCAGCCGGCGATAATCAAAGGTCTCCCCAGTTCCCTGATCACAGCATCGATAAAACTCAGAGAGTCACGGGGGTTCCTGCGCCGCCCACTGACCAGGGTAACCTATTGCCCAGGAAACCGCAGGAGTTACTCAACACAGGAACTTGTGATGCTGCCCCTGATGATGGTGTACGTCCAGCTGGAGGTGTCAGTTCCTTGGCTCCAGCGAACTCTCCAGCGACTAGTGACGATTCACAAATGCAGGAGGCTCGTAGTGGCCCGGACAGGGCTTCTTATACCCCTGTCACGCCCAACCTGTCTCTGTCAAGATCACCGCTTCCCCTAATTCCAATGAACTCCCAGTCATGCCTTAACGCCATGCTACTCGGGCAGTATAGATTCCCTCCAACTGCCCCATGGACACCACAGACTCCACCGGAACAGGCTGATCTTCCTGAACCGACAGATATGGCGCCGCTCGGGCCTCAGCAAGTGCAAACCAATCAAACAGACAGCAACAAATTTGAGCTCATCTTTTCAGACTCACTGAACTAGTTAGACAGGATGCCTTCCTATCTAAACAGGAGGTCAAGGAAGAAGAAATTCAACGAGCAGCGGAATTTGCAGATGCCATCGATGTGTTTGGACCTTTTCCTTTTTGTCCGTTCGCCATGGGTACCCCCATCAAATCTCCAGCTCAGAAGAAGATGAAGGCATACGGAGAACAGGAAGAAATGGGAAACTCAGATGATGTTCAGATACTCGATGTTCGTAATAGTGGAGACCAACAACCGCCCCATGATGTCACCTTGCAAGCAATCGCCAACCTCCTTGATCAGAAGCTAGATCCTGTGCACAAGCTGGCAAGAGAACTCCGAGATGACTTAAGTAAATTCAAAGCCTCTGTCAGACAAGAGTTCCAAAGCATGGGCCTCAGAGTTTCCACTATGGAGGGGCAAAATGCAGAGACTTGTTCTAAAATCGCCGAGCTCGAAAAGGAAGTTGCCAACATCAGGATTTCCATCAGCACCAGCAGCACCGCCCCAGCCGCAAAAGCCAACCCAATTGACCTTCACAGCAACATTGTGGTAGGCAACATCCCAGGAGAAGCGACATTTGAGTCAGCAAAAGAATGGCTAACCAAGCATTGCCAGAGTTATCGCATCGAGCCTCCGGCCGAAATCTACACCAAGGGCCCTTATGCAGGTTTGATTTTTGCAAAATGCGTCAGCCCAACCCAGCGGGACTCCATTCTTTCATCCATTAGGACATTGCACACCTCAGCCAGCAGTGCCCCCAAGACCTGGGCAAAGGTTGACAAACCTCTCAATGCCCGTACGGTCGAGAGCACATTGATGGCCATGAAGCGCATGCTCATTGAATGGGAATACCCTAGATCCATCATAGACATTGACCTGGATGCTTGCACGCTTAGTGTGGGAAGAAAGGAAATTGTAAAGGTTTCGGTGGACAACTTTAGCTTGCAGCTAAAGTGGGTCGATGGAGAGTGGGAGAAGTGGGAAGAACTCCAATCTTCCAACGAGCTGACCGATATCCAGAGTAAGGCCCAAGCAAGACTTGATAAAGCCAAAGGGTACATGGCCAGCAGAAAGGGCATGGGTAAGGGCGAAGGCCCTCAGTAGGGATGTTGGCGGCGCGTGGGCTTTGTTTCACCTCCTGCTGGCACTCAGCGGGCAATTAAAGTCAATGTCGAAGAACATTGCAGTTTTGAGAACTTAAAGATTGGTAGTTGGAATGTTGAAGGCCTCACTGACCTCAAGGAGTACGAGGTGTGCCAATATATGCAAATGCACAACATTGATATCATGTGTATTCAGGAAACTCGACGGAAAAACTCTGCGTACTACACTGCTCATTTTGGTTTTTTGTTCATCCTTTCTGGTAGCCCTGGCGCTGGGTGTGAGTGGAACGGTGTTGGATTCGCCATCGCTCCTCGCATGAAAAGACACATACAAAGTTTTTTGCAGCACTCTGATCGTTTATGCAGCTTGAAAGTCAGAACTCACGGTGGCAAGTTTGGTATTGTTTGCGCTTATGCGCCCCACAACCTGAAACCTGTTGATGACAAATTGAAATTCTATGAAGACCTTTCTCTGGTGATAGGCAGATTGTCAGTGAACGGACCCAAACTGGTTTTTGGCGACCTCAACGCACGCATTGGTCAGCGACAAATTGGTGAAGATGATGTCCTGGGTGATTTTTGCTTTGGAAGAGTCGCGCAGCATCAGGTTGATATCCCGAACAGAGATTTGTTGCTTGAATGGTGTCATAGTTTAGCAATGATAATTTCAAACACTTTTTGCGCACAGCCGC
This sequence comes from Symbiodinium kawagutii, assembly GCA_009767595.1. NCBI lineage: Eukaryota > Dinophyceae > Suessiales > Symbiodiniaceae > Symbiodinium > Symbiodinium kawagutii. The sequence continues at coordinate 5,320 of VSDK01000694.1, read as the reverse complement.
AAGAGAGATTGGTAACGTACCATGAGCCGCATGTTGGGCCTGCAGATCAGATTTCTGAGACAGGTTTTGCAATGCTTGATCTTTTACTTGTCGGGGCACGTTTCCAAAATCACATTCGAGACGTTTTCAGTGACAGATCAGCAGCTCTTGCTTCCCACCACTTCCCTGTTACTGCTATCCTTGATGTGCGCATTCCTCAACCCTCTCTCCGTAAAAGTGTCGGCCGCTTGAACCTTTCAGCTTTGAAAAATCCTGCAACACAACATAGCTTAGCATTGGAACTGCAAACAATTCCTGCCAGCAGTCCGGCGGATGTAGACATCGATGCCGCTTGGAAGGGTTGGTGTGAAAGGGTGAACTTGTCACTTGCCAAGGTTGTTCCTATCAATACGCCTGTCGCAAAACGACCATGGATTAGCTCAGGTACTCTCAGGCTGATTTCTGCCAAGCGTTTTGCCAGGGAAAGCGGGAACTGGGCAGAGGAGAAACGCCTTAGGAAGGTTGTTCAAGTAGCTGCACGCAAAGATAAAGCAGAGTGGTTGGAGAATTTGGTTGCGTCGCATGGCTGGAATGCGGTCAAATATTTGAAACAGGGTCATCGTAGACAAGAAGGTCGTTTGAAAAATGGCCGTGGGGAACTCGTAGACTCTGACCTCCGTGCTGAAACTTTTGCGGAACATTTGGAAAATATCCAGTGGAGAGTTCGCCCTGCAACTTTGATCCCGAATCTTGAGCCACCACTTCGAGCAGAATTGCCAGTGAGCTTGGGCCCGTTCACCATGCAGGAATTAGAATTTGTTGTTGCTCGGCTTGCCCCAAACAAAGCTACCAAACAAGGTGATATTTCAAGTGAAGTGTTTAAAGCTCTTTTGGTATCCGGGTCGGCCGAAATGCTTTGGGTGTTGGACTTCTGCAACCGTTGTTTGGAAAATAAAACTGTGCCGCAAAGCTGGTCAACTGCCTCCATTGCTTTGATCTTCAAAAAAGGGGATCCTGCTGATTGTGACAACTACAGGCCCATCAGTATTTTGTGCATTGCCTACAAACTGTTTGCAGCCATGCTTAAAAACCGACTCGTCGGAGGTGGGGTTTTAGGTGCGCTTTGGAAAACTCAATTTGGGTTCAGACAGGGTTACGGCACAGAAGATGCTATATTTATGGCGAGGAGACATGTTGAAAATGCTTGTGCTGCACGCTTTGGACAAATCAAGTTGCTTGCTTTGGACTGGAAGAAAGCCTTCGACAGTGTACATGTGGACAGTTTACTGGATGCTTTACGTCGTTTTGGTTTGCCGCAGGGATTTGTTCAGATGATCGGTGCGCTGATGCGAAGCCGACTTTTTTCCGTCACTGATTGTGGTGAGACTTCTGAGCTACATAGCCAAACGTCAGGCATTTCACAAGGTTGCACTTTAAGTCCCCTTCTTTTTGTTATCCTCATGTCTGTCCTCATGCACGACGCGCTCAACATGCTGCAGGGGGCTGCCAGGGAATCTTTTGAACGGGGGGATTTGGCTGACGTTGTCTATGCTGATGATACGCTGTTGATGGGAGTTTCCACTTTGTACTTGACCGAGTACATGCAAGCTGTTGCGGGTGCTGGTCGCAAATATGGCATGGAACTTCACTTCGGTAAATTTCAACTGCTAGGTGTGCGTTGCAACCCTGATATTCGTTTACCTGACAACACGAGCATACAGACTCAGCAATCTATCATGTATTTGGGCACAATGCTGACTGCTGATGGTAAGCATGGAAACGAACTATCTAGACGCATTGGGATTGCCAAAAGCGATTTTGCAGCGTTGCAAAAGGTTTGGAAACATTCTACTTTGCACTGCCGCCAAAAGATCCAAATTTACAAAGCAGTGGTCGAATCAAAACTACTTTACAGCCTGAGTTCGTTGGTTTTGACGAAGCAAGAAAAACGTCGCCTAGATGGTTTCCAGAACAGATGTTTACGTTCTATTCTTGGAATACAGCCTTCTTTCTTGTCCAGAACATCAAATGCTGAAGTCTGGCAACGAAGTGCACACGTCCCAGTGACCAAACTTCTTGAACGAAAGCAACTGTTGCTTTTGGGAAAGATTCTGCGCTGTCACCCGAACCATCCTTTGAGACAAGTCTCATTCGAACCTGGCACATACACTGCGGCTACGTCTCGGTATTTGAGAAGAGTAGGTCGCCCTCGCAAAGAGTGGGTACCTGAAGTTTTTTCTAGAGCACTTTCATTTACAGGTAGTGTTGACAATTTGCTATTTTTTGTCCAGAATGAGAAGCAGTGGCGCCAGCTGGTTTTGAACCAATGAATCGATTGGGGATCAGTCAGGCAGCCTTGTAGCGCAATGCCTTTTAAGTTTGCATTTGGAGTTGCCCACGCGCCGCGCGGCGCACGGCTTGACAGACAGACAGACAGACATCGATGTGTTTGGTTCGCTTTACCTTGCTGTACAGCGAATGCTTTCTAAAGCCGCCTGGACCACTGCTCATGCACTCCCAGAGAGACACCTTGTTCAGGACGCACTGACTGAAGCTGCACAAGGATTCACTTTGGACAAAGGGAGAAAAGGCTCTGTCTTCACATCCGACATGTTGTGCATCCTTCCAGGTGCTTACACTGAATTGGACCCCAGGGTAGGGTGTCCCTTCCATTAGTGCTTGGCAATATTTGCAAAGCGGCTTCTCGAGACCTGATCCCCATTTTCACCACTCACGCATTTGCAGTTTGTAGTGGTTGTAACAACAATCAGAATGCCAACTCTCCTTTTTGGAGTTTTCTCATAGAGAGATCGCAACGTGCAGTTGGAGAAATTTTTGTCGAAGCCATTCCTTGCTCCACATCAAGGGGTCAATCCCTGCTGCCAGCACCATACAGTGAGTTTAGACCCGGAAGGAGGCTTCCGAGTGGTCTTTCTCCGACAAGAAGACTGGGGATTGCTGCCATCCAGCGGCAGTGTCCCATATAACATCACCAGTGAGCCTTTCCCTCATCATGGCCACAATTGGCATGTTGTTCTGGTTATTGCCTTATCCTCACCTGACATTAACTCTGTGCACACTGTTGAAAGAGTCGAAAAGACCTTGCCCCTGTCGGTTTGCCTGAGGGCCTGTACTGCCCCTTCCAGTTCCACAATCAGGCTCTTGTACCAAAACAAAGGGTCCTCAAACAACTCCCACTTCTTGAACTGTTGCACAAAGCCAATCGAGCGGATTCCTGCGAAAAGGGAAGCAATTAACTTGGCGGTCGGAAGAAGGTTATCACTCAAACCTGCAATGACATCTTCCTTCTGCAGGACCGCACTGGGGTCGCTCAGGCGCCTTTCTAGTGAACTTTCAACCATTGTCTGCTTATACAAGGTGGAGGCACCGCAAGTTGTCATTTGTGACAACCTAGTAGGCACCAAAAGAATTGATATTACGGGCTACATTGCTAAACCCATGGATCGAGTCGTTGGATTGGTATTCAGGAAATTCGAAATTAAAACCTTGTGGAACAACCTTCAGATCAAGAAAACTGTGTCGCGAGGGGGAGGACAAGGTGGTCCCAAGGAGCTCTCAAGTCGTTGGAACACGAAACCCTCAAACGACTTCTGGCAAATCATCCGGAAAAGGCACACGGAAGGCAACCTAGGTCACACTCACTTCATGCTGAGGTAGATGGCCGTGGCTCAGGCGGGGTCCTTCCAGCGGAAATTCTTTTCAGGGTATCCGCCTATGGGTGCCCATAGTACACCGCATCAAGAGCCTAATGCTGCTGCAATACCGGTTCCTGGCTCTGAAGAAGATGTTGAGGCACAGAATGACCTGGAGAACCCTGAGGACCCTGAGGATCCAGTCGAAGATTGCAGCGATCAAGATAGAGTCCTGCCTTCGGAACATGAAGCATTCTCGGAGCTGTGCTCGAATGACAATGCTCCTGTCCCTGTCGTTGGTCAGCCTGGTGGTCCTGTGTGCCCAGGTGATCAAGAAGTTCCTTGCAGGGATCATCAGCAATTTCAAGAAGCTGAGGAGCTTGGGGTGCCCAAATCTCCTAGCCAACCTGATGAGAATTCACCCACGCATCCGTCGCAGGCTAAAACCGAGGTCATAGAGGATGAAACAGGCAATCCAATGTTCCAGGACACTTCGTTCCGGAGCCTGACAGTTGCTGAGCAAACTGTTGATAGTGTCGCGCACAGCCCCCCACAAGATGATCGACCTCTGGAACCACCATCTCCTGTGTTGAGTCCAATTGCTCATGAACTGGAAGCCTTCTCCGTCCGGCAAGACTTTAGTCAGGAGGAATCTGTTCCTCTGGCAACCCAGCAATTCTATGTGCAACAATCTGAGGCGAATCTTTTGCCTTAGGTATCTCTTGCCCCGCACACTGATCAAGAGGGTAGCGTTTGCGCACAGGCGTATTTGCCCCAGCAGGCGCAGGAAGTTGCTGTGGTTGAGGGTGACACCTCGATGCCTAACCTTCACTCAAGAGAGGAAGTGTCCCCTAAGGCCCCCTCTGAGTTGCCAACAGGAAGTTCACACATTGAACTTGACTGCGATCAAGCGGATCTGCCGGTTCCTCCCGAGACAGCTGACCAACGGTTGGGGCTCATGCCCCCGTACACTCAGGAACACCGAGACGTGCTTACGACTTAAGAACTTCGATTTGAGCTTGAATCGGGCGAAGAGGTTGACCAAGCACAGCATGACATGGGACCGACTGATCAACCCCCATATGCACTTATCAGCCTTTTCGACGGCTGTGGTTCCACTTACTATGTCCTTCGGGATAAATTGGGACATCCACCGTCGGTGTTTCTTGCAGCAGAGTGGGACCTCAGGCTTCGGGTCATAGTAGCTGATATCATTGGACTTGATCTCAGCCAGCAATGGAGAAGGAACAAGGAAGGAAAACCGTCTATGTACATCCAAGATGTTGACCATCTTTTCCATCATAACGGCAAAATCTTACGAGAATTTCTGGCACTTTTGCCACCTAACTGTAGACTATACATTGTTGGAGGGAGTCCTTGCACCGAACTCACTGTGAGTGGCAATGATTAGGGTTTGCTGGGACTCATCGGGCCGGCGAGTTGTCTCTTCTTCAGCATGCAGCTTGCCAATTTTTCTTGTGAGCAAACGAGTTCCGCGTGAACGCATTCGATTCCTTTGTGAAAATGCGGGTTCTATGCGCCCCAACCACAAGGAAATGCTCCTTGCATCGCTGGGTTTGGAAGGTCAACCGACAGACCAATATGCATGGGATGCTGGTGTCCTTGGCCTCGCCACCCGTGGACGTTTCTTCTTTCAGAACTGCCTCTTCTCCCGTCCCTCGTTGCTG
>VSDK01000690.1:31238-72798 GCA_009767595.1 Symbiodinium kawagutii | reverse complement strand
TGTGTTGGTGCTGCTCCTTCCAAGTCTTGTCGTGTAAGGGGTTGTTGTGCTCTTGATGCTCGTTCCAAGATTCTGTTGTAGAAGGGATCTTGTACTCCCATGTATGCTGTGAATTTGTATTGCCATTCTTCAAAGTTGCTGTAGCTTCCATCATATGTTGGTGGTCGAAGTTTGAGTCGATGTGTTGCTGCCAGCTGACCTATGTTGTCCAGGTCATCTGCTTCTGCCATTGTTGCTGATGCTTGTTGTGATAGGTAGTTGTTGATCCTGTTGCTGCAGGATCTGTTGTAGGGTGACCGGAGTCAGAGCCTGTTGCCGGTAGAATGCTGGTGTTGCGCAGTGGTGTTCAGTTGTTGTTGGAGATGCCCTGCTGGCAGAGCTCCGCTCCCATGTGAAATCCTGGTTGGATCCAGGTGTTGTGGTGTCGACTTGTTGAGCACCTTTTGTATCAGCGCACTTGTTGATGTGCTGTTGGGCACGGCTCAAGGCCTACGTTGAGCCAGAGCAATGTTGCCATACATACTGTACATGTTGGTGAAGATAACATGTTTGTCATCTAACACAACCAACCAACCAACCAACCAACCAACCAACCAACCAACCAACCAACCAACCAACGTCAGCTCCCTCAGGGTCCTTTCCAAGAACTTCCTTGGCCCAGCTTTCAGAGCCCAAATCCAACTCGACCTTCGTCCACATGTCCTGAAACGACAACGGAGTCGTCAGCCGTGCTGAGCAATAAGAAACGGCCAGGGATAAGTGGTTGGTTACTGATAGAAACATCAAATTGGTCAGTTACTTGTATACCTTTGATTGATTTTACGGTCTATGCCAATCTATACGAGTAAGTAAGCCATCAATTGAGTTGATTACTAGCAACTAGCTTAACACTCATCAATATGATACGGTCCTGCCACCAACAAGTCATTAACGATGTGGCGGCAGAGATTGGAACAGAATTCCTTGCAAACACACTACAACAAATACAAATGCCTCTCGCGAGGTCAGCGACTTGTTGCAGCATCTTCTTTGGCACATGTTTTGCATCGCTTGACTCACATTTGACTCACGAGACCATCTTTGGTTTAGATTCCACCCAAATACATTCATTGACCATAGCAGCTCATGCAGTCTCCATGACCAAGGCAACCCCAGTTGCCTTTTATGCTCATCTAATGAGAAGGTGTCGCCACGTTCCAACTCGGGCCTTCTCTGCGAACGCCCAGTTCTGGCCCAGCTGATTCATCTTGCCCTGCAACTCACAACGCGCAGGAGATTTACCCAATGGCATCGCGACAAAACATCCAGGCACATCGTTTTCGGTATATACTCGCTGGCATGAGGCCTTTCCGGATGAAGGCTATTTCGTTAAAGCGAAACGAACTAGTTTGACGGAACATGAACAATACAAAAGTGGGCGTCATTTTTAGGAGTCTTACTCTTTTACTTGACGACGTTACGATACTTGTTGCGGAATGGGCATGGGCAAGCGTTTACAGAAGCAACTGTCAGTGCTTCGGACAAAATGACTTCGGAATCCAATCTTGCGCGATCTTCAAATTCTATCCTGAAGACTTCACACAGCCCCTGATATTGTCCTTCACTGATGGCGGAATTCGGCGGCTCTGGGTCTGCTCATCCTCCTGGTCGTGGGGATGACTCACCGCCGTTGATGACCGACCTTACTACGCTTTGGATACTTATCATGATATGACAAACCGGCAACGCTCCTCCCAAAAAAGCGAAACAAATTGGCAAATCTATAACTTCCAGTAAGTATGGATACTGGATACGGATGTAACTTAGGTGATAGATACTATTGCTCTTAGTTGAAACATGGTTAACACCATAGTTGCTGGAGGTCTCCCCACCAGCCTCATGTCTGAGCTGCACAGTCGGAGCTGCCTCTGCCGAGATCTGGTCGCCCCAAAGGTTTCCCAGCAATCTCCAAGCATGGAGTTGAAATGGGGGTTCCTTAAAATGGGGGTACCCCCAATGCCCAAATCATCCAATTCTAACCATTTTTAGTAGAAAACGAACCATTTTTGGAGGTCCCACATTTTAAGAAACACCCAGATCGATGTGCGATTACCCGTCACTTGATGCCGGTTTTGGTCAGTCGCCAAAAATGATTCTGAAGCAAGATGATGCTTTCAAACCAAAATGACAAGTTTGTTGGCTGATCCTTGGCCCTGTCCAATTGAATTGATGTCTGAACTCAGTGGCGACACAACACGTCCATGATCAGATCGGATCCTCTCACTAAATGGTAAAGTGTGTGTCTTGGACATTGTTGATGTGCGCTCATTTAGGTTTAGATGTCAATGCTTTATATAAAGATACACATCTATATGCATACAGATACATATAGACTTGATATCTCAGCGCTACAGTACAATAGAGTACAGTACAGGACATACACATAACATAATATTGTATAACACGACACAAACTAAGGCAAAATAAGACGACAGAAAATAACAAAACATTGCATAGCATAAAAACAAAAATATTTCATTACATTGCATTAGCTTGTATTACCTTACATTACATTGCCCTACATTACATTACACTGCACTTCGTTACACTACATTAAATTACATTGCGTTACATCACATTACATTGCGCTACATCAATACAAACATCTACACATTGATAGAAGAGCATGTCTAGCGAAATATGTATGTACATGCATCTTCATCCTCTGCGATATTATTTTGTTGGAATTCTGGAAAAAATGTGCTGGTATACACATGTATCTATATCCTCCATGATGTTTAGTTCAAATCCACAAAATTATATGCTGGTATGACCCCAATCCTTACGGACAATCCCAGGGCTGTCAAGCCTTCAGCAGCAGAGAGTCACCAGCCACTGGCTTTGGCGCCTAGGGGTAATTGGTTTGACTACCCATCCTACATCAAAGCATAGCACCATCCAACCTCATCAGCAACATGAACCAGCCCAGCAAACCGACATCAAGCGACCGCAAAACCAGCCCCGTACTCCCCCAGAGTGCTGCCAAGTAGCTGCAGGTATGCTGGGCGCCGGTTCCGCTTCGGCCTGGCCATGGTTTAACATGGTTTAACCGCGTATCTTCGATTCAGCCGTCAATTAAGCACCGCCAATGACCAATAATGTACAGCTGATGGATGCTGGTGATCTTTAGATATTTCTATTTCACCACTTCGTCACCCGCAGATTTTTTAATTGATACGGTATATCTCGTGTCTGTAAGGTGCTCCCAAAAGATGTCTGCTTCCGTTGCCAAACAAATCAGCTCCCACAAGCCGAGATGCTGGGTGGCGATTCCAATAGTGATCAATTGAAAAATTCTCTACGAAATTGTTAAATTGTCCATGTGTGCAAAAACTGTTCTGGGGAAGAGTGAATAGCGAGATGTTGCTACACTAGTTTCTATGAATTTCCATGATCATTCATACCAAGATCAAGTATGTTCGCAAATAAGCTGTAATAATTTGGTATATGATTTCAAACATCTTGGTCACAACATGGAACAATATAAGCTCCGATGGCACTAAGCAGGCATGTGGTATCCCTAAGGTGCTTCAATAGAATCTTGCAACAGCAAGGTCTTAGATTAGCTCTGGCTGCCGCGGGCTGCGGCCAACAAGCCTTCCTTCGCTCTTTTAGTTGCGCAGCGACATCGGCGAAGTCGAAGTCTTCCTTCGCCAGTCAGTTTGAGAGCAGGTGGTTATGTCTGTGGTGGGAAGGGAAGCCAACAAGTTTGGGTACACCGTACACATCCGTACACCATCTATGGAAACATCCATGGCAGTCTCAAACTCAGCTCGAAGCACATCACCCCGCAAAACAGTTTCTGCTTTTCGACGCGGACTTCCACAAGTCAGACCAGTGAGGTTGGAAGTATCACAAGTACAAGTAGAATTAGATGCAATTGTTTGGCCAGTAGCAAATCGATGCCGGCCTTGGTGTTGAGTGAACCTAGAGACATCCTCTTGGAACTTGAAGCACTGGAACTGGACTCTGGATCTGGATGCGCCCTCTTAGAACTTGAAGAACTGGAGCTGGGCTCTGGATCTGAATGCGCCCTTTTGGAACCGGAGGCACTGGAAGCACCTGAGCAAAGAAATCCTGGCAGATGGAAATCCTGAGCCAAGCTTTCACACCAGAGTTCTTCTACGCGCCTCCATCTCGATGACCAGGTTCCTCTCCTGGGGACGGTTGTGCCATGCCCAAGGTGGGCACCAAGGCGGACCAACTGAGGCTCCAGACCCGAAAAGAGCCGACAGATGGCCAACTCAACGCTGCCCTGGGCCTCTCGCAAGGCCTGGCTGTGAAGAATCAAACGCGCTAAACCTGCGTTTGGGCTCTCGAAATTCTGACCCAAATATGCTCATTTTTGGGAGAAGGCACCTGGGCAGGGATGACTTCACAAGCCCGTGCTTTTCCAAAGTATCTTCTGGTGGCCTCTGGAAATCTCTGGAAATCTCTTGAAATGGAAAATCATGCGGCATGTGGCAGTGGGTCAAAACCCCGTACCCCTGGTTCCCCTATCATTCACCATTGGTTTCCTTATTATTGGTGGTCATCATCCCCTATTATTGGTTGGTTAATATTGACCCATAGCCATGTGTTGATGGTTTCCCAGCCGTCGATCTACCAGCCACGCAACTGTCGCCCCTTGAGGTCAGCCAACGGGGACCGGCCTTCCGTGCAGCATCTTCACAAATAATGGCGCCCTGGCGCAGATGTCATTCCAAACAACCACCATCAGCAGCAGCAGCAGCAGCAGCAGCAACAACAACAACAACAACCACAACAACAACAACAATAACAACAACAACAACCACAACAACAACAACAACAACAACAACAACAACAACAACAACACAATAGCAACTTGGATCGTTTTGACGAACAGCTTGAGCATGACATGATCAACCAACTCGTGAAGGGTCTGGCCCTACTCAGACCTGTGGCTTTCGGCTTGGGCGGGGGAGCAAGCAAGTGACCATAGAGTTGGATTAGAAATCAGGCGGCCCCTCAACGCTCTACGTAAAAAGATCCTATTTCCGAAATTTTGATGAATGCTTACACTGTATGAACTCAAACAGACTTCTATAAAGCCATGTCTTCTTCACAAAACACGGTGTAGAGGACCACAAATCTAAGTAAAATAATGAGTTGGAAAAGAAAATTTAAAAAAGCAAGCGAGAGACAAGAACGCCCGCTCAAATTTTGGCAGCTTTGGTTTGGATGAACAAGGTGTTCCATGGGTCGCAGCATCGATGTCTTCCCGATAACACCTGTCATAAGGGATACATCCTGAAGTGCTTAGCCTGGCCATCAAAACTCGGGACAATAGTGTTCAATAGTGGCTTCGCAATCTGCCAGCCTCCAACAGAGACAACAAGTTCGCAAGGGCAAAGTCGTCGTCCATGTGTGCAAACAGCTCGCCAAAACGCAACAGAAAGGCTCTCCAAAAAACGTCCAGGTGTACCAAAATACAAATGCATCCCGTGCATATGCTGTACAAATCAAATCATCTTCAGATGCAGTTCAATCATTTGTATGATGATATGTCAATGCTGAAAAAAGCCACAACTGCATTCATTTCGCTAGCATTGCTGCGATCTTGACGTATTTCCACTGCTGTGAAGTGGGCGAATAGCTACTGCACGTCAAAAACAGAAATTTGATGAAATTTGCTATGAAGCCAACTTGGGTGATGCAACCAAGAAGGTAAAGCATGTTTCAAGCTAGAATTTGAGGCTGCAACCGAAACAGGCATCAGGGCTAACATATAACGTGGACCAGCAGGTTTCCGTATTGCTTCCACCATGGTTAATCCCACTCAGCATGGTCAAAAATGACTGCAGTGTCATTCCATGGTGGTTGGTCAACATGTATTGCAAGCATGGGTGATCAAACTGACACCCCAATCCGCAATCACAGCTGGATCCCCATTCCTTTGGATTCAGTGATCAATAGATATAATGCTGGCAGCAACACTGACAGTAGCTGGTCTCCGGCGTTGCTGGCAAGAGTAGCCATAATGATGATGGTAGAAATGAGAGTCTGCACACAAAGCCTCTATGCTGCGTGCGATGCCCATGTCGCAGGTGAATATCATATTAAGGGTGACTTTTTGATTCCCGACTTGATCAAAATCATGTATGTATTATCTATTCATTTTGTGGGTCGACGAGCTCTAGAAATCTCAAACGAGTAGAGGATTCGTTGCTTGTCCAACCTTGTCAAAGGACAAGCTTTCCTTGGAAAGTCATCTGTATAATCTCATCCTCAACCCAAAATGGCGCTGGCCGAAGGCTTCTTCAGCCATTGTCTTTGTTACGCAGGTGGATTCGCTGACAAAGTTCGAAGCTCAATAAAAGGGGACTCGTTCGATATTCATCGAACTTCTGTGACTGAAAAAAAAATTGAAGGTTCCAGGGCGACCACAGTCACAATGTTCAGCAGCTTTCCAGCCATCTGCTTCTTTTTTCCGCCAGATGCAGCCGCCGCAATGTTCAGCTGAACATGTCCATCTCAGTGCAAGGTGCGCTTGTTGGGATAGCGTGAGACAGTGCGGTCTGGGTAACCCGAGGCATAATTTCAAGATTCCACAAGCCAAAATTCTTCAATTAAGCACAATTCAGAAGATTGAGCATGATCTAGAATAGTTGAGCATAAGCAAAATTCAACTCTTGACAGTTGGCAATCGATCTTGAGGAGTTGAAAGGTGCCAAGTAATCCTCACAGGGTCGCTGTCGCCACGCTGAGCTTCGCACCTCGTCAATGGCTTTGTTGGCATTTCGGCTGGCACCTGAGCGAGGTCCCATAGCCATGGCTCCATATGCGCACTGCGCATCGAGGAAGACGTGGAACATCTGGAGTTCTCGTGGATGTCATGATTAGCTGTAGATTTGAATAGATTGGATTCTGTTGGCTTCGTATTTTGTCAGTCCTTGCTGCCCTGTTGGGACGAATTCTGAGGTCGTGGATTGCAAATGGTAGAATACCTTTTCCGAAACAAGCAAATGTCTGACATCAACATGCTCAACACTGAGGGGCACGTGGGTGGCTCATCGATCCCCCGCAGATCCACCAATTCCACGGCCAGCACCTGCGTCCATGCCACCACCGCCACCACCTGGAGGAGATGCGTTGGGGTTCCGGGGGCGCACTCTGAACCAGTCCCGGGCTCGAATTCTTCAAGTCCTTCAACTTATTCAACTCAGCCATTACTACTAGTTTCTACTAGTTACTACTAGTTACTACTAGTTACTACTAACTACTAGTTACTAGTCAAAGTTGACCAAACCGGAGAGTACTGCAAGTACTTGAACTACACTAGTTGTTGCTCCTACTTGTTGCTCTATTTCAACTTTGACCTCATAGGTCACAGGAATACAAACACTACAACTTTGCGGGGATGAAATGGATGAATGGCCAAGCTCTGCTATTCCCTGCTTTGGCTTGATGACGCATGCTGGTCATATTCCTCTTCGTCACAGAAATCCAAATAGTTGAACCCCCCATGGCCCCAAGCAGAAACAGATACAACCATGTGGGTGGCATGGGGCCTGGTAGTTCCCTGTCACCTTAGGTTCCTCCAAAAGCACTACTTGCAAGAGAGATGAGCTCAGCTCAGCTTCGTGTGTGTTTCCACCTAATCTAGGCCATCTCTGCGCTTGAAGTGCACATCGAAATCCTGTGTCTAACCCGTGAAGTCACATGACAACAGACGAAGCTCGCTGCCGGGTGAGATCCAGAAGGTCGCGGCGACTGCGCCACCATGGAAATTCCACAGTGCCGGTGTGACCCAACAGCATAAAAACATCTACTTGGTGGCTTATAGATTCCTTGCTAAAAATATATTTTTAGTGGTTATATGGTAAATCAATCATATCCCAAAAACACTAAAAACCTAAGTTAGTGGGTATAAGCCATCCAGTCTAAAAACAGAGTCTGAACGATGTGAACAGTGGTCAATGTTTGCCATGGTGCTAGAGGTCAAATATCCATCCACGGCTAATTGCTATCTATGTTATATATTTGTCATTCGGGTTTCATCACGTGCCAATTTGTGGGCAAATTGGACACCCCTGCCGTCATCCATAACATCTGATCATTGACCAAAGGGCCCCGGACAGTACTCTTCAGAACAACACTGCCATTGTGGGACCAGCTGATGTCACAAAAAGGCTGCTCGCAATTGTGGGAAACATTGACAAAACCTTCCAGAAGCAGCTAATCTGCTGCTGTTGTTGTGACTAGTCTCTTATGGTTGTTGTGAAGTCAAGTACTGAGTAATGTGTTACTCTTACGTTCAATGGGGGTAATCCATGTTGATGAAGGCCACATTTTTGATGATTCAATTGGTGGGGCGTGTCAAGTGCTGGATCTTTCATTACACCTTCCAGTTGCATTCCACCACATTGCCCATCTGGGTCTCCCAAGGTGCGTGAAACGTTCGCTCTGTACAGCTGTCGCAAACTGCGGCCGATTTCGCACTTACGATTCGATTCTGGACAGGAGACCACCTCAAAACCAACAACTATTCTAGTAATCACCACGGTATTACAACAAATTGCTATTAGCGATTGACGGTCAATTCCTACCATCATCACTGAGCAAGGAACCATCATATTGTTGGATATTAATCACAATAGACTATGGCTATTGTAGTAGCTCCCAGGTGGCTCAGCATTCCCCAGAACAGATTTTTTACCACAGCTGCTGCGCCATTCTGCTTGCTGGGTTAAGACTTGCTCCACTTGGAAATCTCACTGCTGAAAAAAAAAAATCCCTGAAAAACACAAAAACTTGCTTCGGGGAACGTATTCTTCATTCTCCAGGTCTTCCTTCTCAATCCCCACAGATACGCAGAATAAAAACCGCTCAAGGGACACGCAGTGGTACACTCTAAGTATCATCACGCAATCCATGATTTCTCGTAGCAGGAACTTGGACTCACAACATGTCCAAGAGACCTGACCTCACGGTGCAGGGCTGGGGCCCAGCCCTGCTTGTGCCTGTGCGCGTGCCACGGTCAGCGGGCCTGTCGTCTTGCTCAAGTACTTGGCAACACTCTTGTCAGCCCAACCTGTGGAGCGGTGCGCGACCGTGTGATGTGCAGACACCGGCAGACATGTCATCTGCGGATGAACTTGCTATGAAGCATGGATGTGAAATCGTACAGGTGCAGAATGCAAATACGAACTTGCTGGTTGCCCTTTTCTGTGCATGCATGTATATATGCATTCACATTTATATTAGTTTTATGTTTGTATAAGCATGCATAAACAGTTGATATACTGCCAATGAAATCGTATCATGTCATATCATATCATATCATATCTCATCATATGTACACAATATACGTATACACATGTCACACATGCATATATGAAAACATACATGTCTACAGTCTACACAGAGTACATTATATCTGTTGTTCTGGTGTACACGACAAAATGGCTTGGAAGTGCGTGGCATTACAGCCCAATGCTTTGGTGAAAATCCCACAAAGGGCCGACACAGTTCCGTCGTGCTACAACTGCTGCCCTTCGGCCATGCAAAGGGCATTGGTGAATACTCTAAAAAAAGCAGTGCCAATGACTGTTGCAGGTGGGCCGTTTGCAAGCGTAATCCCCTTGTGCTATCTGTGTTAAATTGCATATGCCATGTTGCCAACATTCATCTCAAGTTCACTGTGTATCACCAAACTACAAAAAATGTCCTTGGCACTGCCGAACAAAACCACCAACTGCAAAAAACCTGCTCGGCGCAGGCAGATTTCCTGCAAATCTTGCGCCTTTTTTCTTACAGGAAGAACTTTTGGGGGTGCCAAGCAAGAGCTCCCATGGAAGATCTCTCAACATCTCTCAACCCACACTGTCCAGTGCTATCTGCCACAGCTGGTGCTTCCCACCAAATTGGACCACCATCACCGTCACGTTGTCCTCGCTACCGCCTGTCCGGTTCAACGGCTGAAGCAAATCATGTCCCGAAAAGGCTGCAAATTGGCTTCTGTTGAGACAAGCAAAGGCAGTTAAGCAGAAGTGCACCCCCAAGCTACATAACTTCAAACAGTAATCCATACCTGATCAAACATCAAACATCCGTCTTGTCAGGATCAACCCTCAAATTCACTGCACACATCGGTCAACCGGCCCATCAGCCGTGTCGATTTTTCGAGCCACAAAGGACTTGATGCATGTTTGGATCATTGGATGCTGGGGTGACGACCAGAAAGGAGCAAGGTCTTGTGAAGTAAGTACCAGCTGGCTGATTGGTTCATAATCAGCGATCATCAACAAGAAGGAATGCGTTGGGAAGCAGCAACAACGACATATCTATTTACAAATGCAAAAAATATCCTGATGACCTGATGCATCCATATTGTGCCGATAGTTGTACAACATGCTTCTGGGTGTGTGTCATCTAACTCAGTCTAACTCAATACAAAATCATGAAAAACTCTAGGAACCTATCAATCTGGAACAGCTTGCTGGCTGCGGCTAGTGGCTATGTGTACTTCAACCTCTTCCCATGCAGGTTGTTAGACCTCGCTGAGCCATGCTGCTGCCACATTCATGGCTGTCGGCACACTTGGTTGGCTAGTCGGTTGGTTGCTCGGTTCGCTGGTTAGCAAGCTGGTTATTGAGTTGGTGGATTCTCGTCGGTTCACCACCGCTTCCTGACTTGCTTGCTTGTCCACAAACACAGAAAGAGACATTTACACAGGCACGCACAACGACGCAGTGTTGATGCAACGTGCTTTCTATTAAATCACTTTGTGCCTTGCCAGTTCTGCACTACTAGCAGATAGGCATCAAACAAGAACTGCACAACTGACAAAGGCAGAGAGTATTGCATCAACACTGCGTCGCGGTGCCCGCGTATATGTCTGTCAGTGCGTGTGTGTGTGTGTGTGTGTGAGTGTGTGTGTGTGTGTGTGTGTGTTTGTGAGCAGTAAGCAAGTCAGTAGACAAGTACTGAACCGACGTGAACCCGCTGAATAACCAACTCATCAATCAGCCTACCGAGCAACCGACCAATTAGCCAACCACTTTGTCGATCAGCCATGACTCCATGAATGTGACAGCAGCATGTCCCAGAAAAAAGGGTTGAAGTTCACACAGCCAATAAAGACCCTGTCTGTTGTGAGGGCAGTATTTAGTTTCGAATTGAAAACATCCAAACACATCCGAACACCTCGGATCATTTCACACCTGAGGGGTCTGTTGGTCCGGGATCTGTTCGATTTTCCCGAGACAGAAAACCTACCGGGTTCATAGTGCTCTTCTGATGAGACGGCAGGAGTTTCCTCTAGTTCGGTGCTGGTGAAAGGATCGAAGCCAGGCAGAACAGTCGCCTTGCCTATTTATGTTTGCATCATGCTCTCCATAAGTGGTGTACGGCAGAATTTGGTAGTTTCCTACTCCCCAGTTTGGGCCAGTTCTGCTTGGGTATGGCATGTTTCATCGACGGATTGTGTGCATTCAGCCGGAATGCCAGCTTGAAACTGACCCGACTTGATCTGGTTGGTGGTTTCAACCCCCATGAAAAATATGAGTCAACCAACCAATTGTTAGTAGCTATACTCGGGAAAATTAGCAAAATGTTTGAAACCACCAACCAGTGACGTGATTGGCTCCCGGACGTTTGTAGGCGGATCGCACAATGTTCTTTGCAGCTTCCTCCGGCTCTCGCCAGTGCCTGAGCTCGGCTGCACCATGGATTGGAGATGGGTTGTGGGGATCACGCAGCCAAGTGAGAGATCTACTAGCATCCATTGCACAAGGCGACTGATATAAACTGATATAAACTGTGCAATGGATGCTAAACTGATATAAACTGTGCTGATATGTTTGCTTGTGACAAGCCTTCGCGAAGCATTCCCAGGGAAACTCTGAGCAGTTTCATGTGGCGTCGCCCCGGGTCTGGGCTTCCCTGCCGCATGGCCAGGTCAATGACTTCCTGATGGCGAGACGACCAGGGAGGGCGACCCACGGATACGGCTTGGGAGCTGCTTCCAGCTGCTGAAAAAACGGCTATGGGTCAAGCAGTTAATCATCTATCGTGGAGGAGAATCACCAACAAAACTATAGGGAAAAACCGTGGTTAATGATAGGGGAACCAGGGGGACTAAGGGTGAACTGACCCAATGCCAAACTGCTTCAGGGCAGGAAATGTGGGCGGTTCACTGGTCCTGGTGAATTCGTTGCTATGGTTATTTCAGGGCTGCGACTTTGAATCGCGACTGTCTAAGTAGCAATCCTCAGCATCTTCCGAGTCCTCAGTTGTTCGGAGCGGTTACTGTAACCACTACATCCCAAAGAAGTGATTGAAACTTGTGATCCCCATCATTCAAAGTTACCAGGAGATTCCAAATTGCCGCAAATCGATATATAACTAGGAAACTGTCCTAAACTACCCCAACAGGTAGACAGTCAAAACATGTCGGAACTAAGCAACGTTGATGCCCCCGAGCCTCGTACTCATCAATTGGATCATTCTCCCAAGCCCAAAATGATTGTATGTGTATGGGAGCTGTAAAGGATGTGTGGGTATCCATGGTCTATCCGTCCAAGCCCAAATATTGACGGTTCCCTGCGATGAAGTTGGGAACTGGGTACCACCCTTGATTCTTGCTCATCTCGTGGACCGTCACCAGTGATCAATTCCTATTGGAGATTGATATGAATGGTTTCTGAAGATGGGGTACCCCAGTTCTCATCCAATATGAACCCATTATACTGATAAACCAATCATTTTTGGGGTCCCCTGTTTTGAAAAACCACCAGATTGCCTCATTACTCTTTATAATCCTCACCAACCATCATGATCAACCATCATGATCAACCATCCTTATGAACCAACCATCCTTATGAACCAACCATCCCTATGAACCAACCATCCGTATGAAGCCTCCTTACCAACCATCCTTACCCATGGGACACCGGGCACCCCTTGTTGGTCACGGCGCAGCAGCAGTCGCGCCTGGTTGCTGAGCACATCGAACACGCCGTCGGTGCCCAGCACGATGAAGAGGTCCTGGAGCACCGCACGATGTCGACCCAGGGCGGCCGGAAGAAATCCCGTTGAAGTGGGTCTATGATCTAGTAGTCTAATGGTAAGTAAGGATGGTTGATCATGGATTTCTAGAACCATCAATGGGTCTATATGGGTGTTTCTTCAAATGAGGGTACCCCAAAATGGTTGGTTTATTGCTAAAACGGATTATTAATGGATGATTTAGGGGGTCCCCTATTTTGAGAAACACCCATATGTAGTAGTCTAATGGTAAGTAAGGATGGTTGATCATGGTATATGTAGTCTATAACGCCCTTACCACCTTTTATGACCAATCACCACCGTCCATAATGTAGTGGTAGTATATGTATATAGTGGTAGTATATGTAGTATATCCGGGTGGTAGTATATGTAGTGTAATGTATCCACCGTTGAAGTGGTAGCATATGTAATGGTAGTATAATGTAGTGGTGATAGGTAGTCTAATACCACGGGTTTGGGTCTAACGGTGATGTAGGGGTGATGATAGGTAGTAGTGATAGTACATAATAGGTAATGATACGTCATAAAGGGTAATGATAGGTCAAAATAGGTAATGATAGGTCATGTAATTATAGGTAATGATATTGGTGATGATAGGCAATGATAATGATAATGTAATGGTGATGATAGGCAGTAGTGATTGGTAATTCTAACACATTGGCAATTGTAACAATTGCATGGGTAACCACCTGT
The DNA here is from genome assembly GCA_009767595.1 of Symbiodinium kawagutii. Classification (NCBI taxonomy): domain Eukaryota; class Dinophyceae; order Suessiales; family Symbiodiniaceae; genus Symbiodinium; species Symbiodinium kawagutii. Next base: position 59,034 of record VSDK01000690.1, on the reverse strand, counting down.
ACATTGTGATAGTATATAGTGGTAACGGTAGGCAATGATAGGTCACAATAGGTAGTGATCGGTAATAATACATAGTGACCAACCATTATGGTAACAGTACATAATGGTAATGATAGTATTTGCAACAGTGGTTGATTGACCATGGGATAGTCATGATTCATTGTGATCAACCATTGTTGAACAGGATGGTTATATGTATTTGCCATTGCCATGTTAGTTTACCAGAGGGTAGATCCTCAGTGAATGTACTCCAAAAACAAAACAACATACCTTGATGTTTCAGGTTGAACTTAGTTTGAAGTGAGCTTTCAAGAGTTTGTTCACTGAAAAGCACCGACGATACTCAAGCATTTCTCATTGCTACGAAGGTCATGAAGTGCTTTGGTTTCTTTCAATGCTTACCCGCTTTGCTGATGACAAGTTCCAGCCGCAGCAACTGCCCCTGTCTGAAAAGGTCCCTGCGGGCTGGTGACCTTCCCGGGCGAGGTACGAATATGTTGAGCACTTGACATGGAGAGCGTGAAAACTGAAAAAAAAATTGGCTATGACAGACTCAACCTACTATTCATAAACCCCAGTTGAACCATCAACACCGGTTACCCGCAAAATGAGAGGTTGATTTTACGGATCTATCTTTAAACAAATAAATCTTCGGGTTTACACACCCCAGTTCCCACAGCCATCAGCGATTTTTTCTGCGCGACCACATCTGTTGGGTCGAAGCAACGGAACATGAAACATAGCCGTTGTACCCACCAAGGTCACGTCAGCTGCGAGCACAGGACGGCTGCATGTCATTGGCATGTCACCACCTGGGCCAAGCATAGGGGCCATGGGGAAGCGGACGAATCCTGAAGCTTGACAAACTCCAAGCAGAACCATAGTGTCCAGGCAGAACCATGGTGGACATACCTGAAGCTATGAGTGTACCATCATTGTGGTATGCTTGAGGTTTGTGGGGAGTAACTCACCGAGCCGAATCCAGTTCTACTTAACGTCCGCATCGGAAAACACATCGGAGTTGGCATTCAGCCAGGAGATCAACGGCTCATAAAATCGGTTCTGTGGTACCTATAAACTAAAACCAACCAGAATCAATCCAGGCCCGTGAGGGTGATCTCTCTACCAATGGTGAGACATGAGCACAGCAGGATCCGCCAATGTATGGAAACCTTCTCCATCCCCGAAACTTTCATGAACGCCCCTCACAATCCTCAATCTCCACGATCTCCAAGAAATGACAGTAAGAAAAAAGCACGCCGAAATCACCCACTCAACTGACAGAAAAAATGTGCTTCATACCCTCAGTATTCTGTAACAAAACGACTTCAACGGCCAAGAAGCTCGTGAAGTTTGCACTGTACATCTGCTCATCAATCAGTTTGTTCGGGAGCGCATTGTTCACCCCCTGCTAATTTATCAGTTTTTTCCAGAGCATCTTGTTCGCATGCTCCTGACGCCTTAGCTGCCATAGCTTCTTCATGAGCGCTCGGCTCTCCAAATCTTTGACTTTCCCTGTCAGCGGCTTGTTCAGCTGCTCCTGAATCATCAAGTTCTTCGTGATTGCCTTCTTCGCCAGTTGCAATCGGTTCATCAACTTCTTCACTACTTTGACCATCTCCTGATCGATCAGCACCTTCATGACCTTGTTCAACCACTCCTGATCCATCAACTTCCTCATGATGTTGAGCTCGTGATCCGTTGGTTTCTCTGTGAGCGACTTCTTCACCCAGTCCATCAACTTCCGCATGCTTGGGTTGCTCTTGTGATCTGTCAGCTTCTTGCTGACCATGGGAACCTTCATCTGCTCCTGGGGTCCTCACCCGTGGCAAAGGTATCCGAGGACCACTGGACCCCTCAGAATGTCCACCGGCATCACCATCTGTGCATTCTTCACTCCCCACTGAAGGATCTGCTTCTCTGTAAGCACATGCACCTACTGATCCATCAGCAACACTGGAAGTCACCCGCGTTTCATCAATCAGTTTCTCTGAGAGTGCATTGTTGACCCTCCTCTGATCCATTAGCTCCTCGGTGAGTGCTCTGTTGACCTGCTCCTGATGCACCAGCTTGTCCTGGAGCGAATTCTTCATCCGCTCCTCAGCCATCAGCTTTTCGGTGAGCGCGTTGTTGACCCGCTCCTGGTCTCGAAGCTTCTCCGTGAGCCGCCCAGACTCCACAGCATGGTCATGGCGATCGCGTTGTAACAAAGCTTTCAGCTCCTAGGCGGAAGCGGTGCTGCCAGTGCTGCTCTCTGCGGTTCCAGTTACCACAAGCGACAAAACTATTCACAAGGCTCAGCTCAAATTGGGTTTCTCCCATTTACAAATCTGATGCTACGACATTTACGGGATCTGATCCGGGCCTCGATGTTGGGAGTCTGTTCACCTCTTCCTATACCAAGCCCATTGTTATGTTTGGCCGTCAGGACCATCCTTTACCCAGCTCTCAGTCCTCGCATGTGCTGAGAAGCTGTTCCATCTCCACCTCCTCCGCTTCTTCCCGGCTGTTCAGTGGTTCGGACACGCTGTTCTCGTCCCAAGTGCCAGCACCTTGCAAGACCACCAAGACTGCACACCGGACTTCAAGAACTGGACTCCAAAGTCCATGATCATCCCAGTCATCTGAGTATCTGATTATCTTCATAGAAATATCAGGAACCTCTGAAGAGATGTGAAGAGTACTTTGAGATCCTGATGCTCTTGCTAAAATTTTCGATACACACGGTCTGAAGGGGTCTAAAACTCTCCATGATCTCTACCGCTTGCCTGCACATGCTGTCTTCTTTGCCGGCATGAAAGCATACAGTGGGAAACTTCAGTGTCCAAAATAGATCAAAATAGAATCGTTGATGCCCAGTCATCAGCACCTTTGCTACCAAGCCACGCTCTTCGGCAGCCACCTTGGCCTGTAACACCGCTGGAGCTGTCCAAATCAGCAGCATGGCAGTATAGTAGGCAGCGACTATGCCTACCGTCATCCGCTGCATCCCAGACAGTTCCGAGTCCTTAGCATTAAAAGATTGCCTGGAGGTTCAATGGATCAGCCCGCAAACCAACAAACAACTCTTATCAATTTGGCTCTGTCCATAGCTGGAAGTTCCCCATTCCGCTGAGCTTTGGTGACTTATTTGTGGGGAAGTCAATGAGGACTTCCCATCGATAAGATCTGCAAAGCATACAACCTACAGGGCCATTGTTTCACATGGGCATTTGTCAAAATGGCCAACCTGCCAAGTGGATTGGTTGCCTCGAATTGGTACCGACACCAAGCATGGCCTCGACCCTCACAATGAGGCGTGCTGCCCGGGCACCAAGACCATGCCCCCGAGGGTGCAAGCAAAGGCCAGGAAAGAGCACTGAAGCAGTGGAACAGCCAACTCTTGTTCGAAAGCATCGAAGACATTGTCTGCAATCTGCAGTCGGCAACAAGGACACGCCACGGCCAACCACACGATGAAGGAGATGGTGCGGAGCCAAACTTGGGCTGCAATAACCTTGGTTCACAGGAAATTCACAGGATAAAGTGACCATGCAGTTACCTGGTAGATGCCCATGACATGAATAGCAATCACGCTCGAGCTTTGCTGCTCTATGCAAGGGCTGAATATGGTGACACGAATCCACTGAAGCTACGGGGCGTGCAGTACAGCAGCAGGGAGGCCTACTCATCAAAGAACGACAGAACTTCGTCCCAATATTGTACCCAAAATAGGGCAACATGGGGCAACAACTGCTCGAAATCCGTGCCAACAGCGAGGTTAAAGCTGCATATGAACCTGTCCCGTTGCTGGCCCAACATCGACCCTGTTCCAGCCCTGTTTGGCTTGACGTCGATTTGAAGCATGCGCAAACCCTGTTGGAAGATCCTTGGAAGGTCTAAACTTGGAACCCAGCAAAAGCTGAAGAAATGTTTGGATCTAACTTTTGGACTCCGACTTTCCGAAACTTGAACGATCTTCTCAACTTTCGAGTGGGTTCCACAGTCTTCCAAGTGACCGAAGCCGTGAACGGCAGCATCAGCAGGGCACCGATGATCTTCAGCGGTCCCTGCAGCAGGGCCTCTCTGGATCCCCAGCCCGTGCAAAGCCACTGCACCAGCTGCCCGGGCAAACTCCGGCGCGGCTCCAGGGCCGCGAGCCCGGCAGCCGAATAGGCCACGAAGGACAGCACGATGAAAAGCCTCAGATGTTTTCAAGTTAAGAACCAAGCTAAGTTGCCTAAGTTGCCTAAGTTACCTAAGTTACCTAAGTTGCCTAAGTTACCTAAGTTATCTAAGTTACCTAAGTCTAGTCTAAACTTATAAGCTGAGTTAAGCACTTGGGGGGTTGGTTTCACAACTCACATTGACCTCAGTGACCTGTCATGTGTGTTGGGCATCGTGGTATTCAGGGAATGACTCGAATTGATGTGGACGCCTTTGACATGGTGCTGAAGTTGCTGCAAACGAAGAGGCACTGGAATTGTGGCTTGCAAGCAAATGCATGGCTATCACATCTGTTTCCAAACCTCTTTGTTGTCACAGCTCGAAAAGGCCACGGGAAAGATCCCATTGCGGTGGGATGAAAACTAGGATGCCCAAGAAAACAACCCAGAAAGTTTCCAAGACAAAGCCAGTCATGTTTGGTTTCTCAACATGACTCTTCCAAATGTCAAGACACATCAGCACTGTAGTATCATCATCTATCAGCAGCAGCACATGCAGGGCCAACCACATGGCAGCTCCACTCACGATGAAGCAGATCCGTCCCAGGAAGAGGTTGGTGCCAGACTTCCCTCCAGCCAGTTCTAGCAACACTCGCCGACACACCAAACTTCTGTGAAGAGTTCTGGACCTGCCACTACCTTTCAAGGCTTTCGACAGAAGGAATAGGAACCATGTCTGAAAACATGAAATTTGCGGGGAAAGCATGGCATAGTGACATCGTGATTGCCGGACAGACAAACACACGATGGAATACTCGGGAGAAGTGTTTCTTTCAAAAAAATTAAAAAAGCCATATGCAAACGAGCAACCCTGTTGCGTCCACAAATCATATGCTCCGCAAAAGGTGAAGGCAATGGCATGATACAGCAAGACAACCTCACCCCGCCGCCAGTCAGTCAAATCCGTCTCAGGTAAAAAAAATCATGAGGGTCTACAAGGAGTCTCTTAACTTTCTAAGATGGAAGCAGAAGGAAATCTTCCAACAATCTTGAAAAATATCGAATCACCTCTTGCATCACAATACCTTTGTGGTGGTCAACGTTGCAATCATTCGGAACAAGGAGCACATGGAAGGTAGTGTCCATTATCGATGCCCTCCAGAAACGGCAGATTTGCCAAGTCCACCAGTTGTGCCACAAAGACACCCACGAAAATGCAGTCCCACACCGCCGCGCGGATCAGCGCGGCATAGAGCTGGGGCATCTTCGGAACCAATCCTTGGGGGGAAAGGATGAGATTGCCGGGTACGGGGCTCCAGAAATCTGTGGGGAAAACGCAGCACGGCCAACAAAATGTGCTGGTGATTTCAGTGGTTCTTGTCGCAGGAAATCACTGACCCAAGCAAATGCCCAGTCTCCTTGTTGGAATTTGGGACAAAGAGTGGGATTTGAAACTCGCTGGACACATTGGCCACAAACCCGGCTTACAAAACACGAGAGTTTGGATCATTCGGATCTCATTTTCGGACGAATGTTTGCTTCTGCTAACCAGAGTGATGGTTGCTCATCATATCCAAAAATGTTCTTGGAATTCCATCTCTATGCTGCAAAGGTCTGCAACCGTATGGCACCCCTCGTGTGCTCAGCAAAAATTGGCCTGGCTTCTGGTGTAAGTAATTTCAACTCCCAAAGCCAGGAGGGCTGCAACTGAGTACACGCAGAATCTGTAAGGCCATCGTTCCACCGCCCGTAGAGGGGCAGCAGCATTGGCTGCCGGCATCACGGACAATGGATTGGTTTCCTATTGAGAACATGTAGTTTCGGGATTTGAGGCTGCTGTCTACCCAAATTGTTAACTGTACTAAATCCCTTGTCTTCCTGACTTGAGGCATTTTGGATAGCCATGTTTTCTTCGGTACCATTCGAGTTTTTGGAATCACATCACTGTTGCATCAGGCGCTGTGCGCACGTCTGTGAGAGAGATACATCAGAGGCTGCGTCGGTCACTTCAAAGATCCCCAACTTCAAAGGTCCCACAATGTGTTCATCATTGATCCACAAGTTGATGGACTATTTTTGGGATGGCTCAAAACCACCCCGTTGTCAATTCCTATGATTGGTCTCCAAAGCATGTCGCTGCTCAGTGCAGCTGACGCCCAGGGCCCTGCTCCTTGTCGCAGAGTGAAATGACTTGCACTTCAGGCTCAGCAATGGCAAGTCCAATGGGTCGCTTGAAGTGCCTCGACCCACAGAGTTGTGAAACAAACAGTCAAAATATGTTTTCAATGGTGAAATGATTCATCAATGGATTCCACAACCATCTGAAGCATCAAAAAGAGGTCATGTTCTTGATGGCTGTTCAATTCGCCAAGTCCGAACCCATCGCGGTGGTCCACCGAGCAACATATCTCCAAAGGATCTTGTCATCGCCAGACCCTGGCACGCTGAGCAGATATCATGATGTCTAGATTTGAGTCCAATTTACCACACAAATTTGATGGAGAAACGTCCACTAGTTGGGAAAATTACACTCAAATTGGTGTTTCGACTATGTTTCAACAAATTGGGACAGAAAACTGCATCCACAGGATCCAAACATTATCATTAACAAGATTGAACAGGCATCCAATTCATTCCAAATCCAACTGCCTACGCCACTGCCTACGCCACTGCCTGCGCCACCGCGCCTGGTATTCTCTTCTGGCGGCCTTGTTCATGGAGTTGGGGTTCGTCGAGGTGGCCACGCGCCAGGCACCACGCACCTGCAGAGGCCATGGCAATCAAGGTCGGTAGGTCAAGCGTGGCAAGCCATGGCAAGGAAGGTCCTTAAGGTCCTAAGTCCTAGGTAGGCCCTAGATAGGTTCGAAATCCTCACAACATCCTACAACCATGGTAGCCACCAAGTGGAGACATCCAAGTAGGTCCGAGCATTAGAAATCGTTACCCCTCACAACCATAGTCATCAGCTATTCAGTGGAGACATCCAACCAACAGGAAAAAATTGAAAATTCCAACGAAAACATTTTCTGATTTGGCTGTGGGTCAAAACCCCGTACCCCTGGTTCCCTATCATTAACCACTGTTTTCCCTATTGTTGGTGGAAAATCCCCTATTAGTTGGTTGATTAGTATTGACCCATAGCCATATAGTTGGTATATAAACCCTATAATTGCTAGTTATCATCATACCCCATTGTTAACCACTAACCAGCTAGTTAACCATTGTTAACATTGACCCACAGCCATTTCCCCCCTGCGGAATTTGCAGATGTCTGAAACCCTTCGCCTGCAAGACAAGACCTCCAACTCGCTCGATACGCTTCTTCCTGGAGGAAACCGCCGTGGCAGGTGGCCCCTTGTGCCCATGGCGAATTCCGAAACAGGGGTTGATTGGAGGCAGAGACCCCCTGTTGATGCGTCACAAGGTGAGACTTGCCCGCGACTCCGAAAAACATTGAGGTAGCCTCGAAAATTCCAGTGGTCTTTTGATCAAACAAGGTGAGCTTCAACGGTAGAGGCAGCACCATTTATGCCATAGAATGGCTACCACCCATGTCCCAAGAATTGAGAGGCCAGACTCATCCATCCGCGTCGGCTTATGATCCTCCGACACAGGCACGGCTGTGCCAGCGCGACCTTGGAAAGCAGCCCTCACACTGATGTGTTCCCTCTTCGCTTGTCTGCAGCAACACAGTGGGAAGAATAAGAACTTTTAGTGACTCAAATGAATCACAGTTACTCGCGCGATCACAGTTACTTTTATCGACTTTTAATAAGAACGCAATGGCATCACAGTTACTTTAGTGACTCAAATGGTTCTGTGCCTCCAGAGACAACACGTGGCATCTAAGACTATTTCGGCACCCTGGTAATTTATTTAGCAGAAATCCGTTCATGGTGAGTTGCGCCGTACACATTGTGGTCCGACAAAGTTGAAAATGCAGGTTGCTTCACGTGCAGATCTTGTTTGCATTGGCATTCTGCCACGTGGTATAAGCACTTGGTACATGTATGATCCCACTTGGTACTCGTATGTCGGCATTAGCATTCCCGTGTGGCGGCATCAAGGTAGAACTAAAAAATTGCCACCCTCCCTCCTACAACTGACCTGGCGAAAGCCAGAAGATGACTTGGGCTATCCCTGTCCCAGCACCTATACTCATATTTCACCTTCGCAGGGACCAGATTCTTCGACTGACAGCATGTACCAACCTCATCCATTCATATTGGTTCATGGTCATGAGTCCCAGAGATTTTCAATGAACTGTTTAGAATTTGAAATACTGTCAGGCTTAGCAGCTCATGATCCAATGTTCTCTAGTTTGTTGGTGAAGAAGCTCGCGTTTAAAGTCCAAAATAATCCTCAGTATCAGAGGTGCTGTGGGATGCCAACTTTCAGGGTAGAAATCATCCTCTTGGCATAGTACCATTGGCTTCCCCAACGGGGTTCCTCAATGTGGTTCTGACGGGTGCTCTATGATATATGGACAAGGCAACGATAAGGCGCCAGGGCACACAGCACCGCCCTTGAGTCGCCGAGGTTGGAAACTACCTGGGCCAGCATGTTGATCCAACGAGGTGGGGGCTCAATCTAGGGTTGATGTCCAGGTGATTCGTTGGAGAATAGTGGTGTGATTAATCAAAGTAGCCAAGTAACCAATGAATTAACCAATTCACCATTATCTGGTTGATAGTTAACCAATTAACCAGTTAAGTGATGGTTTAATCAATTGGTTCTGGTTTGATTAATTGGTGAATTATCAATTAGAGAATGGTTGAATTACTTGGGTATGATTTCCAACTGGTTGAATAGTGTTACCATTATTTACTTGATAATCATCAATCCAGTAAAGAACTGCTTGGATCAGTTGCAGCCATTAAACTGCTCTGGCCATGATCCGTTCGGATCATCATTTGACTATCCAAGGGTGGGAAGTGGTGCAGCTGTGGTTCCCTGCCAGTCTCAAAGCCGTACCCAGCTTCCTGCGTGCGCAACCAAGAGAGAGGCAACCGGAAGGCCCTTTGCGAGGTGCCAGTTTTGTTAGAAAAATTGAGGGCAGAGGATTCGCGAGAAGAATCATAGCTACAAGCATAGCTAAGTATGTTTAAGATATACATCTTCTTACGTGTATTTGTGCGTATACAAACATGATAATATCAAAAAAATATTTGCATACATGGGTGTGTATCAAATATTTGCGTATTTCACTAAAGAAAGCATGATTCAGGGGTCCCCTATTTTGAGAAACCCCCATAGGTACAACAAGGGCATACAAGACATTGATGTGGAGAGTTGATACACCAAAATCAACGGCAATTCCCTTCCTGCAGAGCCCACATCCCTAACAGCCAAACAAACCCTGGCAGGAGGAAACGACCTGGCTGGTAGATAGACCTCAAAGAACCACAAGCCTGCAAAGATATACGAGCCTATTTTTGCACCACTGGAATGTAACAAGCTGTTATTAACTGGAAAACTTCGTGGTCTTTCCATATCAAGTGGGGCTATCCATGCCATTGAAGATCCTGGATCTACCCTCTCTGGGTGCCAGAATTCTGCTGGCATCTTCAAGACGAATCGTCAAGGTCCAAAAGTACATCGGAGCATACCCATATTGTTGATCAATGTTGCTGATGGAACCATTCTGACTATCCATCTATAGACATAAATATGTCTAAGTATATATAATAAATATATGTTTATAGATAATCATACAGTATCAGTCTGGCATAGAGTCTAGAGTATGTACCCACAGTTTAAGAATCTGAATATCCATTTATGACAAGCGGTAGAATCTTACAGTTTCTTATAGTTTCTTATGCAGCCCCGCGTTTTCTCTCGCCATCAACTTGTGTAGACCGAGTCGCGGATTGCCATGGAGAATCACTGACACCTGGGGAAAGCAGTTCCAGACAGAATCACACCTGGGTGTATCCATAAACCATGGTACCTCCCAAGCATCTCTAAATTATCATTGATAGGGTAACTAACCAACTATGGCAGTTACAAAGTCCTTCGCTTTACCTTTGGTTCCGCTCTAAAACACTTTCAGAGAATGGTTCGTGAAGGTCGGATGCCAAACTTTACAGGGCAGACATTTCCTCCAAGCCTGAAGTGTCATCTACCCAGATTCTACCGCATCCTGAGTGGTCACTCCAGTTCATAGCCTTTCATGTCATACTCCTCGATGTCTTGATGCGAATTTGTGAGGCGTCTGTCAGAAATGGATCTACTTCCTATGGAGCAGACACCGATCACTGGGCTCCCCAGCGCAGGTGGAGCCGACAAGTTCAAACCTCAGAGCACCAAGAAAGTCATGGCTGTATCTTTTAAACAAACAATTCGACTGCGGATCAAAAACATCCAATGATTTTCAACAACGAATCCACGCCACAATTCGCAGACCCCTGTGATCAACCTGGTGATTCACATGCAACTGCAGACTAACCAGCCACTGAAATGACCGTTTTTGCTGGTATGGATATGGAATGCGGGCATATCATCAAGATGCATGAAGAACTAGAGATCACACCAACATTCATATATATATATATATGGACAAAATCTAAGACATGTACTTGAATATGATACATGTAGATACATGTATATACATGTATATGAGCGCTCACACGTACGCATGCAAAGAAAAAGGCCCAATCAAAATACACCAGTGTTTCTAGCAAACCCCTGCAATCCAGCCGCTTTCCCACCAAGATCAGGTGGATGAGTGCGATGGGAGTTCTATGTGCCGGTATTGCCGGTACCAAGAAACCCAATGGTTTTTTTGCAGTTGCCCAACAACAGAAATGAACCGATATAGATCATGGAGCCCAGGCCCCAAAGTCCAACCAGCTGTGACTTCCCTCACGAAAGGCGCCGCAAGCACCGAGGAAAAGACTTCTTGCGCTCCGAAAGGGCCAGGATCTCTTTGTCCGTCTGTAAGAAGCCCTGACAACAACCACTTTGATGCTGGGATCTGGCTTGCACAGCCACAGAGATCAGTAGAAGAATAGTGTAGAGCCACATATAGAAGAATAGTAGAAGAATATACGAATAGTGCTGGGTTTGCTCTTCCCTTGCAAACTTTGGAGAAAAACATGCGCTAGGCGGCATGTTGCTGCAAATGTTAACCGCTCTGCCAATTTTGTTGCTAAGACAAGGGAACAATTGATTGGATCCATTAAACTTCTCCACAAATTCTGGTCCTCCAAAGACACCTGCGTTTTCTCGCATCGCAAGGGGCACGAATCTTCCTGGACAGTTCAGTGGCTAGCCGCCTCTTTCACGGCTGTCTTGATTTTCTCGTCGCGAGAGGCAGGCTGCACCTCAATATCGCAGCGCGGACTGAGTTTGGCAACGTCCCCAAGTGAGTCTTTGGCCTCACTGGCCGCTGAGTCTAGAAAAAACCACACTCACTCAAAATTCGCATACAGTTCGTGTTCATGTATTTGTTTCTCTGTATGTAAAAATTAATTTACACCTGCTCATCTTGACTCTGTTTGTTTACCTTCTATCTATTCATGGCAAAACAAGAAGCTTTAAATTTCAATCACTCATTCCCAGAATTGTCTTTAATGATAAAGCGTAGTTTGACTTCTTCTCAACTGGACATCGCTGCTTTTTGCTCACCCGTCCAGCCTGCCGTTGTCGCATCTGCTGAAGAACATTCCTATAGCACTGAGCAGGTCGCAAGCAGGAGCTTATGACTGTGGCTGTAAGCGCAGGTATGCGATCATACGCAACGAAGAAGAAGAGAATTGAGATGAAGAACGGAAAATACTGATGATGATGATGATGATGATGATGATGATGATGATGATGAAAAGCTGCTGATTGAAGACTTTTTGCTGCTGATTCTTGGGATTCGCTCTGCCAAGTCACTTATGCAGTTTCTCCTTCGCCATATCCGCCACCTGACACCGGCAGTGACCCTGGACTCGCAGCAGTTCAAAGGAGTTCTGTGAAAATTCCGGGCAACCAATGGTTTGCGCAGGACCAAGAAGAATCATGGCGAGGTATAACTAATCAAATCGATTCTGGTACATCACAACAAGAATGGGTAAAGAATTATATCTTTGGTCATTTGTCCAAGAGTCCGATAGCTGCATGTTTGCGAACATCTACAAAATTGTTGCCGATCTGTGACACACACCAAAGCTGTCCCAGACAACTTTTCATATCTGCAGGACGGAGTGTCCATCTTTGGTCATGAAATCAACCTGTGAACAACTTTGGTGCCTTGCCCGAGAAATAATTCCAAAATCTGTGTATTTTCCTTAGAGAAGAAAATGTTTCCATATGGAACTAAACAAGTATTGGAGTTTTGCGGAGGAACAGCAAAGTAATCGCTTTTCAACGGCTTCATAGCTATTCGGACCCGCAGTGGGCTAGAACACAACGATCAACCATGCACTTCTTGACTTGGTTCACTTGAATGGTGCACTGCAAGTTCTCCGTGAAAGCCTCTTGCATGTTGAAAATATCACATGCCTGTTGCTCTTGACCTCAACACACCCAAGCTATTTCACACAACCATGTCCTATGTTCATGAAACTCTTGGAAACTAAAATCAATGCGAGCAAGTATCATTGCATGTTGCTCTTGTTGATGTTGATGGTGATGGTGATAGTGATGTTGTTGTTTGTTCTTGTTCCTTGTTGCTCGTTGTTGCTGTTGCTGATGCTGTTGCTGATGCTGTTGCTGTCGTCGTCGTCCTCGTCGTCGTCTTCGTCGTCGTCGTCCTCGTCGTCGTCCTCCTCCTCCTCGTCATCGTCCTCGTCGTCGTCGTCGTCCTCGTTGTGGGTGTTTTTGTTGTTGTTGTTGTTGTTGTTGCTGTTGCTGTTGCTGTTGCTGCTGTTGTTGTTGTTGTTGTTGTTGTTGCTGTTGCTGTTGTTGTTGCTGCTATCTCTGCTGGGCAAAACCCCATCCCCACTCCCTGGAATTCGTGCCTGCGTTCCGCCGTGGCCATCTAGGACTGCGAAGTAGACACCCAGTTCCTGTTGAGGATTGAGGCTCCTCTGAATCGAACGATTTTTGGGGGAATTACAATGAACCAGCCATTTAACCATCTATTGACCAGCTTATTAACCATCTATTTAACCAGCTGATTAACAATCTATCAACCAGCTCATTAACCAGCTATGAAGGATATCTTAAACCAGCTAGTTCACCAGCTTGCCAACCACCCATAACCATCATGAACCAGCTTCACAGTTGGGCTTCTTAACTATCTATTTCGGAGGGATCACCAACATGGGCGCATTTCACCGCAAGCCATCCCCATGACCGAGCATCCAACTGCAGCTGGTCGTCACGATGATCTGCTGCAATTATTGCCGTCAACCAGAACAAACATCTACAGAATAGTAATATGTATGTATGTATGTATGTATGTATGTATGTATGTACGTACGTACGTACGTACGTACGTACGTACGTATGTATGTATGTATGTATGTATATATATATATACAGTACTTGTTTGTAGCATTTTTCTGCGTTCTTCTGGTAGTGATCGTGATTTGGTTGACTCTAAGTAGTGATCAGCGAGGACAGGGAACAAACATGATGCCAACAAGATTGGTCCGAATCGAATTGGGGCCCCCATTCTTGCGACGAAAAATGCACCTCAACACCAGGACTGATCTTCTCTGTGCAATTCCAGCAGTGCTCAGTGAAATGGCAGTGGGTCAAAACCCTGTACCCCTGGTTCCCCTATCATCAACCATTGTTTTGCCTATAAAATGGTTGGTTCTTATCCCCCATGAAATTGGCAGGTGAACTGCTTGACCCATAGCCAAATAGTTGGTATATTCCCTAGTATTGTTGCTTATTATCCCCTATCATTGACCATTAACCAGCTATTGTTAACCATTAGTTGGTTGATTAACCAGCCATTGTGAACCAAATTCTTTGAGGCGAAACCTGGGCACCTGCTCGACATGTCCCTGTCGCTACCAACAACTCGCGACCGCATCGCTGCGCCTCCAGAGGCTCATCCAAGACATATCGGTCCTGCAGAGTCTTCTTGAGGCCCGGCCTGAACGTGGAAACGTGGGACATCAGGTTACTAATGGTTAGTAGTAATGATTAGTAGAAATGATTAGTAATAATGGTTAGTAATAATGGTTTGTAGTAATGGTTACTAATGGTTACGATTCACCTGATTTTTCCCAAGCATGTCCAAAATGGCCACCACTGTGTTGATGGGAAAATTTATAGGATCAAGCAACTACAGATGGGAAATCCTGGTTTTTATCACCAACTAGAGAAAGGCCAAGGCCAAAGAAGTAACTCTCTCTTTCTTGCTCACCCGTAGATTTTCACCGGGTGATTTCCATCGCAAACAAAGAAGAAACTACAGTTCATCCCAGGTCCTGTTCTGCTCCTCCCACAAATGACTCAGTCCAACTGTTGGGATCGGCTCACTACTAGCTCTTAATGAGGATGCTTAGGAATGCTTAGTAAGGCTTGGTAAGTCTTAGTGATGACCCCCAAATGATTTACCTCCGGCACCTGGATCTCTGGGCTACAGACCAACTTTCGCAGTGGACACGAAGCCCTAACGACTCAGCAGAGACATGATAGCTCTTCTTCTTCTCCTGTTCCAAACCGGTGAGGGGTTCATGGAGAAGCTCAGACAAATGTTGAAACAAACGGGATAGGGAGTCTCTTGTAGTCCTGGACCTGTTAGGAAGGATGTACAAAATATACTATGTTTAATATGTGTGTGTGTTTATGTAAGTAGAACGCAAGTACGAATCGATCTAGAATCTATACTGTACATGTATATATATATATATATATGTATCTATGTATGCACAATGCACATATCATATCTATATGTCTATATATACATGCATATACATAGACCGTTTTATGTTCGCAATCCTCTCTGGCCAACAGTCGTGATATCTTGCTGCTCCTCCAAAGTCTGTGCTCCAGCATGGATTGGAAGGGGTTTGCCATCAGCACCTTGCCAGTCGCCCAATGTGACCGGCTGCAGAAACGGTGCAGAAATATGTCCACATCAGTTGAGGAGATCCATCGTGGATTCGCTGCTCATGTCCGTCATGTCCCTGCAGTCTTTGATGCGAAATTTCACCATTGCTGAGTATATCAAACTACAGTATCATTTTTCACCGTAGAATCAAGTCTTCATGATGGGTAACCATTATCCCCTAGTCTGAATCGTCAATTATTGACAGCTAAGGGTCACAAATTTACACTTATCTGGTTTTGTCTAGGAATCATCACGGGGGAATTAACTTGTGTTTGTTTGGGTCCCCGGTAATCTTGATGGCCACCTTCGTCTCGCCATGTTGCAGTGACCAAATGCGGTTTGACTGAGCACTCTTCCTTAGATATCCTCGGTCTTGAATTTGAAACACGTGTGGTGGCAATTGCCACTACACCCTGAGCATGGCCTGCAACTGACAGCCTTACAGCCCGTTCATATACTGGCCACAAGCAAATCACTCCCCCAACTTAGACCATTCAACAGCATTCAACCAGTGTCAAACAAAAAAACACATTTATCATTTGTTTGATGATGGAGGGCGTCGCTGCATGGCAACTCGGCAGTTCTCATGAGCTTGGCTGTGGTCAATAGGGCCACGGGGAGACTCTGAATTCGTGATTCCTGTCTTCCACAAATGTCGCAAAGGATAGCTTTGATTCTTCACACTGAAGCTCCGCCCATGTGTTGATTGCGTCCTCGTTGTAGATTATCGTTTCGCATGTTTTGTCCAGCACAAGCATAGACCAAATGTTGCTGCTGTGAAACGTCTCTGACCTGTGCCATTGGGCCAGGCGCATTCGGACATTTCTTTCAATAAAGCTTTCCAGATGCTTGAACTTGAAGGTCATGATTCCTTCAATTGCGAAATTGGACTTCCGTGCACAATACTTTGCATATTTCTGACGGCAATGTGCAGCAACCAAAAAGCTGCCGTGCTCGGAGTGCGACGAAAAGTCTTGGGCCACCTCCTCCGATCCATATCTGCCACAAAGGAACTTGATGCGGTTGGGCTGGGCTTATCCACCTCATCATCGATGAAACAATGCTCCGGAACTGGTTGGCCATGAGTGATGCTGTACCAAATGGGCTCAAACTTGACCTCGGCCAAGGTTGCCCCTTTCCAGCCGCTGAAATCCAAGAAATTGTCACGCACCTTGGTTGAGCCCTGCTCGCCAACTGGATTGCAAAGTCCGTTCCTGACGTACTGAATGTGCTTGGTGGTCAGATTGCTGGCGGACTGAATGGACAGCAGGGACTGACAGTCCTCTGAAACCGCTGGAACAACCAGGAGCACTGCAACACACAGGCGCTTGAAAAGAAATTGGCGAGGCATCTGCAATACGCAAAAATTGGTTTGTCGGTATCAACTTTGGAGCGAAACTTGAGCAAGAATCTCTGAAAACACTCACTTCAACTGTTGGAAGACGTGTGATTGAAAAGGACATTCAGAAAATGGCACATGCTGCTTCACATTTAAGCAGAATCGCTAATCGGTCCCTCTGAAGCCAGTCCTTCCCATTCTGACTTTGGGCTAATACCAAGGACCATTCCAAGCATTGTCATTACCCATGAAGTGCCCATTACACGATTTCAAAGATCTAATGCTAACCATCAATTCTAATCAGTACTAACCATCATTGTAATGCCCATTGAATCAGTACTAACTGCTAACCATCACTGTTCATTCACCAACCAGCCCCCAACGTCGGTCGCTCGCTGGGCCACCGAGCCAAGCATCAGCACCTCGAGCGCACATGGCTTGCTGTCCTGGGTGCCCTGCTTGAAACTCACCTCCCAGCGTCGCGCTTGGTGGGCAAAAAGTCAGCCATCATGAAGCATCATCAAGTTTCATGATCGTTGATGATAGTTGATGATAGTTGATGATCGTTGATGATAGTTGATGATAGTTAATGATGTTGATAATAGTTTTAAAAAGTCAGTTTCATGATCGTTGATGATAGTTGATGATAGCTGATGATAGTTGATGATAGTTGATGATAGTTAATGATGTTGATAATAGTTGTAAAAAGTCAGTTTCATGATCGTTGATGATAGTTGATGATAGCTGATGATAGTTGATGATAGTTGATGATAGTTAATGATGTTGATAATAGTTTTAAAAAGTCAGTTTCATGATCGTTGATGATAGTTGATGATAGTTGATGATAGTTGATGATAGTTGATGATAGTTGATGATAGTTGATGATAGTTAATGATGTTGATAATAGTTTTAAAAAGTCAGTTTCATGATCGTTGATGATAGTTGATGATACTTAATGATGTTGACAATGGTTGTAAAAAGTCAGTTTCATGATAGTTGAGGATGTTTGCTTGGTGAAGTGAATGATTATCAAAAATCGATGGTTGGCCATCATCAAATTATGGCTAGTGATGTGGATATGATGGTTGATGATGGTCCAAAATGGTTGATTGTTTTGCTTGATTAACCAGCGATGTTAGTCATTGTCAACCAAGCAAAACTTGGCAGTGATGATCATGGGTTCGTGAACTGAAAATGTCAGTGGATGGTAGTGCATGATGGTTGACAATGGTAGTTGTGACTGATAGGGGATGATAGCCAAAATCAACTAACGAAAGCCACGGGTGTGGAACGGCCAAAACTGGGTAGTTGCGAATATTCCATTAGCTTGATAGGAATTGGTTGATCATTTTTGGGAAGGAGCACGGGGTTTTGAACCTGCATGAATCTACTAAACAGAGGCAACTGCCCCGGAGTGCCGCGCCTTGACTCCTTCCTTGAGGTTGATGGGGTTGCTTGGCGTGCTGCCTACGATGAACTTCCGGTGCACGAAAAGGCCTTGCGACCGAAGGCTGGCTGTTGCTGATGATCTCACACTGTGCTCATGTAAAACCAAAAGTCAAGAAAAATCCGCAGAATGTCACGATATCTGCGTGCCCGGTTTTCACGAAAGCAAAAAAACGGTTTTGGCCAACTTGCAACAATGCAATCGGGAAAGGAACAAGTAAACATGTTGGAGGATCTACTCTTCTCAATGAACAGCCGCAGGAAAAAGAAAAGCGAGAAAAAAGAAGATCATCTCCACCCGACAGCGAGCCGGTCACATTCGGTGCTAGTGTGAAGTGTACCATCAGCCGGTTGAAATCTGGAGGTGTTTTTTGACTCTCCAGGAGTTTCACAAAATATCTAACAAAGAACATGGAGGGTCAACATAAACAAAATCAAATAACACTACAGCTTCAAACAACAGTATAGCTTCATTTGTTTTCTGGGATTTTTATGGAATTAACATCCCAGAATTTCTTATTCCATAAACTTTTTTGAAATCCATCAGAAACTCCATTTCTATATGGATTTTTTAATGGGCTTTCCTATTTTTATGGGGAATTTCTTTAATGGAAAAAATCCCACCACCACCCTGTGGCCTTTGCCCATGTCACCGCCCTCTTCCTTCCCCGCAGGCATGATGAAGCCGAAGCCCTGGTGGCGATGGTCCCGAGTTGTGAACAACTGGCCATGGGTCCAGCCATCCGAGTTGGAAATCTCGGAGGTTCCTATGGGCCTATCCGGGATGACCATCATCGGGCCCCTATAGATGCTGGATATCCACAGCATATGAAAACTGTACATGCTGGATATCGATGCTTTGATATTAACATACCATCATTGATATGTGACCGCTTTTTCATACGCAAATCAATGGGATGTATCCAGTACCCCGGCGATCAAAGAAACTTCCATAGCCATCTCTCCTTGCCTTCTCCGAGTCCCACTTGTTGACTCGACCCTCTATCCGGGCATCCTGGAACTCGGCTGCAAAGGCCACCAATGGATGCAGCTGCAAGGCCATGTGGTCAAACATGGTGCCCCGTGCCCCCAACCATCTGAGACAAGTGGTCGTTTGAAGGGACCTTGCCATTAACCACCTTGCAGAGAGAATCAAAGTCCGCACCAGATGTTTCACAATTTTGCCAATCAAGCCAGTCCATTTGGAGTGCAAACAAAGGGCCTATCTTCGAGCGCACCTATCTTTGGACACACTCATGAGCACTAGTTATTCCAAAACCATCACTTTTGTTTGCAAGCTTTGAACGCGCAGAGCTGTCACGCCCCCATCTTCCTGATCGAACCAAAATGGTCCAAGTCAAACCTTGGGTACCTCTCACATGCGCTCACATCGCTAACAAGTGGTCTATTTCTGTCGCACTTGCAATGGGGCCCTGGGTGTCGACTCGCTCCGAATCATTCGCAACCGTGCCCATCATCATCCAAACAAAGAAGTAATTTTTTGGTTGATGTTTAAATCCCAGCATGATGTTCAAATCCCAGCCTGCCCTGTTGGCTCCGGCAAACTGACCTGACATCCAACTTTGGGTCCCACATAAACAGAGGGGTTCACCACCTCCTCCTAACCGCACCTCCTCCTTCTCCTCTTTGGGTGGCGGCTCAGCCACGGAGGGTGGCGGTAACGGTGCTGTCGGCACCTCCGCACCGTCCTGTCGCAGGGCATATACATGTATTTTGTTGGCCACATATATGTATATCTATATATATATGTGTATATAAATGTATATGTATATACGACCAAATTGGTATACATGTATTCTTCAAAGCATGTGTACATGAATTTGTGAATGTACAAAACTGTGTATATACTGTACACAAATATTTATATGTAAATAGATATATATATATATATATAAATACAAATATATATATATATATATGTAAAAATACAAATGTGAAATATATATAACAATGGTTCAACATATATGAAATAAAAATATATACATATATATATTATATATATATATATATGTATATGTATTTTTACTAGACATCAAATATGTATCTACTGTATATGGGTGTGTCCATAAATCATGTGCCGCCCCAAACCCATATTATTAGCGGTTTCCCCATTATAAATCACAATTGTGCAGGGTACCACCATTATGGACAAAACCATACATACAGACTGTCTGTGTATGCAGTGCTCTGTAGCGTGAAATCCACGGTCTAGTGGATATGACGTCTTTCCTCAAGCGTCGGATCTGGGGTTCAATCCCCGGGTGCAACACTAAGCGGGCAGGCGAACAACTACTCGACCCCTGCAGTTAAGGGGATGAGCTAGGGTACTGCCCGACAAACCTACTACTATCCATGCTTCAACGAGGTGAGAAAAGTAACAGTGAAACCCGTTTCAATAACAATCCATGAATAGCCGTTGATAACCTTTAAGCGGCATTTATCACCACTAGCAATCACTAATAACCATCAATTAATCATCTATTAGCCATCCATAGCCATGTTTGATCAAGTACAGGCAATCAACCAATCTTTTTGGGCTCTTGCTTGGAACATAACCCTCTGTCAAGATACAGTTTTGGTCACGGCGGGCATGAAAACAGCAGCCCAAATAAGTTCAGTTCATCCACAACTAAACATATCTAAACATCCAACTGAACTCATCAGTATGTTTGTTGCAGATTTCTACCGGGTCCAACAGGAAATCATCTGTTGAAGCGCATCCCAGCCTGAGGAGCGAGACCATCCACCTCAAACTTCACGAATTCGGTCTTGGAGATGGCTTTCCGCATCTCCTCAGACCTCGGAGATGCAACAGCTCGAGAGACGCGCTGTGCTTCTGCAGCGCTTGATGCGAAGCCGCATCCCCTGTTCCCGAGAAGCAATGCTGAAACAACGACTGATCGGTAGAGTTACCCATTCTTCACTTCGTAGGATGACTTAGCTTAGCTTAGCTGGGCTTCTTGGCGGTTGACCCAGCATGGGGCTTCTTGGTGGACCCAGCGTGGCTGCTCAGGTCTGGACTGTTTCATCTTCTTGACGAGTGGATCCTCAGTGGAGGGCGGTGAACACCTGGGGCACTTCCAAGGCCCCGTTGGATCCCGGGAAGCGTCCAGCGCTAGGACTTCCCAACAACTCACCGCTGGGTGGCCAGGCATCGTCGTCATCCAGCCGTCTGAAGAATCGGTTGTCGCTCTCTTTCGGTGTGTAATACACCTGGCACCCACGAAATCCAAGCAATCTGGGACCAAGTCTGGGATCAAGTCTGGGATCAAGTCTGGGATCAAGTCGAACTGTTCCAACGAGCTGCCTTAGACATAAAACGTGAACGGCACGCTGCATATGGATGAACATGAGAATGAGCATGCATGTGCATGTACATGTTTGACATATGTAGATATATACATATATACATATATACATATATACATATATACATATATACATATATACATATATACATATATACATATATACATGTTTACATATATACATATATACATATATACATATATACATATGTACATTTATAGGCATGTATAGTTATATATGTATATATACAGTATACATGAACACATAGGTCTCGACCAGTGAACTCCAATAGAGTGCACTCCCTTTGCCGCCTGCGACTTGAGATGGAAGTACAGCCCTGTCTCAGGGTGGAACTTCCACTTCCCTGTCTTCTTGTAGACCTCAGTTTCCAATCCACCAACCACGGTGGCGTCATAGTCGCCCCCAATCACCCCGGGTTTTCGCAGCTGCTGTGTTCTGTGCATAGGACACATCAGCTGAGCTGAGGTAGAAGACATTCGTGAGAAGCATCTGCTGAACTGGGAGACCAAGGCTTTGTTCACAAAGACTTGGCTCTTTGCCAAGCTCTGTTCCTGCTATATGTTCCATCGATATTTTTGCGGATAAAGTGGAATTCTGAAACCTGGCTGAAGCTTGGTCCGAACGCGCTTTTTCTTTCGCATAGGAGGCCACTTTGGGTCTAACATTCTTCGACGAGTGTGATCCATTTAAGCGCTCCCGCCTGCAGGGCACACCGCTCAGAGGATGTTCTGTGCATATGTCATGTGTGGGTGTTTTTCATGTTTTCTGTCAGGCAGCTTGGTTGAAGATTTCCCTTTCAAAACTCTATTCTTTAGCTTAGAAAGGCATCAATAAATGTACAGAAGTCTATCCGCAATAAATGCGATGCATGATACATCTGCAGCTCTCTTCAGGTGACCTTTGCTGGTTGCTTACTTTGGACCACACATGACCACACCAAAACAGTCAGGCACTTAGAGTCAACAAATGCTGGTTGTTTTCAGTGTAGCTAAAGACCCATAGTGGCTTTGGGTGTGTAAATTTGCAGCATCTACGAATGTCATGTGTCTTCGGGCACAAAAAATCCTGGCCACGCCTGAGCTGGGCATGGCGCGGATCATGCCATTCGGAAGGAACAGCACATCATATACAATCTTGAACTCAGTCGTGCCCAGACAATCCCAGAACTACGCAACAGAAACTCTGCAAAACTGGAGTGCTGCTACATATCTTCTGAATTTCATCGAGTTTCTCGGTGAAACGATCCATTCTGCCGTGGTGGAGACCATCCATGGACCACCCGACGTTAGGGTTGACACTTGTTCCAGGCAGTCCATGTCCAGTTCCTTCAGCTCAGCCCCAATCCCACTTTCGGGTCACTGCTTGGTCGATTCACTAAATACACCAGCTCATTAGTAGGGATACAACAGAATGTAGTGTCATGTGTTTATATCATTTTTTGCGTATATATATATATATATGCATATAATATATTGAAGTATATACATATATACATATTTGTATTAATGTGCAATATCATGGAATTACATCATACCTTAGAGATTCATAGCTCATCCAAAAATTGTCCTGGGGATTTTCTCCACTTCGTTTCGAGGGCCAGTGACCACGCTTGCGATGGCCAGCAGCTTAAAGAGCTCTAGGATGAAAGCACCGGGACCGCAGAAGAAATCGATGATGTTGGCTGCCTGGGTCTGAGGGGCTAGGTCTGGCTGCCGGTGTGACTGCCGGTGTGACTGCAAGTGTGACTGCAAGTGTGGCACTTCCGATGGATCCTCAAAGAAATGGGGCAACTGATGGTCTTGGCACAGGGTCTTAAGTGAAAGCACAGTTTGGCAGAAATTTGGGGTCCAAAAACTCTCTGGCAGTGTAACAAAATGGAACTTGTAGTCTTGAAGGTCGACAAATAAAAAATAAAATAAGTAAAATGAACCAACAACAGGTCTTGCAGAGGTTCCAACCCCCCAAGAAAATAATCCAACACAGACTGCAGCGCAAGGCACAACGACCGTTCGCTGCAGGCCGAAGCCCTGCAGAGACGATGCCTCGCTTGCGACCATCACCAGGTGGTAGAAACACGGGGGGGGTTCTCAAGTCATAGGGGAACCCCCAAATTATTTAGTTCGTGAATGTACTATCAGTCATCTATAGTAATAGAAACAAAAATTGTCTATTGGTTTAGTACGCGGAACCCCCAAATCATCCAATATTAGGCATCTATAGTAATAATCCAACCATTTTTGGGGTACCGCGTACATCGCGTACCCACATTTGAAGAAACCAGCATGTAGAAGCTGTACAAAACCAGCCATGAAGCAGCTTACCATGATTAAGCTGCCAAGGTTGCACGCCTCTGCAAGGCGCGGTCGCCCGGCGGTCGCCCCAGCGGTCGCCCCTTGGGAGCCCCTGCCCTGATGGCCAGCACTCCAGGGTTCTTGCGCACCACCTCTTGGGCTTTCTCAACTCCCAGGCCCTTGCGCAAGGCCTGCGAAGCTGCCTCGCCAGTGATCTCAACAGCTACGGTGATGAGCGCAAGGCACATGGGACATGGGGTGCCAAGGAACTTCGCTGGAAGCTGTTGTGGATGGATTTTTTTAGATATGTAAAAAAAACTTGTGGATACAATTTGGATACAGATTCGTTGTTCCGCTTTGATTGCGCGAACCGAAAAAAACCAAGCCTGCATCACGCGCTCACCCACACAGAGGATGCCCACATTTCGCTGCAGCGCTGCCAATCCAGCCTCCTGGTGGGGATACGAACATGGCAGGTGTATCAGGTCCAACGTCTCCATCAACCCTGCCCCTTCTCCTGGCCACCAGCTGCATCTGCCAGCGCCCTTCAGCCGGGTGCTGCAGCTACCCTTGGATAAACCATGGTGCCAACTGACCAATACCGACAGTGGCCGAGAGTTCCCTCACTGGGGTGGTAACAGCTTAGAAACCTTGCTATCCCAACAATTGAAAACGATTAACATCACTCACCTCTCTTCAATTTCAATCCCCTTATTCGGTATTCTCAATTTCAATCACCTGTTCGGTATTCCCTTGGTATTCCCTTGGTATTCCCTTGGTATTCCCTTGGTATTCCCTTGCTAACACCTACAAGACAGGGGACTTCCATCCTCTGGGACCCCTGATCAAACAGGACCTGTACAGCCCTGAGCGCCTGAAGCGCCGGCGCACGCCCAGCTCGTCGTCGGGCGTCAGGAAGCCCTTTCGCCAGTTGGGCACCTGCAGCCGTGGTTGCTTCGAAGCCAAACCAAAGCCTCCAAAGTGAAACGATGGGAATGAAACATTGAGGATAGTTATTAATTATAGGGAAATATAGGCTGAGTATAGGGGTAGACAATGATTGAAATATAAGTACATAGCGATGATTGATATTTGGAGGACTGAAATTGACAATGAATATGAGTAGACAACCGCAACGGAATAAGATTAGCCACTCCCAGAGATTGTTGACGTTGATTTGTGACCAAAAAGAAATTCGCTGAGGGCACCGAGGAGTTCCGTATCTTTGGGAATTTCAATCAGGTAGAAATCTGAGGCATCTGAAGCCCTAGAAACAGCAGGCAACCTCTCCTGCCTTGGCTTCCAAAACTTCAATGGCTTCCACCTAGCAAAGGATGTGGCACACACTGAGACCTGTCTCAATGCTGTGCACTCCATCCCAGGCCCCGCATGTTTCAGACTCCAACGGGAGCTTCAAAAGGCTTCAAATCATTTCCGGTGATCCAACTTTGCTGCGGTAGCGAGTCTCCCAACAATTAACAAAAGGACTTTTTGAAACCAACAACTCAGCAACCTCTTGGCAACAACTCAGCCGTAGGAATCCAAAGACAACTTTTTTGTAAAGCAATCCTTCACACAACAACTCAGCTATTTCCCGGCACAGCAACCTCCAAAGAAGAGGCTGGGAGTAGGTCAGCAATGGAAAAGCCGCTGGAGGCCCAAGGGAGCTCACCAGTTGACAGGGCCCAGTCGTTCGCCAAATAATCGTAAAATGCCTCACCGCAAAGACCCCAAGTGCCCTGAGATTGGTCCAAAATGGTGCAAGAATGGTTGCCTCAAACCTTGAACAGGGTCTCCAAAGGCCATCAGTTGTCATACCCTATTTGCCGCCCAAACAAAGACTCGACAGTAATATGGAAAACCCATGGAAACCCAGTATCCAAACAACATGGGGAAAAACCAATCATGAGCCGTTGGAATGCCACACAGACTTCCACCTGCTTCTGGGCAGCCAGGTCGGTCCGTGCGCGGCCGAAGTTTCTGGGCGCTGAGACAAATGCCTGTCAATGTGTCGGACGCTGTTGGGAAGGACCCGTACTGCTGAAGAGTTTCAACATATTTCAACAATCCTTTGTTAGCCTCTCTCCGATCACCAAGTTTCCAAACGAAGGTACGAAAAGAACGCCAGGATTCTTCATCTTCGGGGTCCCACAAAACCAGCAGATTGAGAATAGAACCATGGCATGGTCGTTTCGAAAGATCGCCAGGCGCTTCATCGCATCTCCACACTCGACAAATCTCCATCCCCAGCGACCTCGTTCAGCACTAGCGCTGCCAGGGCTGCCAGCCCCAAAGAGGCGAAGCGAAAACCACGCAGCATGGCCCAAGTGCACTGCTCTCCAAGGAGCTAAGGAGACCCAAGGGGGATCTGATGGCATGTGGAAACATTGGGCAACCCTGAGATTTCTTGGAGATCGCTGCCAAGTTGGCCATGGGAGGGATCCCACTTTTCCAAATGCTCAGTTTTGTTGCAAGATCTCGGGCTGTAAACCCTCTGCACTGGCGGTAGCATAGATACTCCAAGAACCAGCCTCCAAACAAGGCGCAACACCAGGCCACGGAGCCCTCTATCAAGGAGGAACCACTGCCGGACCACTATCAGCCATGTCATGGGCCACCATTCACCAAGCCATGAGTAGCTACTCACCATGAACCCTGTAGCGTCACCTCCCACAGCGATCTCTGAGGGCTTCAACATACCAACCACTGCCTCAGCTCAGGAGTCTTGGAACTGAGGCTCAGTAGGACTCCGTGCTGGTCGTGGTTTCTAGCAGACTGTTCTGAAGAACACATGGAACCACCACGACAGCAAAGGTCTCTTGATTTCATGTGACCTGTTCTCCACTGTGAACTGAAAGTTGCAATCCCACCTTGGGAATTCTGGGTCTCTGGGACCCGAAAATCAACCAGAGAAACTGTATCTTACGGCAACTATATAACATATGCGTGCTGAAGAACTCTTGAAACAAACCGCAAGATAGGAACTAAACAACGCAAGCTGTGTCGAAATTTCAAAAGCATACTACACACTGGGTGGTGGATACAATCAGGATGCGGCTATCCCCAATTCAAAGCAATTACTCCAAAATATGGCGGTTAACATCATTGCTTGGTCGAAGATCTATGATTCTCAAAAAGCACAAAAGGCATTTCTGTGATGAGTCTGTGACTATGTTTTTGAACTGGAAATTCCACGCGTTTCTGCTGGGTCCCAGGCCATCGTTCGCCGGCTCATAGTCCTCGAACTGGGTGGGCGGCACGCGCTCGGGCGAGCGCGACCTGAGAGCCGAGGAGCTGTGATCGTCATCACCAAAAAAAACATGCCGTCCACCTGGTGATCAGCCATGGCGGCGATGATGACGATGATGATGATGATGATGATGATGATGATGATGATGATGATAATGGTGGTGATGATGATGATGATGATGATGATGCTGATGTTGATGCTGATGCTAATGGTGATGGTGATGGTGATGGTGATGATGATGATGATGATGATGATGAGGATGAGGATGAGGATGATGATGATGAGGATGATGATGATGATGTTGAGGAGGAGGATGATGATGATAATGATGATGATGATGGTGATGATGGTGATAATGGTGATGATGATGATGATGATGATGATGATGATGCTGATGCTGATGCTGATGGTGATAATGATGACGATGATGATGATGATGATGATGGCGTCAATGATGATGATGATGATGAGGAGGAGGAGGAGGAAGATGAGGATGATGGTGATGATGATGATGATGATGATGGTGATGGTGATGATGATGATGGTAATGATGATGATAACGGTGATGATGATGATGATGATGATGATGATGATGATGATGATGATGATGGCGGCAATGATGACGATGATGATGATGGTGATGATGATGATAATGATGATGATGAGGATGAGGATGAGGATAATGAGGATGAGGATGAGGATAATGAGGAGGATGATGATGAGGATGAGGATGAGGATGAGGGTGAGGAGGAGGATAAGGATGAGGATGAGGATGTTGTTGTTGATGATGATGATGATGAGGAGGATGAGGAGGATAAGGATGATGATGATGATGATGATGATGATGATGATGATGATGAGGATGATGATGAGGATGATGATGATGATGATGATGATGTTGATGATGAGGATGAGGAGGATAAGGATGAGGATGATGATGATGATGATGAGGATGATGATGATGATGATGTT
>VSDK01000690.1:6735-22553 GCA_009767595.1 Symbiodinium kawagutii | reverse complement strand
CAACCAAGCTCGAGGACCTCAAACGGATACCTTAAACTGGAAGGCGATGTTGGACACATCCGCACACGAGATCTGCATCGGCGAGAGGCGCAAGCTCACACTCTCCCCTTGCAACTCAACTCTGGAGTTGCGCAGCTCTGAGCAGCTCCACTGTGTTTTGAAAAGAAATTGAACACAGTGTCATTAGGTCGTCAGCCTGTCACCACGATCTGGCATTGCCTTCATGTCAAGATGGTCGTCTGAATCATGAATCAAAGCGTGCAATAGCTTGTTCCTGATTCCTAGCATCCAGCCAAGGCTGAAGACTCTGATGAATAAAAATCCACTGCAAAACTTACAAATCTGCACGGCCTAGCCCGGAAAAAAGGAAAGGAATCGGGTATCGGCCGATCTCTCAGGTCGCATCCGCCAAATAAACTGCCACCCAAGCTACTTCGAAAGCATGCCCTGGGGTAGTAATGACTTAGCTATGGCTTTGATTGGAAACTCATGGGAAAGACTTTTTTTGAGGTATACCCTTGATGAATCTACCTTGAGCGCAACATATATACGACTGGATACGACATTAGAATGGTGAAAAGTGTTCGTTTTGCACAGGTTTCTGCATTGTGTCTTGGTGAAACAGCCCAACATGCAGCAACGCACGTACCAAATGGCACCCCCAATGGGCCCCACACATTCAAAACAGCCTAGAAACTGGGTCCGGCTTGCGCTGAACATGGTCCCACAACCAAAGATCATTGACAAATATCGGCAACCATCACTAGCCATGACTAACCATCATTGACCGGTGGCCCTTGACTATCATTATGGGCCCAACATGTTCAGTGTAAATCAAACCAATGGAGCTGACACCGCATGTGCAACATGCTCAAGTCTTGACACAGCACCCAATATGTTCCCCCTGTGTCACCTGACACACCAAAAAAAACCTGAGACCCTAAACTGTCTACCAAGTATCTACATCTAAAGCCACCTGTTGCGCCTACGGCTTCTTATAACTCTTGACTTGCGAACTTGCTTGCGCTTAGCGACTGGCAGGTCAGGGGTGCCTTTTCGGGGCCATTTCTACTTGAGACTTTGGGTCCACGGGTTGCCCGGAAGGCGATCAAACAAAGCTGCGGCTCGAGCACTGAGGACGCAGCGTTAACTGGATAACTCCTAGGAAGTGACCCTGGCGATCGCGGAATAGGAAACTCGATGACCTGCAAAGGCAAGGGAGATGGAAGTACTATGAACCAGTGAGGTATCTATTCATCTTACTAGTTGTATTTATAGTAGGAATTAGTATCGATTCATTTTAATGTGAACACTACTAGTCAGGAATCAGTATTTCGTTGTATCTATTCATTGTATTTCATTTTCATATTAGTGAGTTGAACTATGAACAAACTGTATTTCATATGGAACCTTTACTAATTTTCACAGGAAGTGGATCTTCAACCTTCACCCAGTGCAACGAATGAGGAATAGGGCGATCTGTGTTACCTGCTCCGTCTGAGAGATGTACTTGCCAGCTCCACAGGCAACTGACCTGGGAAACTCGAAGAAAGAACTTGAAGACTTTGATGCTGACAGGGCACGATGGGGCTCCTGACAGCCAAACCCTACAAGAGATTTCAAGTTTACTTCCTCAGGACGAATTTAGTATTCTTTGGCTCGCTTCGGACGTGTCCCATCCACAAGGACCCCAAGTGTTCCAAGTTTGTCACGGCCAGATTTGTGCTGAAAACTCACAACCAATAGCTGCCCAAGTGACAACAAGCCCACGATGCTGAGGCAAGGCAAAGGTTGCACACCAACCAGCTACCACTTCAGGTTGCAATCTGGAGATGACAAACTCAAACCTTGGGGATACTCATTCGTCAAAGTCATGGCCGCATCGGCCTGCATGATCTAAAGGATAGCTTCCGGGCCAACAACAGATTCAGGGACTGCCCGAAACGGAGCGTCAAAGAGGAAATCGTTGGTGCAAATGCTAGCAGCGCAACTCACCTAGCCTTTTAAAGGCGGCAATTGCGCTAGAAATTCAAATGCATTTGGATCCACTGCTCACAAATGCTTCTCTCAGCCACTTGTCTGACCCAGAGTTGGCAGCCGTGAATCCTGGCAGCCAGAGAATTTGGATGCATGAAAACATCTCCACCCGCCGTGGTCCCTCCTGGTATATCTGGTCCAATCAAAACACATGAACCAAACCTTCTGTGAAAAACATGCTAGTATTACTTTCTCATTCAAAATCTGAGCGCTTTCCGCCGGCCGTTTGCCCCCTGCGGTCGCAACGGCTGCCGTGCAACCCATTGATTCCGGAGCTAAGATGATCAAACGAGGCACAAACACCCCTCCATTTCGAAGGGAGAACACATGTCTGGTGATCAGACAGCAGAATCCTTGGGTGGATTGCACTTCAAACCATGGCAGTTGGGCAAAGAAAATTGAAATCCCATTCCATCCTATCAAAAGCATGATTGGTGAACACTGGAGATTTCGTGCTTTAACAAAGGCATGTATATAATGATGCGCGAATACGAATAACAACATTGACAAAGAATAACAATAACAATAATGATGATAATAATAGTAATAATAATAACTATTTTGATAACAAGAATATAATAATGATAATAACAATAATAATAGCAGTAGGAATAATATACTAATACTAATAATGATAGCAACAATAATCATGAATCATAATTGCATCTTCGCAGGTAGAGTGTTCATTTTGTTTGTACTATTTTCGGATATCCACCAGATAGCTTCGTTATCCCACCTCTACCCATGGTTCCGAACCTTCGAAGCAGAACGCCGGCTTGGATGGATCGTGGGCGCCAAACCGCAGCCATAGCCTCCAAGTGGTTTGGGCTCCTCAGGAGACTAAAACAGGAGAGACCAAAACAGAAATCTCGGGGACAAGTCAGAGAACTCCATGATGCCAGGATTCCTGAAGAAAAAACCTGAAAGCAAGAAGTTTTCGGGCTTTGGTTGCTGGCTTCTGGTTTTTAGTTGTTGGAAGTTGGAGTAAAAAATCGAGCACTCACCGCTGAAGGACAGTTGGAACCCGGAAAAAGGTGTTTAACTCTAAACTGGAATTTCATGTTCAACCAACGTATCCTGACCTCGTGCTGCCCCACAGATAAAGTGCCACTTTATCAACCCCAAAAGGGCAAGGGTATTCAACCACGCATGATCATTAGATTCACGTTTTTTTTCAATCCGGTTTCGGGTGAAACCCCAATTTCGTATCGCAAGAAATTATGTTTTTTGCTGCAACAGCTGAGTCCATATTGCCCAGCCACCCAAGTGATGCTGGTGGCGCGGGGAACCAGCGAAGCAAGGATGCAAACCACAAAGCGCCATCAAAAAGAATGGTCAAGAAAACGGCAGAAACATAGGTAGCCTTTCAGAAGGCCAAGAAAAGATCAAAGACAAGAGGATAAAAGGGGATGTAAAATCACATCAAAATGGTTTCTTATGCGCATAAGAAACCATCATATAAAGCTCGGGACATACGAAGCTACCAAAGCACGTGGGTGGCACCCAGCTCCTGAGATAGCGTGGGCCCGCGTGGAGGTACCTGCGGCGCCCGGAGACGACCCAGCTGCCCTGGCCTTCAACCAATCCAGAGGCGGATTGGGCCTTTCTCACCGTGGCAGACGCTGTATGGCATAACACCAATCATGGCATAAATCCATTCAAACTTTGTTTGAATCAGTTTAAGTCAACAAACAAATCAAAACTCATGTGACTCATGTGTCGCTGTGTCTCAAGTCTGCGATTTTCATCAAGACAGACTCCCAGCCAGATCAATTCTTCATTGACGACTTCGTATATTGAAATGTGTTGAAACGAATCAAGGGAGCTAGTAGAATGTTCAGGACGCACTTCTTCCGGTTAATGTACAGGGCCTGCAAGTTGTCTGCTGCTAGGTCTTAAAGTAAAAGTACCAACCAATCACAACGAAACGGATATGTTGTTCTCCAGTCCTGTGCAAGAATTTGACGCCTGTGTTTGTTTGTATAAAATCTGGAAAATTCTTCAGGGTTCTTCGAGGTAAAGCTATGAGGCTTTAGCAATGGCTTTTATGCGGACCCACATAGGACGGTCTCCGGTGGTTTCCAACTGCCTTTCAGACACGACCCACGACAACTCCGCCGGCACTGCCTTCTTCCTCATCTTGGCAAGCTGCGGAAGCTGTGGAAGCTCACACGGCTCCAGAACAGGTTCGTGGCCTGACATCGTGAAACGACGCCATCAATGCCCCTGGTGCTGAAATGATCGTCAGTGTGTGGTGAATTGCAAGCTCTACTGCATTGATTCCAATAAGGATGATGAGAATAGTTGGTGCTTCGATATGGTGGCCTGAAAAAAGCGCTTAATGCTTGGAAAATGATAGCAACCAACCATTGTTTTTCAGCAGCGCAATGCAGCACACAATGGTGTCCACATGACAGCAGTCGAAACTCCCAACACATCGATTTGTTCAATCTTGGGGTAAGAAGTTCCATATATCCTTATCTCTTGCCAATGCGACGGGTAATCGGAGCTGAGCCGTTGTACCACACCAGTGTAACATGCTGGCAGGCCTGTAGGTTTTGAGTTGGCCGATGGAGAACAAAGAATAGAAGGGGTGACCAAGTTGCCCGGACGCGGAGGGTTAGTTCTATGCTGGGAGACTTTCAATTGGGCTTCTGCGAGGCTCAGTTCTAGCCAATGTGCTCAAGGAGCACCTCGAAAAGGAGAGGAAACAGTACGGAGCGAACCAATGGATTTGAACAGGATGCTACATTCTGAGAGGTTCGCCCGGAATTCTAAGAGAATTGGTGGTTTTTCAAGCAAGAGGGGTACCCCCAGCTATCATCCCTTATATCAATGATTGATAGTAATAAACCGGCCATTCTTGGGGGTTCCCAAACTGGCTAGATCGAAACCACACATTGGGGTGTAGAGAAGTTGCTTGACAACTCGAACTGCTACAGCAGTCCGCCTCGCCTAACATCTCTAACTTGTCCAATTCCAAGCTGGAGCTCCTTCGGATTCGTCCTGAAGCGCTGCCCGCTACACGGAATTCCCTACAAGTGGTCGCTTCTCAAGCCAGTTTAGGAACCCCAAAAATGGCTGGCTTACTATGAATGATTCAGACAGGATGATTTGGAGGTACTCCTACTTTGAGAAAGCACCAAATGATGATGACACATCACGCAGCGATATCAGCTCTTGTTGGGATCACAATTTCTGCTGCTTTGAGGACTTCAACTACTATTGCGGACCAATCGCCAAAGCAATAAACGAATTGCCAACCCCAGTGACTGCTTAGCCAAGCGGGCCAACACGAAGGAGAAAAGCATCACAGGTGGAAAAGTTCTATTAAGAACTCAGCATCTAGGCATCCCATGTCAATGATGATTTCAAACCTAAAAGGCAGAGGACCACAACATCTCTCCTGGTCCAAACGCGCTCATTGATCGCGCGGGTCCTGCAGGGAAAGGGCAGGATTGCTGTTTGCGGCTACATCTCAAAACAACAATATGAACATTGATCTTATCGACCATTCCCTACCATCAACTGTTGATGGTCTCTCTTACCCAACGATTCTGTTACATCCACTCACAAACTATCATCAAATGCTGAGCTGCTGAGGATTACCCCAGACCGTTTTGCATTAGCATTCCCAACCGTTCTTAAAATTGCTAGTTTTCGTACGGAAAATCTTCGCAAAAAAAACTGCTACAAATCACTGACAAAATCACCACAAACCAATGATGAAATCACCGCAAATCACTGATGAAATCACCACAAATCACTGATGAAATCACTACAAATAGCTGCAAAATCGCCGAGATTTTCAACCATCGGATGTTCGCCCGTGCCTGTCGGCGTCCCCTCCGGCTTTGAAGGCGACCTGAGCCCAAGTGGTGAGGCTGTCAACCTGTGAGGTCATAAATGTTGGCTGGCAAACAATGGCAGCCATGGTGCAGGAGATGCTGGACATTCATAAAAAAACGACAATGAGAATGGCAAACAAACAAACTAACTAACTAACTAACTAACTAACTAACTAACTAACTAACTAATAGATGAATAAATTTAATAAACAAATAAATACATAACGATAAATAATGAATAAAGACAAATCATGAGAAATAATGGTAAACACTGATAAATAATGATACATCAACAATTGAAAAATTGATAGATACTGCTGAATAATGCAAAATAATGGCTAGCAGTGCTGAACAACGATTTTTGGTACTGGTGAAACATGTATCACACTGGCCAGTGAAGGTTGGTACTTTTTGACGATCGGAATGATAGGCAATCGTGACCTTGCTCGTGGTCCTGTTGATGGACAAAGTCCTGAATCATTTTGTGGCTATGCCGTTGTTCAATTTGAAGAATTCCAGGTGATCCAGGACGTAAGCCCTCAATTGTAACTGACGATTCGATCCCCAACCTCCCAGAAGTACAAATTGTCCGGTGACAGGATGGTCAGCGCATGTCAGGGAAAAAACGAAAA
The DNA here is from genome assembly GCA_009767595.1 of Symbiodinium kawagutii. Lineage (NCBI taxonomy): Eukaryota > Dinophyceae > Suessiales > Symbiodiniaceae > Symbiodinium > Symbiodinium kawagutii. Next base: position 16,036 of record VSDK01000690.1, on the reverse strand, counting down.
CGCTGCAAGTCCAGCTGCAGCATTTCCTACAGCCCCAATGATCAACTTTGGGTTCTGCGGTTTCGCACTGTCCCATGGGTCTAGTCACCACGGCAACTTCCAAGGCCTTGAAGGCTGCTCTGGGACCCCGGGCCTGGATTCCGTCAGACCTGGTGCAACAGGGAGGAATGAACTTGATCGAATTTGATCTAATGAGATCTAGTGCCTAACAGTAAGACACTACTGGCTAACTTCTGCTTGATATTGGTTGGCTAATGGCGAAATCTCTATGGGATAACAACCAGGTCTCCCAAACTCTTAAAGCTCAATCACGGGCTGAAAATCACGCAAGACTCCCCTTCTACGCAAACATGAATGGTAGGTTCAATCAGTGCAGCCTTCATGTGCAAGGCTCCGCACAGTGCTACCAACTACTGCAGCTAGTGGCGGTGTTTCCCAAATGTTCATTGGAAATGGCTAAGATAGTAAATGGCTACTGTGGCTGGCAAGACAGGAATGTCGTTGATGGCAAACACTGACGCCAGGTGCAACCTTTCAGATTGCCCAAGTCCTACAAGTCCTACAAGTCCTAGTCGAAACCTCGAAAATGACTTGATACGACAAGTCACATCACCCAACAAGCGAGGTTCCCTCCCGGGCAACGTCACTGAGCAGCCGTGCTGTCGGGCTCCATTAGGTAGGGGATAATGTCGGTGGAAGATCTCCTGTGACAAGAATGGATCAGTTGCAACCAATGGTTGATGCTAGTGATGGATCCTAGCCATGGTTCTTGGTTTGCCATCTTTGACCATAGTCATCCATAGTCAATAGTCATAAAGGATTAGAAATCACTATGGATACTAGTTGTGCATAATGATTTGTGTCAGGGTGCAGCTTCACGTTGATCAAAAATGAGCGGTCTATCAAGTTATCGTTTACTAGTGACAGGCTACAAGTGGTGGCTTCGTACTCTAAAAATGTAGTAAACTTTCTTCAATGGATAAACCTGAGGCTCGATTGATGACCAAAATCTGATGGAACTTGGATCTATGGTTTTCACAGTCGGCAGTGACAAAGACACTTCTTTGATCTTTTTGAAGTCGAAAGTCCGACTTACGGAAAGTTGTAGCAGGTAGTCCGTGAGAACACATGTCAAAAAAGAAGAGTCACACGCATGTGACTGATAGGAATCCCGCGAAATGTTTTGTTTTTCAATGCTTTTCATTGGGTTTTTTATCGGGGTTGGTCGAGAAGGTACGCTTTGTAGAGTGGCGGCTGCGCAGGTCAGTTGATACAGCGGTCCCAAAATTGAATGCCACGTGCGAGAAGTGCATTTGCAAGTCAAAATTGTTAAATAGACGACATTCCCAGACCATTTGTAGAAGTAAACATGTGCAAAAAGCACTGTTTGCACTCTGGCAAGTCAAAAAGCACTGTGTCAAATCAAAATGATCAGATGCTGAGGCTTTTGCGACGCTGTTTGATTTCCAAACAGGGACAGACCCAAACAGCAGACAAAAGCATCATCATCATCATCATCATCATCATCATCATCATCATTGTTCATCATCATCATCATCATCATCATCATCATCATCATCATCATCATCATCTTTCTCATTCATCGTGATCATCATCACTCGCCACCACTCACCATCACTCACCATGACACACCATCACCTCATCTCACCCTCTCTTCCTGTAGGTTCCCTGTTCTGGAAACTTCCGCAACCGCCTTGTCCGATACAGCTATGGAATACACATCCACCCTACAATATCCCACGGATACCAAGACAGCAGACAGACCAGCAAGTCCGTGTTCGATAAGCTTACATCATTAGATGCCTAGCACCACCAGCACCACCAGCACCACCAGCACCACCATCAATGGGCAAAGCACCTCTATAGACCTGGTGGCAAGCTGACTCTTCCTATACTTGAATCGAGAAAATAAAACAAATTAGGCACGGTATCTCAACGGCGTTTCCTCATGACTCGCGCGCAAAACATTGGTTCATCATGACAAGTCACCATCTCATGTCAGCTCAACAATGGTCTTTGATGAACTTCTCTCAGCAGAACTACTCGAGCCGTATCAAGAGTGGCATGACTATTGCTTCACACTCGTCATCCTTCACAACAACCGCCTCAAGATATCACAGCACCAAGTGTTGATTTGTAACGGCAACAGGTGTATCCTGCTGACAAGTGACTCTTCCCACGTTCAGGATACCCTAGACGTTCCGTGATTCAACGGACGGCAAACAAGCAGCCCCTTCAGCATGGAATCCTGAACAAACATGTCTACCACAGATTTAGTATAATAAACTAGAGTGGTACTTAATCTCTAATAGAAAATCTACCACAGATCTCTACTCAATGATTGGATTTTTTAGGCAAGAATCGATTCCAGCTGCTGCATGACCGCACCGCACTCTTGCACCCCCACAGCTATATTTGCTGGTTTCTCAAAATAAGGGACCCCCCCAATCATCCAAATAACTAAGCATTTACAATAATAGACCAACCATTTTTTGGTGTTCGCTATTTTGAGAAAAGCCACTACTCATTGGGGGAACCAATTTCCGCACACCCTCCATCCTCACGGACTTTACACGACAACTCGTGGAAGCTGAACCGATCGAAGTCAAACCCATCGAAGGTGAACCGATCGAAGTTGAGGCCTGGGGCGGCCCCGGAAAGCACCAAGACGGTGTCCCAAACGTGGTAAGACAGGAAACCCCCAGTGGTCAAAAATGCTTTCTAGGAGATTTTTCCCATCAATCCAGTTGTGCTGGGAACACTACTGGATCCGCAATGACTCTTCAATGACTGGCCTCTGACAACTATTGCCAGGGGCGGGACAGGGCCATCCCAACAAAATAGACGGAGCATCCAGTTCGCTCAGCTCTGGAGACATCCGCGGACCTTGAGAATCTCAATTGCTAGGCATGGTCAGAATTAGGGTGATCTTTCAGAGATAGGAATTCAGGATAGTGGTTCCACTTCCCATCCTCTATACGTGATGACCATCCCCAATCATGCTAGACATCATCATTTTGTAGTCATGCAGAATTTGCAAACTACCAAAGCTTGCCCCATGATGCGTCTTGGCTGAAAGGATCTGCTGCCTCTTCTGGTCCATTCTGACCAAGCTCATTCATTCCCTTTGTTTAGTAAAGCATGCCGTGGCTTGCACTAGCAATCTCTTGTCACTTTCATCCCCGATTACATGACAAATGCCAATCTTCCCTGTAACCAGTATGGTTGCTCTTCCCTGTAAACAGTATGGTTGCTCTCCTTCTATCCCCATACCTGTGTCCCGACGTCTCCCCCGATGAAACACACACCGTCCCCAAGTTGCCTCGGACATCGCATCCGCTGGCCTGCCAGGCACATCAGATCCCAAAAATTCTGTGGCTTTGTCCATTGTGTTCCCAAAAGAACGGGCAGTTTCAGAACACCAAACGTATTCATTTCTGGTCACCAGTCGCCCTATTGATGAAAAACCTATGACAATTTCATGTACAATATTTGCCGCCAAAGTTGAAGCCATACATCGTGAAGCGGATAGACGATCAGCGACGCTCTATGGACTTTGGACCTGCACTATGAAACTGGTCTCGAGCCACCCGAGCCTTCCCCGACTCTTGTTGCTCTTGTTGCTCTTCGTGCTGCTCTTGCTGTCGCCCCTCACTTGAACAGCTGATCAAGATTGCCAAAATCAAAGGAGCTGATTTGCCGTGCAATGACTTTTAAGAAAATGATGCAATCTTCGGTGAACTTCCCTTGGAAGCCGACCGGTGCCAATAGGAAGGCCTTTCACCTGAGCGTTGACCGAGTGTTGGATTTTCGAAACAGCCATGGTGAATGCTCCTCGCCTTCCCCGCAGACAGGACTCTGGCTACCAATCTCACTGGAAGCACAAAAGGACTCAGTAGAAGTGGTCCTGGGGAGCGACGGTAGCAGGTCCATCAGCCACCCGCAGGTCCAATCCCCCTACGACGATGGGTTTTCATTCAAAGGCGCAACATTTCTGCACAAATCCAAATCGCGAATGCGACCAATCCATTTGATAGATGAATCGTTAGATTGATGTTGAGGGCCGTGGGGCTGTCACAAAGCTGCTGGACGCAAATGATTGATGTACCCATACCCAAATTTCCAGAGGGAGGGACAACCCAAACCATCGCTTTCTCGGTGACATGACCCGCCTATTCTCTAGGAGTGCCACCTCTGAAAAATGAAGTGCCAAAAGGATGGGGCTGTCCACGAGGAAAATCGGTACTTTGGGAATTGTACATCATGTTGGGGACGATCTTTCGGTCAGCTGACGCTGTGGCGTTGACTCGGTCAAAATTTTGAAAATTGAACCCCACTATTCTCATCTTCTCAATGTCACATCAAATGAACAATATTGCCCAGAACTTGTAGAATTTTGTTTCATGACAGAGCTCAGCTATCCTGTTCAGATTTGAGATAACTATTCAGCCCAGGTACAAGTACTGTACTGTTTGAACTCACTGGAGATTGAAGGGGGAGAACCTTGAGCCACAGTTTGGACCTCCTCCCAACTGGCCCAACTGGCCCTGAACCTCAGAAACTTCGTGTGCGAGCACAGCTCGAACTCTGGCTCCTCACTCAGCTGGCAGCTGCACTCATTCCCCCATCTTCCCCCCTCATCACAGCGAGGGAGCATGCCCTCAGCCCTACTTCTAAAATAGTCTTCAAACTAAAGGGGGACAAGGACCATCTCTGGACCCAGTGCATTAGGATCCAGTTCATCATTGCATTTGATAACCTGAATCCAGGGCCACCTGGAAGATGCCGTGACGCGGCCCCTAGCTTGGGGTCTTCGGCAGAATCTGAATAACCTGGAGGTACCAACAAAGCCTTCGAGATACGGTCAAAAACTAGATAATTATCCTGATACGTTTATACGTACGTTTCAATATTTACATATAAATCATATAAACACATATAGAGAGAGAGAGAGATAGACACCGATAGATAGAAAGATAGATAGATTGATAGATAGATAGATAGATAGGCAAATAGATAGATACATAGCTAGATGGAGGATAAATAGATTGATTGCTAGATTGATAGATTGATAGATTAGATAAAATCAGATAAGATTAGATAAGATGAGATTAGATAAGATTAGGTAGGATTAGATTAGATTTGACTAGATTACTGTGGATTGAACTAGATTAGATTACGTTATATAGGTTAGGCTAGTTTAGGCTAGGCTAGGTTAGCTTGGGTTAGGTTAGGTTAGGTTGGGTTAGACTAGATTAGATAGATCAATCAATGGATAGATGGATAGATGAATGGAAACATAGATCAAGACTTAGATCGAGATATAGAAAGAGATGAAGAATGACACAAAAAATATCTATACACAAAAATAGTATAGCCCAGTCATAGTTACATAGACATAGATGGAGATGTAGATAGAGATAGAGATGTAGATATAGCTATAGATGGTGGGCAGTAAAGATGCTGACTACCAAGTGACGCAAGGCCTGCCCCCTATGAGGAGCATAGACGGCCTGCAAAGCTCCAAGAAAATCTCTGACTCCTCATCTTCCGCTGTGAAGATTCGAGATGCACTCTTCAGTCTGGCAGCGGCGGGGAACAGCAACTTCAAAGTTCTCTTGGGGATCAAGGACGAGAGTTCTTGTTTGAGAAGACACCAGCCCTGTGGGTCATGTTCATATGGTCAGCTTTCACTCTCTGTGAAGCACTTCCTAAGGGTTGGAATTACATCTAAACTATCTCCGGTACGCGCCACGGATTGAAACACTTGGCTGCCTTTCTCAGTGGAAATCTCAAAGCACGTAGATCTGCAGAGCCGCCAACTCCACGCCTCTCAAGTCTCTGCATCAGCCCCACCTCTATACCTGGCTGCCGTTGTCCACAGGGAAGGGCTGGAACCATGGATTTTAATCGCTGTTGATTGTCGTCGTAGGAATTGCTTATGATGTTTAGCAGAACAAGAGTGTTTTAGATACCTGCAACACCCAAAGCCAAATACTCCCTTTTGATCTCTTGTAGATTACTGTCGTAGGAAGTGCTTGCTTCCAAACACAGACTATCAATGATAATCAAGCCACGTAGCAGAAAATACCCTGTTCATCCCTGTTCCATCCGACTCTGAAACTTCGTTGGAATTGCGTCCCCACCCCCAGCCTCCAGTTCTAGAGCGCGGCTGTACTTGCGTGGAACCGGAGTGAATTCAGCTATCTAACACATTCTGGAGCCAAGATGCCACACAGCACATGAATTGTCCGTGTCACATCATGACATGCCACTTGTGGAAGCGAAAAACCCGGAAGACTTGCAGGACTTTCTTTCAACTTGGACTGGAAACTTGGGCATACGTCTCTTGTTGATGTTCATAAATCTCACCTTCACAAAAGAGTCCACCAATGAAACCCCCATACCGCATGCCAGAATTACCCCGAGAACAGGTGAACGAGGTCAAACCCTTGTGTCCTCCACTCTTGAGGGTCTGCTCATGGATCTCTGATTGTGAAAGTGTCCAATTTACAAATTCACTGGAACGTAGTACCTGGTATATACATGACCCGACTCAAGGGAATATTCACCTACCCAGTTCGGAGTAGACCCGGGCAGCTGCATGTTTCATGGTCAATATTTGCTAAACAGCTGACCCTCAATGCACACTTAACAAATTGATGACCACAGCTGCGAAGGTCTCTACATTGGGTCCTTCGCCTTCTCCTTCTTCTCAGGCTTCCTGTGTTCTCAGCTGGGAATAACTCGGAATAACACCATTCCATACATGGGCACGGTAACATCTCCGAATGGAATGAAACATGTCTGATCTACAATTTTGTCAATCTGGCCACTTCGCACAAAGAAGTCCACATTAATGGCTGCATCACGATTACCATCATCAACGAAAACCTATCGTTCTTCACCACTTCTCAAGCATCGTAATTTACCATCGTGATTGGTTTCAGGTGCTTGAACGTCCATCAAGTGATACTCATGGCTTACACCATCAGATGGTTTCAGATGGTTTCAGATCACGGTTGGCGCCATTCGGATCGGCTATCGCAAAGTGGCACCTCTTGGGAGAGTCTGACCTCGCAAAGGGACACAGTGACAAGCCATTGAGGTCACCAATCGACCCTATCCATGCGATCACCCGTGCGCCGCGGGAATTGCCATCTATTCTGATCCAGGTTCTGTGGAAGAATCTGATATTGAATCTGATTTCCAGAATGAGTTCTCTCACAGCATAAACATCATGATTTCATCATAGCTGTTCGCTTCTTGCACTTGGGTTTTCCTTGCTCAACACCTTAAAGGTCGTCCATTTGGAGACACAACAAGCGGCTCAACCAATTCCGGCCCCGCGTAGCCTGGAGCGAGAGCCATTCCGTCGTCTCCGCCTAAGCCGCTGTTCAAACCGCATCAACTTTGGAAGCAAAAAAGAATTCCCTCTGTTCAATCTGAGACAATTGATTCCAACATCCCGCATTTTTCTTTCATGTGGCTTTTGATACATGAAATTAATGACTATAATTCATAACAGATCGATTTATAGATATGTATCACAAAACGTCCAGGTTCTATTCTCATTTTCTGACCAACAAATCGCAAACTCTTACTCCGATCACTGCTGCAAGTAAAAACTGAAACATCACTGCCAACTTTTCTTGACCTTTCAATCATCCTCGCTCACCATCTTAGGGAAAGCAAGGCCCGAGGGGAGAAACATAGCCAGACTTTTACATCAAACAACGATACCAAGTTGGGGAAAGTGTTTTCGGCTGCCTTACTGTTCTGGGTGTTGTTGATGCTTGCCTAGGTTTCGTGTTGCCTTTTGCACCCAAGGAAAGGGCCGAGGCAGGGGCGTGCGCTCTTAGGCAGGGGGCGTAGGGAGGGAAGCGGTTTGCGCCTAAGCGGAGAGGTCCTAAGCGGAGAGGTTGTACCTAAGCGGTTTGCGCCTAAAGGTTGCACGGCGGAACGGGCTTTGCACATACGCTTTGACAAGCAGAAGAAATGTTAGAAAAACTTCCTTTACGCATCTTCTTTTTCCAGACTTTAATCTTTTTCCTTTACGCATCTTCTTCGGCAAAAAATTACTTTACCAAAATGGCACCTCGTTCAGGGAAACTGCTAACAAAGGCGTGCTCACTTCACGGCCCTGAGCTCACGACGATCGCGAACGGCTCTTCCTAGCAATCTCACAGCAAACAAAATCCCTAGATTTCATTACATCCCTGGAAAATGGTTTGTCTTACAGGCATCCAAATGCAGTGGATTTCTCAAAAAGAAGCACCCATCACTTCGTTGCGCAAGATGACAGGTTCTGGAGGAAAATCTGGTTAGGTCTTTCCTGAAACGGCGGTTTCCCCTATGACTGCCTTCTCATGTAAATCTGACCATCTTGGAAATTGCCATGAACGCTATCAACCCTGCTGATATCATGATATCAGCATGGCAAGTGTCATTTATCCTGAAGCCCAAGTATGACACCCGAAGCCTGGACATTCTTTGAGGGTACTACATTTAGGGGCCAAAACCTTGATCTTCTACGGGAAATGAGCGCACAATAACGCACATGGACCTTCAGGGTGCCCCTTTGGCGGATCAATACCAACAAGTCTGTGGTGTCTGTGGGTGCACCTGCACGTTTCCCAATCTTGCAAAAAAATGTGTTTGATTCGACCACAGAAAAAGATCTAAACAAGTTGTCCAAGTTACAGTACAGGGAACTAAAAAAACTGTACAAACGGGCAGCTCTACAGCATCTTCCCCCCCGGGCCCAGCCCGCTTGCAACAGGAATTTTGCTCTCCGCTCGGCAAGCAGAAAGTCGGACTGCTGCCCCAGAAAGGAAAGCCAAGTTGTAGAATGGCCACAATGATTCTCTAGGAAAGTGACTATATTTTCCATCATTTCTCTCAAAAACTCAAACCCCTCAAGCAGTGGGAGGCCCCATGTGGCAACGGACCTCCACCCGTCCGCACCAGTTAGCCAGCCTCTTGTCTCTGCCTCGAGATTTGCTCCCTGAGCAGGATGCTCATCAGTTGAATTAGGTGAGTCCGCAAAGTCACAAAGCTCAGAAAGTTCAGTCATAAACAAATTTGGCCAAACGTCCCGGAGACTGCACATTTTGTCTCCATTCTCCCATGCTGTCTTGGCATATTATTGTCATCGGCTATCTTTCTTATGAATGACTACTATCTTTATAATTCATCAATTTGAACCCCAATTCGCAATCATGACTCATCCATATGAATCATGTGCGAACCAATTGGACTCCTAGATCTATATCCTACT
>VSDK01000688.1:19845-41059 GCA_009767595.1 Symbiodinium kawagutii | reverse complement strand
TGGTTTGCTGGTTTGTTGGTTTTGGGTGGTGCTGGTTGGTCTGGTTTGGTTTTTTGGTGTGTTTCTGCCCATACGGTCATCATGCTTTAATTGAAGCTCATGTAGGAGCATGTGCAGTCTTTCGGCTTTCCGGACTCGTAGTGACCTGCATCTTGTGTGCAAGAGGCACTTCCTGGAAAAAAAAAATCACCAGTAGGTAGTAACTCCTGTGAACCCGACCGTCTGGCCGTGGTGTGATGCCGGAGTGGTTCGCCCCTTGACGGTGTCTCCCCATACCTGGATAATGCAAGGCCACAATCCTGGCCTTCAGCGAGGCCATCTGAACCCTCCGATGCTGGAGGGTTCACTTTTCGGCCATCATTACGATGGCACAAACTTCACCGGTTAACATTAACAAGGCAGTTGTGACGACACACTAACAACAATTATTTCGTTTGGCTGAGGAAATATCACAAACCCTACGAAGTTTAGGCTTGCTCATCACTGCCGAAATATTACTTCGATGGTGTCGGTTACAATTTATTGCTGCATTGCGAGAGCCTGTGTGGCGATTACGTGATGGATTGACATCCATCACCGAAACTCTGGGATCGATAGAACAAGAACGCACCATCGCATAGTGAGGCCGGGAATTCATTGCATGTACATATTTTTCGCAGACTACTGCCTTTGCTTCGGTTGCTTCCACTCTTCACCGCTTCGAAGCTTCGTGTGTTTCACTTGTTTCACTTGGTCTCACTTTGTTTCACCTGCTTCTTATCGACCTTAGCTTAGTGCTACAGAGGCGATGTATGCGAGCAAAAAAAGCATGGCCGGTGTCGATCGATTCGCTCTCTGCTTGAGAGAAGGCTGGAGCCTCCCTTCTTTTCCTTATGAAATATTTTTTGGTGGCTGCGTCTTAGCGCTCTTCTTCGCACTCATTATGATTGCAAATTTGTTGTATGTTCTACTTGCACAAAGCTGCAGGTGTGAAATTTCTTACGGCAAGTTCGCTGTTTTCGACTCTCGAATGGTGGTCGACTGGGATTCTCAAAGATGATTTGAGATGCTGATGCTCCTTGACTACTAAGAAGCGTAAGTGCGGAGTGTCACATGTCTCGCCTCAGTACAGATAGATATTTTGCTCTTAGTTGCTTGTGTTTTCTTGGTGCTGGTTCTGGTTCTATGGTCATCTTAAGATTTAATTGGTGATCTTCTAATCCCTTTCAGCCTTTGGGGACTCATAGTGACCTGCTACCTGGCCAAAAAAAACGTAAGTGCGGAGTGTCACCTGTTTCACTCTCACTAAAGATAGATAGTGTAATGTTAAGATGACCCTGGTTTGGTTTGTTGGTTGCTGGTTTTTTTCTGGTTTGGTTCTGGCTTGTTTGCTGGTTGTGGTGGTTGGCTGTCTTGGTTTGCTTGGGTTCTTGTACGGTCATCTTTTCATTTGATTGGTGATCTACTGATCTCTCCTGCAGCCTTTCTGCAGTTTATGAAGACAATAACAATTACAGTGCTGCTCTGCTAAGACAATCTTGACGGTCCTTTAGTTGCGCCAACGCCTTGCAGCACAGCCGTCGGGTAAGGTCGGAGCAAGGTCAGGCTGAGAAAAAAATGGGGGTACAAACGTGACCAATCATGGCACAGATTTGGCCAACGAGTAGTAGGGATATAACCAAACGTAGTAAGGATACAACCAAGGATGATGGGGATGCAGTCAGCGCCTAGGGTTTGTTCACAATATGGTGAACAACAAAGCTCGAAACATTGGTGCTGGCCCAGAAAGAAAAAAAGTCGTGTAGTGTCTTAGATAACATTATAAAAAGATTCTAGAAGGGAGATTCTGGCCGGTTGCTGCTCCTTCTTTTTTTTCTTTCTTTTGATTGATTTTCTTCCTTTTCCTGGCCTGTAGCTGGCAACTGCCTGGTCGCTCTTCTTCCTCGCTCCTTTCTTTTTCTTCTTTCTTCTTCTCTCTTACCACATGGGACTAGACACTGTGTCTTGCACCAACCAGCCTAATGTAGATCAACAAGGTGGCATAGGTGGTTGGTTACGGGCAAGAGCGACAACATTCTGGCGGTCTCTATGGCGCCAACTTGCTACACGTGTCTTCAGACTTGATCCTGGAAGAGTATTGCACGATATTCTCCAGAGGTATCTTCAAGCTTGACGTTCTTCAGCAGTGATTTTGATTTTTGTTTTTCTGGTGACGAAGCAGCCTACATTTTGTAAACGGCGGTTTCTAGCACAACCTTGACGACTGGCTCTTGAGTTTATATTATCAATTGGTTATGCTGGATTTGTGAACCTATTCTTGGCTCTGTCCATTTTTAATACATTGTGAGTATTTGGCGATGATCATCCATGCACCCTTTCTTTCTTTTCACCTTCGGAGTCTGTGCTTGTAATGGAGATTTAGCACCACAACGGCACAACACCAGGCAAAAAATCACCCGTGCACCTTGCGTGCATGGGCTTTCTTTGTCATCTTTTGCCGTTATGGTGAAGCACAACACTGGTATTTCTTTTTCTGATCTCGTTCGCTCTGTGATGCCGTACATTACGTTGTTGACGATCAGCTTTTTTTGTCATTGCTGCCTTGTACATTTTTCACCTGGTCTTGATGTGGACCTTCGTTGATGCTTTTTCATGGAAACACTTTGTATGACTTGTAACCGCAACCACCATTGTTTGGAATACCGTGCTCACATTGACTATTGCATTGAGATTGGCTACCGTGTGCTGCAATGAAATATTTCGCAGCAATTCTGCAATACTGTACGAAGTTACGTGAATATTGGTGCTGTGAATTGCATTGGAAGACAGAAGGAATGTTGCCGGAAGAAAAACAACACAGAGCTACACGGAATTTTGATGACGATGCCTGGCTCAACTTCTTCTGAGATGCGTGAGTGCGGAGTTTCACCTAGTTTTCTTTGGGTAGTTTTTCTTATGCAATGCACTTGATTGCATTCCATGCTGACTATCAAATCTAGTTTCACCACTCGAACTAGTAGCGGCCAGAGTGATGTGCTCGTGCGGCGCTTCGGGTGGAAAAAAACATTGTTGTTTGTCCATTTTTTTGACATTTTCGACATGTATTACCGAAGCAGGATCACGATGATTGATGAAACCTGTGACCAAAAGGGTTGTCTGTCCTTGACAATTTTTTTTGGCTAATTTTCTGGTCCTCCTGAACGATGACGATGGCTTTGTGCTACCACGCTTTCACCCCACGCAGAAAAACGATCTTTGGTTGCCAATCCCTTGGATGTTGCAATTTGTCAAGAACCTGTGGTGGTGTTAAGATTAGTTGAGACGCTATTGGACAAATCACGTATATGGAACATGATAGAGCTGCGATCTGTCGCTCGCAGGTTTGTCCTTGTTTCCAACAATCTTGAGGACATCATGTAAGATGCTTTGCAAATTTGATTTTGTCCGTTTTTATAATTTCTTTGGATTCTCAACTCTTGTTTTTTCTTGCTTTGTTGGCAAAAAACAAACAAGTCTATTGGTAAAATTTGCGCTGCTGTTTATGTTCTCAGGTTCAGTTCTAAATATGATTGTTTTGCTGGCACTTGCTGCTGTTGGATTTTTTGTTTGTGCATATGTGTTTTTTTGACAGCGCCAAGCAAAAAACAAAGCCATTGTTTCGGCTTATTGGCTCTTGTCACCAATACATGTCTCAACCAATCCGAAGGGCAAAAGAAATCGTGCAGTCCGACAACCAAGGATATGAATTCGTGATTTGTGTTTAAAAAAATGTTGGAGGTTTCATGAAGTTCCAAATAATGTTTGTTTTTTTTCAACCCCGCAGATGAAAACGTGCAGAAGTAAGAAAACCATGAAAAACAAATTGTGTTCTTGATTCGTTCTAGCATGAATTTGTCAAGTTTGTTGGTTTGGATGTCCATCAGGCCGTGAAAAAAACGTTGATGCTTTTGGACAGTCACTCTCGCAGTGATTCAGCAGTTATAGTACGGCCATGAAATGCCATGAATTTGTTTTGCACTGTTTTCGGCTGGTCTAGTCTTATGTTTCTCGGGTTTCATGTCCTTGTTGCACTTCTTTTCTTGTTTTCACCTGCTATAGATTATATAGTTGTTTGCAATTTCGTGTCCCCGCAGTCTTTCAGCCTTTGCCTGACGGTGTGAATGGTTTGGCCTGTGATGAGGCCAGGCTGGCGTCAGAATGTGAGATGATTTGACTGAAATAGAGTTTAGGCCTTGCCCCACAATGGATTGACATTGTTTCTAGTTTCTATTTTGTTGATCGCAAACAATCCATTGTTCTTCATGGCCTTTCAGATCACGAAAACTGCATCCAGCTGGAGTTCGGTTGAGCTATTTTAGTCTTTGGGGCTTGGGGAGTGGTCCGGGGGAACCAGTGTCAACGTGCAAACCTCCCCCCTTTTGCGTTGCTGGCGCCCCAGTCGTGCAGTTTCCGGGAAATCAAAATGCAAAACATTCGTCGCGCTGCGCCTTTGGAGGCAATTTGGAAAAATGTTCTGATAACGTTTTTCAACCGAAAACAAGCAAAAATCATCATGCGTGATTTTTTTTTTTTTGTTGTTGTTGTTGTTGTTGTTGGTGGTGGTGGTGGTGGTGGTGGTGGTGGCAGTCTCGCAGTGGTGTCTCTGTGATTTGTTTGTGGTGTTGTGGTGGATTTTTCTGGTGGGGTGTTTTGGTGGGTGTGTTTTGGCAATGGTGTTTGGGCGGTGTGTTTGGCGGTCTGGCGATTTTGTTGCGATTGCTGTGGTGGACTTTTGACAAGCATACCAAGAAATGCATACGAAAGGAATAAGGTCATAGCAGGAGCATGCTGGCAAGAGCAAGAAACATAACTCAAAAAGGCATGACAGGAGCAAGACACATGCCAGAAACATACAGAGCGCACGAAGAAACATACCAGTGGAGACAGAAAGAAAAAACGAAAGAAAGAAAGAAAGAAAGAAAGAAAGAAAGAAAGAAAGAAAGAAAGAAAGAAAAAAAGGAAGGAAGGAAGGAAGGAAGGAAGGAAGGAAGGAAGAAAGACAGAAAGACAGAAAGACAGAAAGAAAGACAGAAAGACAGAAAGACAGAAAGACAGAAAGACAGAAAAAAAGAAAGAAAGAAAGAAAGAAAAAAGAAAGAAGGAAGGAAGGAAGGAAGGAAGGAAGAAACAAAGAAAAACAAAAGATAATGAGAGGCACAAACAATATATTCTTCTGTAGATGATTTTCAACAAATAAATATTTATATATATATACATATTTGTTTGTGTAGAAATATTTTCATTTACCGTTTTTTTAAAGAAATATCATGTTTTTTAAAAATGTATATACCAAAACCCTACCAGAAGCATACAGACAGTAACACGAAGCCAAAACATGCAGACAGAACAAAAAACACACCAAAAACATCCAACACATATTTGCAGGAACATGAAGCGTTCCAGCGGCATACACACGAGGAAAGCAACTGCATATGAGAGGCAGACGGAACAGAACAAGAACCATATAAGAAACATACGGACAGGAACAAAAACATACCGAAACACGGAAGAGGAACAAAAAACACACCCAAAACATACAGGGAGCGGGAAGAAATATTCGAGCAACATGAAAACAGGAAAAGAACCTTACCTGTGTCCAAACCTCTCTTTTCTCCCCTTAGTTTTCGTCGGCGCTTGCGCCTCAACTATTCTTGGATGCTCGAAACTGAATCCAAAGTCAGAAGACTACTTCCATTCCAGATGTTCCAGGCCATTCATACACATTGATGCAGTAATGTGCAGATTCTTTTTCTCCTTATGCTTCCAAACTTTAGCATACTGGTTTGCTGATGCTAGTTTGGGAATCTGTCAACCAACGAGCAGTGACAAATGACACTCCTACTGCTGTGTAAGCCAAAAACCCGCAACGCCTCTCAACAGATATTGGTGGTTTCGTAACGGATGTGGAAGACTTGTCACTTGCACTTTGTGTTGCCAGGAACGCAATGTTATCAAACGATGCCATTCCTCATCGGCGGCCTGCGCTTTTGCTGCGCCTTTCAGAGGCAGACACTTTTTAATCAATTGCATTCAATTGCTTTTAGGTTCGGTCATTCTTTCACTTCTTATTTTTCCAATTTGCCAATTGATGTTGATCGTTCTCAGCAGTTGATGTTGAAGGCATGCAGATAAAAAAAGTACGGGTTGGACCCTTCATAACGGGCTCTATGATAACTGTCGTTCTTTAGCTAAAATTTGGGACAGGTCACCGCGTCAGCTGTGGTATGTGCATCATTTGATGTCTGCTGGCGATCTGTCTTCACTTCCTTCACTCGTTTCAATTCCTTCCCATATCCAGGACAAGTTGTGGCTCCCATTGGTCTTGTTCCATCGTTCATCAGCATGGGGCCTCTCGGTTGAAGCATCGATCCTGAACAGACTTTGTTCAAGAAAAGTAATGCAATTCCTGTATCCTTTTGCTGACTTGAAGACTTTGAGATGCACAAAGGACCTTGCTGATCCTTGCTGTTTGTTTACTCATCAAAGGAGAGCCTATGCCGGTGCAACTTTGCATGAAGATTCCTGGAATGCAGGTCGGGCACCACAGAGCACACTGTTTAGATGTCAGAGGTTAACATGAACATGATGGAACGGTATACACTGAATGTGATTGTTGCTTCCAGACGCTCAACAGACAAAGACCCCACCAATTTCCGCATGGTTCCTGAAAACAATCAGAGATTCGGGATGGAGTTTTAATCATTTTTCTTTGACTCGGCTTCCCTATATGAAAAAATCATGTTTTGCTTGAAGACCAATTTTGATGACATCCTGACCGACCATGACGACGACAGTCGCAGGAAGAGTGTTTTTGGAGACCATGGGGTTGTCTTGAAGGCTTCGTTTAGCATACCCAGACTCCCTTAACCAGTACAGAAATACCATTTGCAGTACAGAAGACAGCACTATTTCATACAATTTCTTTTTTGCACTTTTTCCTTCACTGTGGCAAGATCAAAGTTCGCAATAAGAGGATCTCACAAGCCACTTGATGACGGACATTCTGGGGTGGCGAAACAAATTCAGAATGCTTCAAATTGCTTAGCTTGAGGAAAACATGATTAAAAACAAAACCAATCTCTTCAAAAATAGACAGACTTGCAAAATTTTCTATCTGCGACTTGTTTCATGCTAGACCTTATCCTAGCGTCATTTTGGAGTATTTCCAAATCATTTATCAACTTATATTGCTCAAAACGATTATCTGACAACACTAATCATAGACATAAGTTTCGTGCAACCCCCCTCTCTCATATGCAAAGCAAAATTGCACTGCTTTGCTTTGCTTTGGTGCGGCATCTACCCTTGAGGAGGGAACTGTCCTCGGGTTGCAGCTAGTGGAGGCGCAAGAACAAACTTTTTTGCTTCGGTTTTGAACAAATTGAAACCTGAAGCAAAGAACAAAGGCGTATTCATCACCAGTTTTGACTCACGTGGCCACCGTTTCATTTAGTCACTGTGTTCGTCACAGAGTGGTGCTGCTCGAATCAGGCAGGTTGTATCTCTTGTGATAGTCAGCTCTTTGAGGACTTCACCAGGCAGAAGTGACCAAGTGTATCAAGTGGTGCCAAGCATTGTGTGCAGAATTTTCCACTTCTGTCTCACACTTATCAGTGACTTATCAGTGGTAAAGTTGTGACATCGTTGCAGTTTTGCCAGGGAGGCCTTTGAACTTCTCGCGTTCAAGGACGACTTGCTGCTGGCACCATTGAGACAGGACAGGATGACTGTGCTCCTCAGTGCTCCGAACTGTGCTCCTCGCTCCCCTTGTCCCGGGGACGCCGTGTCAGGACTTTGTTGGCCTCCCTTTGTGCGACAAGGCGAGCACGAGGGGTTCGTGTCGTTTCGTAACAAGCCATAACAAGCCTCGTGTCGTTTCCTCGAGCACTAAGTGTTAGACTAAGATTCAGAAAGTGATTCCATGAGATTCCTTTTTTCTCTTTCTGGCACAGCAAGACCTGGTTTTTCTATGTTTTCTTTATGTTGTGTGATGCCGCAGTCCTCTGCAACAATCTGTCATTGTCCACATTTTGGAGCTTCGTGAAATGTGAGCATCTTCTTGGGCACCTAAGGAAACCAGCATTTTGTTGCATGGAGGCATTCACACTACGTGAAGGTTCACTACTGCTGTAGAGTTTCGACCGTAGACAAGTTGAAAGAATTGATTTTTTTAGTCTCACAGTCACATCTAATGCACTTAGGTTCATCAAAAGCATCCTGGGAGGTGGCGCCGCACTGACATCTTCTTTAAATTGCAAGTTGGGGCCTCCCAACTTGCACACTTGCACATCGTCAAAACTTGAACCAAAGTTGAACCATTCTGAGAGTGTGGAGAGCTGAAGTGCCAGCATCAGGCTAAAGCAATGAAATGTCTGGAATCGCAACTTTGCATATCTGCATCCATGTGTGCACGTCTACGAGTGGACTTTTGTGTCTACCTGTGCTCTTGGCATCTTTCAACATGCTATTCTTGATAATTGTTTTGTATTGTGATGTGAATGTGCAGAGACATCTTGAATTTGTGCATGTGTGCTTCCAACATGACACGAGTACAGCTGGTCCTGGATCTACGACCGGGTGGCCTGACATCTGAAAGCCTAGTTCCAGGGCATTCTGTTGCTGTGAATTCCAGTGTTGCCCCGCTTGGAACTTCCCATCTCCAACTTTTTGTGCTACAGGAAGTGGGGTTCGTGGTTTTGGTGCGTCCTCCCCTCGTCTTCCCCTTGTCTTCCTCTTGTCTTCCTCTTGTTTTCCTCTTGTCTTCCTCTTGTCTTCCCCTTGTCTTCCTCTTGTCTTCCTCTTGTCTTCCCCTTGTCTTTCTCTTGTCTTCCCCTTGTCTTCACTTTGATTTAATCTCTACATCGAATGGAAAGAAAAAGACTTTACCCCAACAATCACAATCAATACTTATCAATACATTTACTTTTTATACATGATTTATAGATGTTGTATTTAGATTTTATACATCATTTATACGTCATTTAGATTTTCCATCATTATACCACATATTTTATATCATCATTTACTTGGCATTTAGTTGACAAAAACTTCTTGAGAGCAGGCTATCGACTGGCAGCTGCTGGAGGCGGTGGCTGCAGGTTCGAGAAAGCCAGCACCGTCTCCTGGGCTTCGGTTGTCCAAAGATGACGACTTTGAAAAGAAAAATCAGAAGATTCATAGAATTAGGATGAAAGGATTATTTTGAAGATTCTTGGGTCAAGATTATTTTGAATTAAAATTATAGATATTATATAGATCTATTCCTTAGATTTATATTCAGATTGATTTCTTAAAAATGATGATTGAAAACATAAATCATGATGTTTTGAATTCAGATTGTTTTTCTTCCCAGTTTTTTCTCCTGTCTTCGAGACGCTCTGGGCTCAAGGGCTCCATGGCCATGGCGGACGCTTTCCTCCAATTGCCGCAGATCCGAACGGAAAAGCCACATCTACCGCCCGACCCAGATGAAACCGGAGCGAAGTTATTGGAGCTACAGAAAACTGACAGAACAAAAAAAATCAAAACTGTTTTAGTAACTTTTAAAATTGAATTAAAGTAAGTCCTTTTGAAACTCCTTTTTACAACTTTGCAAAGGCGTTTCCTCTACTTCCAAGTGTGTGGAGCTTGTGAATACTGTGGCCAACATGGAACACCGTGGCACTTGTAGCAACCATGTTCTCCAGGAGAACCCGCACAACCACCGCCACCACCCCAAGATTTGGAAGGCTCGAGATGCGAAATGCAGTGGTGCAGATGTGGTCGATGAGTTGATACACGCTCTTTAAATGTGGACGCAGTAGGGCAGCTAATGTGAGAGCGCGTGTGCAAACAACGCCACGCATGGATTCTATGTACTGAAAGAATATATATATATATATTTATATGCGATTGTAAATGGTGTGTAATGTGTCTTGTGTAGTGAATGTAATGTCTCTAATATCATGTAATGTCGGTCATGTCGGCAGGGTCTGCCATATCTATTATGTGTTTATTGCCTGCACTGCCTGTCTTGTATGCAATGCCTGTAATGTATGTAGTGTATGCATGTACAAAATGTATGTCATGCATGTGCTTGTATGTTTGTGAGTATGTTTGTGTATGTGTATTTATGGGTAAATATGCAGATGTGTACGTATGTGTATGTGTCTGTGTGTGTATGTCCGTGAATGTGTACGTGTCTATGGGTGTCTGTGTGTATGGGTGTCTGTGTGTATGTATGGAATTGACGAAATTTCATGCGCATTTTGTGTGATGTCAATTTACACTTTTGCAGAAGATATTCCTTGCCCCTCCTGAGTCACAACTCTTCGGCAAGTTCAGGATGTGTGGCGCGCCAGACCGTGTCTGGGAAGTTCAAGTCTCTCCTCAATGGGTTGCTGCACCAGCACATCAACGAGGTCCTGCATCATCTGCATTGCTTGGCACACGGAGATCTGACGTTTGAAGGACTAACACATTTGTTCAAGTACTGAAATGACTCAATATTTTCGACCTGTTTCTTGGTTCCCTTTAGAAAGCTGCTTTGCTCCTCACATTTGCATGGCTTTCGCCCTGCCCTTTCGTTCCTTGCATTCCTTCATATTCCTTCTATGCAGAACCTTCTTCTCATCATTGATCAAGTCTGCAGCAATGTTTGAAGATCTCTATGTTTTGGTGAAGGTGAAAGACCTGCAAGATGAAATTTCGATATTGAAAAAGGGCATAAGCGAGATGGAGGACGAGGTGGTGCACCTGCGTTCTCAGAATGAAACGATGAAGGTGCCAGAGGACAGTGTCACACATGGCAGTGGTTACGCAGTGGTTTGCCATCTTCTGTGTCCAATATTTTGAGGTTGAAGCGTTTTCCTTTGCAATCTTTGAACCTTTTCAATTGAAAAGCTCAAAATTCCTAGAGGACAGGTCTGGATTGTAATCTCTGTCTCCAAGCTGTTCCAGGATCTACAAGAAAAAATGAGACGGAGGTCCAAAAGTGCCTACGATTAACACGTCAGTGTTTTGAACAAAGAACTTAGGTATTGAATCATCAGTAGGGATGTACCGACATCCAGTCCAAGGAATATATCAATTGAAAATACCCACGGGATTTTAGGTTTTCTTTGCTTCACTCAGACACTCAGACACTTTGCTGCACCAGCCACTCAGACACTTAGACTCTCTTGCTAAAGTGGCTCATTGCGTCTGAGTGTCTCAGTGGCTGTGTCTGAGTGGCTGCCGTAGTGTTTGATTCCTAATTTCTCAGCAACTGTTGTGAAATAAGAGCCTTTCATTGTGAAGGGAACTGATCCGCATCTCAGGTTTCAGTGAGATCAAGATAGAGCAGCACAAGGCTCACCCAAGATCGAAGACTCTTCACTTCCTTCACTTCCTTCACTATGAATTCTTTTCACTCCTTGGATTGCGTGTTTGTTTAGATAGAGAGCTTCGCGAAACTGAATTGCAGGCCCTGAAAGAGTTCCATGCCAGTTCCATTTTGGAAGCGATGGATATGGAAATGGAAGAAGATAAAATCGAACGTCGATTTCAGACGGACATTGAGAGACTCCTGCGTGCGGATACTACGCATCTCGACTGCAAACCAGCGCGCCGGATCTCACCGCGTGACAATAAGGTTAGAATGGGTAGAATTGGTTCCAGAAAGGGGAGCCAAGTGGGAGCCGCCCAACCTCTCTGCGCGCTAAAACTAGTGGGTCCATTGAGAAAGGAGTGGATTTTCTTGCGTTCCTTAGATTCAAACATTTCAGAAGGAAGTGACAGGGACATTTTCAGATAAGGTGAACAGCAGAGGTTTTGAAGCGAAAAGGTTTGCGTCTCACAGAATTGAGTCGCAGGAGCTGCCGCCTCTGGTCATGTCTGCTCTTAGGTATGTAACCAGCCACACTGAAGAGCTTGACAGCGGAGATGAGCAGAATCTTGGACTGAAATGCATTGCTAAGCAGCCATATGTAAATGTTTAGTAAATGTGTAAATGCGGTGTTTTCTGCATGTAAAAATATGCACCTCTGAAAAGAGCTTTTTCTTATGCGGTAAATGTTTTCGTCTTGATGCCCAGGATCTTGTCCAGAAGGGAAGCACTTTCACTGTGGTTGCAGTCCAACAAGTACGAGATGATCATTGCGATAGTTCTTTGCATCAACGTTCTGTGGATGGCTCTTGAGCTTCAGGTCGCTGGACATGAGTCAGGTGCTGAGCTTGGTCTCTACTCCCACGGAACCCAAGTGCAAAGAGATTCTTGGAACGTCGTTTTCTTGGTTGGGGATGTGATTTTCACCACTTTCTTCTGTTTGGATGTCACAGTGCGAATTCTGGTCATCCAGAGCCTCGGCAAATTTGTGGAAAGTTTTGAAAACAGCAGTTTTTATTGACCAAATATCATCGGGCATCAGAGCCTTTGATTGTGAAATGTTGAGGAAAAGCGTAAACCTGCAGTAAAGCTGCTACTTATTGAACCCATTTACTTAACTTTGTAATGAACCTTATTAAACCCATTCAAACTGTAATGAATTCTGTTTGAGCAAACATGGGACGAGAACATTGTGAAGCCATGGAGCCTAGGACGAATTTCTTCAAAATCTGGATGAACTATTTGGATGTGGCGGTGAGTCTGACATCTTTGGTGGAAGTTTCAGTCTACTACACAATGACTTCGGCTTTGCCGATCAATCCAATGCTTTTTCGCCTTTTGCGAATCGGAAAGCTGGTCCGTGCAGTTCGAATGGTCCACATGACTAGCATGTCCCTGAGCTGTACTGTTCAGTGCATGTTGGGGTGTTTGCAGTTCAGCGTGTGGTTCAATTGACAGGGTAAAAATATCCGCAAGATCTTGCTGAATGTTGATAGCGTGGCGTTTAGGAAGAGTTTTTTGTTGCAGCAGGGAACTCGGAATGTTTGCGCTTGGGTACTGATTAAATAGAGAAACACCCCAGACATTGTAAGAAGAGAAGATACTGAGGAAAGACTGCAGCGTCACGTGGCACGGCACTAAGGCTAGCTTCCTTGCAACTTCTTGTCAAGTGCATCTCCGCCAGCATCAACATGCTCTTCTGGATGCTTGTCATCTTCTCCAGGGGATTTGTTGAACACGGATTTAGGCCTAAATCAAAACGGATCCTGGAAACCTTTGCAAAACAGCTTTGCAAAACAGCTTTGCAAAACAGCTTTGCAAAACAGCTTTGCAAGTGCAGAAGGGATTTGCTTGTCTGTTGCATTTGCAGAAGCTGATCTGCCGTACCAAAAGCCTTTCGGTGCGCAACACAAAACATCATGTCCCTTGAATTGAGCATTGTAAGTAGAGTTGTCACATTTGGGTTCGTCATTAGATTGATTCGAATTGATAAAGACTGGAAAGAAACGCAAACCTAAATGAACATTCACATTTTTTTTCACCAAGCAAGTCCAGCAAGTCCTGCTTCGCTTCTGCTTCGCTCAGGAGCTTTTGCCTTTTGACGTTCTTTCAGTGTGTGGCTGGGCTGCTCGTAAGCACCCTGTGCCGCGACTTCATTGGAGATCCCGAGCAAAACCCACAGACCCGAGAGGAAGTCTTCTTGTGCCCTGGCGTCGGCTTTGTAGCACATCTTGGACAGGCACAATCAGTTTTGTACAGAAAGAATAAGAAATCTTAACATAAGAAATGAACATGACCCCGGAAGAAGTGCTGATATCTGTTGCTGAGTTTCCGTAAGGAAGGCCAAGCCAGAAGAAATCAGAACAACGTTTAAACTTTAAACAGCAAGACGTTTTTTTTATCCCTAACAGCTTGAGCTAATTGGGTCTCCAGCACAGGTACGCTTCATCGGGTTCCCGTGCAGGTCATCCAGGTTCTGGAAAGTTCCGGCAGGTTCCGGTGCAGTTGGCAGATCAAGGTTCCGGAAGGTTCTCGAAAGTTCCGGGAGATTGAGGTCCAGGTTGCTCGAGCAAGGTTGTGGTACAAAAAGATCAGTTAAGCTAGATCGCCCCTGCTGTTGGGGATAGCACCGAAGCTTATTGAAATCAGTCTTTGATATTTTTGGACAAATATGCAGCTCAGCAAAAAATGGATTTCAGATTTCACCATCAAATATTACTTTGGAGTCGATTCAGGTACTTCGGAACATTTTCGAGATGCTTTTTGACCATGTTTGAAATTTTGTTCGCAAACTGGGCGCCTTCCTGCAGAATTCTAGTGGAAGCAATCAGTGAATGGCGTCTTGGCTTCGAGTTTGTGCTTGCTTTGGAACTTCAGCGTGTGTGTCAACAATCAAAAGGTTCAAGAGGTTGGTTTTCAAAAGAAAATGTTTGATTCTGCCAGGTTTTCTGTGTTCTTTCTGGTCTACCGCTGCATTCTGGGCTTTGCGGTCTCTTGACGTGGTGAATTCCAAGGAGTTCTACCGGTTGCTTTGATTTTGAGTTTTCAGCACACCTGTTTACGGCGTGAAGAAAGTGAAGGAGATTCACCGATGGCTGTACCTTTGTCCCAGGGGAAATGCAACATGTCCAACATGTCACAGTTTTTTCCTCGAGGAAAGACAAACAATACCTGGCATTCCAAGTGTCACACTGTCCAGTTCCAACGACTCAGGTCTTGAACGTAGTAAATGCTGTTTCTTGGCAGTGAAGGGTAACGATCTGAGGAGGTCCACATCGATGAATGAGCATGCATTGTGGCATGTCCACTTGCATGCAGACAAGAATATTGTGATGCTGAAATGAAGATATCAATGAAAATGATAACGATGGCAAAAATGATGATAACGCTGCTGCTGCTGCTGCTGCTGCTGCTGCTGCTGCTGCTGCTGCTGCTGCTGCGAGGGGGAGTTTTCGGTGGAGGTAAAGATTCCGTGACTCCTCAGGAAGGGAAAACTCCACAGCAACAGCACAGTGCGCCACTAACAAGCCATGACTTTTCATCAGCCGTGCCAGCAAGGCAGCACATTAATTTCTAGAAAGTGCTTGGTGGCCTCAAAACTGACCCCATAAAAGACAGGAACTCATCTATATAGTGTTTGCCGATACCTGAGGAATACATATTTTTTTGGCATAGTCATAGTATGCCAATGTATGCTACATACCTTGAATTATGTCCGAAAATACGAAACTTTGCAGGAAACAAAAAACAACAATACCTTGGATATTTTCTTGTGATCAAGTTGTGACATTGGCATATTTTCTCTTGGAGCTCCAACGCCAAAGGATGAGCATTGGGAGCCAGGACGTATGTCACCGCCCCAAATGTGGCTGTCGTGCGTAGGTCTTTGTTCAGCAAACTATGAAAACAGCGAGTTCCGATGAAGAGTTGGCCTTCAGACAGAAAGAGAAGGACTGAGCAGTTGTCAGCAGTGGACAAGGCCACAGAATGGGTGAATACACAGATAGATGCACACACACACATTTGCATGAATATGGTATTTATGTATTTCTGTATATACATGTATATAATATATATCATATGCATAAATAGATCTATACGTATATTTATTTACATATCATTTACATATGTATACTTTAAGATATGAATATAGATATAGAATTAAACATTTTTGATACACATAGATATGGATATGTGCAGTGTAAAGTTGGCTGGAGGGTCTGTGGCGAAGCTAATCTTGGGGGTGTGGGGGTACCGAAGAGATATTCTTGGAAGGCTGAGGCCGGGATAGGGTGCGGGAACGGGAAGAAGGGGTTGGTGCATTTGTCTTGCTGTGCTACCTGCGTGGAAGTGGGCTGCTCTGGCAATGGGAATGGAATTGGAACGGACAAATTCGTATTGTGGATACGGTGAGAATCAAAAAAGATTTCCAAAAAGATAAAAAAGTCCAAAAAGAAAACAAAAAAGAGAAACCAAAATTAAAAAGAACATAAACAATAATTGGCCAGTTGTGCCGCCAAATTGGCATACTACTGCTGTTGCTTGCAATACAAAAAGAAAAAAACATAACAAAAGGTCTTGGGCGGACCAGAGCTTGGCTGTTCAGTTGCGACGACGACACGCTCGAACAACAACAGATTTATGGAACTCGTGCTCCCTGGCACTTGTACCAAATGAGCTCTTGGTTTACCAGGCCCCTCAAGGGCACCCCGGGCACAAACGGATCGCTGGGTGCTATGCCGCGGAGTTTCAATAATATCTGCTGCTGCTATGCACGGCTTCTTCTCTTCACCCTAGCCACCAGCCACGACGTTGCCGATTTTTGGAAGCAAGTTTGGCCTGACACAAACTTTGAAGCCCAACACGCCCGGCAACAACAAGTCGAACATTTAAGCCAAGCAGCTAATCCTTGGCCAACCGACAGTGAGAGCCCTGACCTGCCGCCTCTCACTCCAGAAGATTTTCGAAAAACTTTTCGGCAAATGCAGAAGAAAGCAAGTGGTCCAGACCAGTGGAGTGCGCGTGAACTTTGCCATCTCCCTGACAACATTCTCGAAGATGCCATTCGCCTTTTCACTCGCATCGAAGTAGGGGAAGATTGGCCCACTAGCCTCGTGTCTTGGAAGCAGGTCCACCTGCTCAACCCCCACAAAGAAGCGGGAAACTTGGATAGTCTTCGACCACTATCCATAGGTTCAATTTGGTATCATGCTTGGGCTCACATCAGGTCGCAGCAAGTGAGCCACTGGGTTCACAACACCATGGCAACATATGTGCATGGAGGCATCCGCAAGCGTGGTGTCCACACTGCATTGTTAAAACTTTTGGCTGCCATCGAAGCCCAGCAAGCCTACCTTCAACGGCACGGTTGTTGCAGTGACACGCTTCCTTGTTTCATTGGCGCAGCCGACCTTAGTAAAGCATTCGATAAGCTTTCTGCCGACTTCGCTACAGCCGCGCTGGCCCGCATGGGCCTACCCACAAACCTTGTTTATGCCCTTAGCAGAGCTTGGGGCCAGCAGCAAAGATGGCTGCAGCTAGGAAATCATGTCGGCCGTGAGCCTCTCCACAACATTAATGTTTTGCCTCAGGGTGACCCCTTTTCATTTTTAGCGCTCAATGCATGTATTGCCGAAGCCGCCCATCGAATTGCTACACAGTTCAGCTCTCCGTGCAACATGCATGCTGCCTACCTTGATGATAGAGCTTGGACATCGGCCACGGCTACTGAGTGCGTGAACATTGCAGATGCTTGGTCTGCCGAAACTCAGTGCCTTGGTTTAAATGAAAACCGATCAAAGCTTGAATTTTCTGCCGTAGGTGGTAAGCAAAATATTGACCACCTTGCTGCGACTCTTCAGGCCCAGGCCAACACTGAAACTTTGGAGCCGCAAACAAGGCCCAAAATCCTGGGTGCCAGACTCATCCTTGACCGACGCCACGCTGGAGCAGTCGAAGAGGAAAGCAAGGCTTTGAAAAAGGCTGTTCGCTTGACCGCATGGATCCGTAGTCTGCCATACACATTGGAAGAAAAAAATACTTCTTCAAAGCCACTGCAATGGCAATAATTTCAGCCCCTTGGTATGTGAGGCTGTTCTCTCAAAATGACTTGGGTCCAATTCGCCGTGCTATGTCGAACTTGGACCACAACGGTCAGAATAGCTTGGGGCATGTGGGCCCCCTGTGGCCACGCCTTCAAGGACATGCAGCTGATCCATACTTCAGAGTCGGAAGTTGTGTTGCTTTGCAAACTTTACTTGAGGCCAGTGCAATGCCAGAATCACCATGGCATGGCTGCCAAACTCAAAGACCCCAGTGCCTTCTCAAGCGCTGGATGCAACGTCAAGGTTGGGAATGCTGTGGCCCACGGACTTGGATTCATGACGCTGCTCAGTTGACCTTGTCCCTGTCGGGCCAAGAGTGGCCTGACAGAGCCACTGAGTACACACATGTGTATCTTGAATTCTCCGCTCAAAGCAAGCGGGCTACCAGCCACTTCTGGCGTGAAGCTTGGAGATCGCAACGGTGGAACCAATTTGTTTCGTCAGACAGTCGTGCTGCCAGACTCCTCCGCAAGTACGGTTGGAATGCTGTCCGTCCTCAATGGCAACGTGCTAGGAAGCTTCTCAAAGATCACCCGGATTTTTTTGTCATCTACTTGCCATTTTCATCAACCATTGGGTCTCCCAAGCAAGGCTGCAAGCTAACCAGAATCAGTGTGTGAACCCTTGCCTTTATTGCAATTCTCATCAACCTGACAGACGCCATGAATGGTGGACATGTCCGCACCTCGCTCATGATAGGTGCAATCACAAAAGCAATGATGCCTTGTTCAATTCCTTGGGTTGGCCGCAAAACCCTGCGGATGAACAAGTCGTTGTGAGTTTGGCCCGCGCCAGGCGCCAGATCCTCTCAGAGCGCTGCCAGTCCTAGGTGTCGCTCATTGGTGTCCCAAGCCCGTGCCCGGCTGGTGGCGTTGCGAACTTTCTTCTTCTTCCAGCTTCGCAGGGGTTGTTCCGGCTGCTCGTCAGTTTGTGGGCCCGTCTCTCCCGCAAGCTTTGGTTTATGATTGGGATGGTGGCCGATTTGGCTGGACCATCAGCTGATATTAATCACAATGCCAGGTTTGATTATCTTCACCTATGTTGATGATCGTGCTTTCGCTGCCATTCCTAGTAGCGTTGACGCATTTAGGAATGCTCGGGACAAGTGGGCTCAGTGCTCTGAAACCTCGGATTCTGCTAGGGTTCTGGGAAAAGGAGGGCTTGCCTGGCAGCGCGTGCCGTGGTCATTGTTGGCGCCAATGTTGCTAGTGCGAGCCACCCCCCAAAATCCTTGGAAATGAAACTCGTGGACCCCAGAACGGTGTTTATTCGTTATGCGAAACCAAATGCGTGAGTGAAGTTGTTGAAGCCATAGTGCGGGTTAAATGGTTTCCTGATTTCAATATTAAAAATTCAGCATTGCCATGGGGCCAATGGCGCAGGCTTCTTGGGGATGGTTCTTTAGATTTCCTGATTAAAGAAGCTCTAACGAAATTCAAAACTTCGTTTCTGCCTCGCTGGGTGAAGCCAAGCAGGGGTCCGTTCCTCTGCGTCGCTTGCGTTCAAGTCACGCGTTGCGTTTTGAATTCAGCATTGCGTCAATGATGTTGAGCGCCCTATGGCGCCGCTTGAAATGCAGAAGCTGCTAAGCAGATGGGGTTCGTGACTCCCGGAATTTGATGCGTTAAGGGACCCCTTGCCCTGCGTCCAACGGCTCATGCGTCAGGGTAGGTTTCCGTTTATCGCAGCGCCGCAGTTCTAACAGAAGAGATACTTTTCAAACATTTCATATAGCGGGTCATCGCGCGTGGACCAGGATGCAGGTCGAAGATATGCGCAAAGTTCGAGTTCTGACAAGAGCGCTCATTTCTTGCGCGCTTCTCAAAAATGCAGCAGGCTGATTTGTTTTCTTGCCACGCTTCCCAGGTGCCACCCGCGTTGATTCATGCGCGGGCGTGCTTTCAAAGGACAACCGAACGAAGGACTGGGTTAGGTTCCCATGTCCCCCGCAACACGTTCAGCCAACGTACAGGATGGCCGGGCAGCAATGATCAGGCCAAATCCGAGGCTGTGCGTAGTTTCTTGGTTGCGCTGTGGCGTCGCTGGTTGGCCGAGCGCTGGTCTGGTGGCAGCTAGTGCTGCGTTGCTGGGCGTTGCGCTGCTCTACGGTCGCCGTCTTTCAGGCTTGCTATTGGAATCTGTGTCAAAACCACGGTGTTTACCACGTTTGCGATTCGTCGCAAGCAAGCGACTGTAAAATGCAGACGGTTTTTGCGCGTCAGGTGTTCAAAACATTACCAGGTTTTCAACAAAAGCAATGC
This sequence comes from Symbiodinium kawagutii, assembly GCA_009767595.1. Taxonomy (NCBI): domain Eukaryota; class Dinophyceae; order Suessiales; family Symbiodiniaceae; genus Symbiodinium; species Symbiodinium kawagutii. Next base: position 21,332 of record VSDK01000688.1, on the reverse strand, counting down.
TTTGTGGACATGCCATTCAAAAACATTCGTATCTGCAGAGTTTTGAAATTTTTAGACATATTTATTCAAAACAAAATTGGCAAAAACAATGGGATCGACAATTTTTTGCGATCTGCTGCAGTCCAAAAAGCAGCAAAAAACCATCCCCAAATCTTCAAAAATTTGGTCCTTTCCGGGGTCGATTTTTTTTCGCCAATTTGTATTTTTTCCGTTTTTGCTGACCCCCTATTTCCCCACAATTTTTTTTCCCCCGCCCAAATCATTTTTTCAATATAGATTTTTAATCCCTATTCATTAATTTTTGACGCGTCAAAAGTCCAAAAGCGGTTGAATATACAGGCGAGAGTGAATTTTTTTTAACAGAACACTTAAACAACAACATGTTTTTGATTCGGCTGCGCAGAAGCGACCTGGGATAGCAAGCTAAGCTTGGTAGTGAGTCCAGCACGCCGTTGCCGGATTTGGAGGTGTTTTCCTGTGCAGCCCAAAGAAAAGGACGCTGTTATTTATATTTTGTTATGGCGCGAGCTCTGATGGAGCATGGGAAATCAGAGAAAGTCATGGAAATATGGAGGTTTTTGGTGGTGGCGGTAAAATTTGTCGGCAAGAGTGTTCCTTCAGAGTTGAGGTTTCGGAAGGTGTCGGTGAAAGGCTATGGTGCAATGGTGAGAAAACTTTTAATTTTGATGCGGGGTGCCAGACTGAACCAGGGCGCCGGCAACAATACATGATAGATAAAAATGATTGCTTTATTGATTTTAGTAAATTATTGGTTGACCTTTAGCACGTTATCAGTATATCAAGTATTCAATGAGCAAGGGCATCCCGACAACATATTGTTTTTAGGTAGGAAGGACGGTTTTGGACCGATTTCCTGTAGATTTTTCAAGTGTTTGGAAAGGCGGATGCAAAATTTTCGCAATGTTTTGGTACGGCAGACTACAAAAGGCTGGAAAACTGTGGAGAGAGTCGAATTTTTTCATGGTGAAGAAGAGTATGTACATGTAGTGTTTTGCTTGGATACTTTGGCCAGGACATCGCTCAATACATGCGGAAGGTGAAACGGCTGTTTCAAACTATGGACGCATCCGGCGATGGAAGTATTAATCTCGAGGAATTCTCCAAACTTGTGAAGTCTCCAAAACTCAAGCTCCTTGGCAGACTCCTTGGCATCACTCCTTGGACTCAGATGTTACGGAGGGGCATCTGAAGTGTATTGCGTTGATGCAGACATGGGAAAACATCAGGGCTTAGAGCTGCATGTGTTTCGATCGACATGGAGACTCGGGAGGGTGCATTCAGCACAGTCCGAAGAATGCTTTGGGTTGCCCAGCTGCCACAGGTTTAATTCCCAAAGCAGCAACCTGTGAGGGGGTCTCAATGCTGGAAAGGAAGGGTGGTCGGGCCCCGAATGGTTTTTCTTCATTTGTTTTGCTCTTCTCCCTTGTCTCCCCTTTGCCTCTTTTCTTGTTGGTTACGGTGTCGGG
>VSDK01000688.1:8372-19798 GCA_009767595.1 Symbiodinium kawagutii | reverse complement strand
GTCTTCCGATTGTCTGTTTTTTACTCTTCGTGATGGTTTTTGTGTCTTTTTGTTGCTCTTGTTTGCCCTTTTGTTTCTGTTCTTTTCTGCCTTCTTGTATCCCTGCTTCTTGGTTACTGTGTCCGCTTCTTTTCTTGTTTCGTTTTTCTGGTTGTTTGCGGTGTTTGTCTTTTCCTTTTGTTTTTCCTTTTGTCTCCATTTGTTTTTTTGAGGCCTTCTGATCTTGTCTCCTCTCTTATTTCCCTCAGTGTTGGTTACCATCCCTGTTCCTTTTCTCTTTTTTAGTCTACCGTTTTTTCCCTCTTCTTGTTGGTAACTGTGTCCACTTTTCTTTTGTTTGAGTTCTTGCCTCCTTCTTGTTTTCCTTCTTTGGTTAGAAATTGTGAAGAATGCTTGAATGAGTTCCAGTTGAAATACCCTTGGACCCAAACAGATTGAAAGCGCGCTATTTTCGCTCTATCCGGTCTATGCCTCTTAGAGGCGTTCTCAGTTTATTGCAAAACATCTCTTTAGTTTGCCACACTTGTTGGTGTCTTCAGAGGTGCAATTTTTTAACAGACTAAAGAGCAGCATCTACCTAGGAAAAGTAGGTGGCAACATGCCCGCAAGCTGCTCTGTTGTGCTGTTTTCTTTGTGGTCACAGCTGCATGCTGTTTTCTTTTTGGCTACTTCATGGACATTTTTGGTTTTCAACACCTGCCTCACCCAAGCCTGCCAAACATCAAAAAAAAGATGTAGAATTAAGACCAAAACCAAAAACGGCATTTGCGCCAGCGTCGCTTTCGCGACAGTGTTTTGATCAAGCACCGCGGAACGGTGCCATGTAAAAATGCAGAGGAAAGACTGGAGGAACGTGGGCAATCAACTCGCGCACAAAGTGCTAAGGTTTTGGATGAGCCAGCTGGAGCTGGAATACCATGATTTGTTGAGTTTGTTCGAATTCTTGGACAACGGAGATGGTGAAATCACGTCACTCGCCTCATTTTGAGCCTGCGCGTTGTGCCTTTGGACTGCCATAGCTCGCATGATGTTGTATTAGTCGGGCAATTAGAGATTCGATTCTTGTTGCAGGTTTTCTTGCTCATCCGATTCCATAAAAAAAGGGTATCGTGTTTTTGTTACCGTAGGCATCGCGCTGAAGTTAACTCATTTCGGTTCAATGAATTATCAAGTCCATTGCGCGCGGAATGTTGCCTGAGGCTGATGGAATTTGTTGAAGGTGCTGGCCGTTTGAGAGGCAGGGCAAAAATGACGAGTTTCAATGCTTGGATGGATGAGTACGTTCACTACGCTATGGACATCCTACACTCTCATACACACACACATATACAGACACAGGCACACATGTCAAATAGATATGTAGAGACAAACACACACACACACAAATATACAAACCTTTGCGCATATTGATCGAACGTTTGAGGCAGCGCAAAAGCGTTGGACATTTGGCGGATAGAGACCAAAATCGAGGCACGTGTGAAATTTGGGACGTGGAAAATGGATGCAGCTGTCAAGCGCTACTGGCGGTATTTTTGCTGGTTGTTTTTTAGCCATATCAAGTTTGGAAGTTCCCAATTCAGAGGCAAAATCACATCAAAGTTTAGTTCCGCGATGCAGACACTGGGATTGAACAAGACTGTATGAAACAAAACCAGCTTTTGCTCGTGCAGAATGATTTGTCAGATTGAATGTTACCCCCCAAGAAATTCAAAAGAATTAATATGACCACTTGAGAGCTGACGGTCTGGGGCCGGCGCGTGCTCTGGATTCAAGCTGTCAATACTGCGGCAAATCAATACTTTCACGCTTTTGGAGATAAGCAAAAGAATGATTGAAACAAAGAACAATTGCAAAAAAGGATATAAAAGGAAGATCTCAAAAACAAAATTGCCCTGAATTGGAATTGTGGACATGGGTGAAAGGTGTTCTGAAGAAATGAAGTGAATGAAGTGACAAGTGCAACGATTCTCTTCTGACAATCACTTTGATGGACTAAGTGGGATATGCTATTCATATTCGTATGCTATTCGTATGCTGTTTATATTCTTTTTTTCGTGTTTATTGCAAGTATTTTGCAGTTTCAGCTGCAGCCTGAGAGGTGCTTTTCGAAGAAGTCTTCAGGGCGATGTCTATCCAGACCCCAGGATTTGAGAGTCCAATGTTGTCGCAAAGCGTGCAGGACATTTTCGACAAATCTACGCCAACCGGCTCAGCTTAGACATGAGGAGTTTTCAAATGTTTGTCAGTCTTGAAAAGGAGACATGAGGTCTTTGCCACTCTGTTTGTCTGCAGATTTGTGCCCAGGTATAGACACATCAAATCAACTTCTCCCAGGTCTGGAAGGTAATGAGAAGCGCTGGCAAAGCCACTGCTTGCATTTTTCATCGTTGAAGCTCTCCGAAATTGGGAGCAGTACAGAAATCTGAGTCTGACTTTTTTGTGTCTTTCCATTTCGTGACAACACCGAGATGGAGTGAGGCAGGGCTTGCGTTGCTGGGAATCACCGGACTCCGCATGACTCTTCCAGAATCTGCCTGCAGACATCATCGTGTCGAAACTGCAAGCTCTGATCAGAACCTCCTGTTGTTGTTGTTGTTGTTGTTCTTCTTCTTCTTCTTCTTGTTGCTGTTGTTGTTGAGTGTATATATATATATATACATTTACATAAACGTATTTGCATGTATATATATATATATCTATTTCTAAACCTATCTATATCTATATCTATATCTAAGTCTATGTCTATATCTATAGGCTATAGTCTATAGTCCATAGTCCTTTGTCTTTTGTCTGCAGTCTATAGTCTATGGTCTATGGTCTACAGTCCATAGTCTAGAGTATACCTCTAGATTTCTTTAAAGTTCATACATGAAAAGCATACCATAAAAAAAAATATATATATATATGTATATATACATATATATATGTATATATACATATATATATATATATATATACGTGTGCACACCCCAATAACCCCAGCTAAAGCTGCACCACAGAATGTTTATGGCATCTGCAAAGACACACCCTACACCTTCAGCGGGGAAGGATTTTGATATGGTTCTCTGAGGTTGGGTAATAATGTCATGTCCTGGGAATCCGTGTGCAATTAGCTTTGATCGCTGCGAACGCTCCGACACTCTGGGAACAAGAAAGAATCAGCCAATTTTGCCTAGAGGTTTTATCTTTCGATTGTTTCATGCGCGCTCTGATGGATTTGAGATGTTGTCTGCAGATCCGCGTTTGCAAGCCCTGCTCGAAGCCCTACTGCCAATCGCAGATTGTTGAAGTTGCATCAGGAGACTTCGCCTCAAAAAGCACCCGAAACACTTGGGGAGAGACTGTCGTTCTCTGATTTTGTACTGACCAAGTGCAACTTCGACTAGGCAGTGTTTGCTGCCTCACGGCGTCACCAAACTTTCTCAAAGAATCAAAACATCAAAGGAAGCACCAAGGGAATCACCTTCGGTGCTCGGGATCAGGTTTCCACGCAGATCGTAGGTCCTCGCCTGTCCTGACCCTTCGCGGAAAACACAGCGGAATTTGGGATATGATGCTGTGAGATGCTGTGAGATGCTGTGAGATGCTGTGAGATGCTGTGAGATGCTGTGATGCCCTTAGAAGTGTTACCTATCCTTCGCAGGGCCCAGATCTGGCAGGTGGAGGGCCTACGCTGATGGAGATGCTGAAGGGGATGGATTTCGACAGGCTGTGCCTCGGGATGCCTCCACTTTGCTCTCAATGAGAATGCCTAAGCGCTGTTTACGTGTCTCTAATTGTCAAAGTGCAGAGAATATGCATCCGTGTGGTTTAGCCAATGCACCCTGTATATTGTCTTTGTAGTTTGGGCTCCATTCTCCGGCTTGCCGGCTGAATTCTTCAAGACGACAGCGACTAGCTTGGTCCTGTAGCCTTCTCTGTCAAACTTGAGGGTGGTTCTTTGATGTCCTCGCCATCTTGATTTGAAAACATCCCACACTCTAATACGTCGGTCTTGCTAATATTGTTCATTGTTCAATATGGTGGGATGATTGTTTTTTGCCTTTGACATACAATTGTGTCAACACTTGATGTTGAGAACGGCACTCTTTTTGCCCTTTGTGACAGGAGTCAACCCGTGCCCGTGACCCCGTGCTTGTCTAATGTGACATCGTCAATGCAGGAGAAGAGTGAGTGCGCACTGACACTGAAACATAGAGCCAATAATGAATAGTGTAAATAAATTCAAGCGAGCAAACAATAAAGATGCAAAAGAAATGCACTGCGCACGCTTGCTCATCAAAAACCATTTGAACCCTTCTCTGTATGCATTCTATTTCCACAAATGAAACAACAACTTTCTAGTGTAGTCTTGCTTTCTTTAGGCTTCAAGGCAATCCCTCCCTGCATATTATTCCTTGCCAGACGTATGAGGACCCCCATTCCACCAACAATGACTTGAACTTGTGGAAAGCACGCAGATTTTGAGTACACGGATTCATGTACGGATTCGATTGGCAGTTGCAAGACGGACATCTCGATGGAGTAAGATGGAGATGGGTCCACTGATGCAGGAACGAGCGCTTGACAAGCTACCACTTGAGGGCTGCTGGGCGCTGTGAAGCTCTCTGTGGAGATTTGTAGAGCTTTGCCAAGCTTTGCCAAGCTTTGCCATGTCAGTTGTGTCCCGTTGTGTCCCAGGTTTCCTGGCCACAGCGACCTATGCTGATCGCCGTTTCCGGCTGGTGCGCGCATGGCCATTGACAGCAGCCGAGTGCCAACTTTTCGTCTCCAAGAGGACCTGAAATTTGAGAATTGAGAAATTGATGAAAAGAATTCATTGAAATTCAAATTCATCTAATCATTGATTTTCATGAATTGGTGATGAATTGATGAATTAATGAATTAATAATGAATTGAGACGGATTGAGATGGATTGAGTGGGCCTTGAAGGGGGTAGAGTTGGTGTTGGAGATCGGCACAACGAACATAGACGAAAACATAGGCCCTCAGGCATGCCATTGGTGAGAACAATACGTTAGCGGTCGCCAGTGCAGGAAGAACCGTGCTGTTCCTGGAGATGGCTCTCTATTGGCATTCTATCGTGAAAGATGCTTGGGCTCAGAATTAAGACATATATTATATTGGCATTCCATATTTGTTCTTTTTAAGAAAGCTGCGTGAAATACACAAAGTGACATCTGCTCTCCCTGCATTGTCGTTCTTTTGTACTGTCCCAGGTAAGATTGAAGGATTGTAAAGATCTGTGCAGTTTGTTTCATCGTAGAAACTATATAAGTCTTTGCAAATCCGTTTGTTTCATACACTTCTGTTTGACAGATCTTGTCCAAATTCAGCATTGCTAGGGTAGTACACAAACATATAATATAGATACTGGTTGCCAGGATTGGGTCATACATTGGGAGACAAACCTTTGAATAATCTGACGCGACTCAGTTATTTCAGATTGAGTGTTTTGACACAGTGGAGCAGTCAGAAAGTAACGCAAACAAACAATAATCAAAACAAAGTAAAGCAAACAGTTAAATCCAAACATTTCAGATTTTCTTCGTTGGTGCAGAGACAGCAGCTTGATCCTTGAGGATATGGCTTGGAAGTCAGCGACCCCCAGCAGTACGTGCTGGAGGCAGGGCCGTTGGAATTTTGCCTCTGTGCTTTTCGCCTTGGATCGCCACGTAGCTCATGTCTGCGCCAGAATCAGAGGTCCAACGAGGTGGAGGTCCAAGAGAGGTCCAAGGTTGTACAAGAGACCCTTCTTTTTATTCCTTTCCCTTCCTTATACTCCTTCTTCATTTCTTCTTCCTTTTTCCCTTCCTTATACTCCTTGATGCTCCTTCCTTTTCCTTTCCAAAGATTTGTCATATCATCTTGGGCTCAGGCAGCTGATGGTGCCGTGCTACCTCCTGTGGCAGCTGCAACTGGAGCACTCTCAGCACAGCTTGGAGGACTGTGAGTGCCGTGCCGTGAGTTTTGTTCGTTCAAAACGAGGCTATGATCTTTTTGTTGCTCTTGCTGAGCGCCCCCTCGCATCAGCTTTCATTGGAGCTTTGAGTTAGGAGACGCTGAAGACTTCCAAAGCTGTGAGGAACTGCATCCTCCCAAGGCACTGAGCTCTTGTTTCCAAATATGGGTGTGAAACATCCATGAACACCCATATTGCGTATACAATGCATATTTTTGCATCCGTAATTTGCATGTCCATTTGCAAATGTGTAAAATGCTATGCGCATTGTCATTCCGTTCCCTCCGTTAGGAGCCTCTTGAGCCTGGTCCTATCCGACTACTGCCGGAGTGCCTTGTCAACCCCATGGTGTCAAAACTGTCCTTTGGAATGAATCATTCCTTTCACGGATCCATGGAGAATTCATAGAGATGCATTCTGAAAATAAGGAATTTTACTGCCACCAACACGACAGTATCATGGATGGGAGGATCCGTGCCAAATTCCGACGTCATTTTGACATTAGGATGCAATCTTTGTGGTGGTTCTGCTTTCTGGAGTGTGGCACTTCACCATTTATTCGTTTTGACTTGGCAGCCAGGGATTCGCTTCGGCGTTTGCACCCTGCTGTCGTTCAAACACTTCATCATGTTTCCAGAGAATTCTGGTGTTAGCAGGGACGGGCAGTTTAGAAAAGACAAAGGACTTCTTTAGATCAGAGAACCATGGAGAAGCCTCACTTTGGGGTATTGTGACGAGGTTTCTGAGAGCCCATCCATTTTCGCAGTCCCCGACTTTGCTGCGCACCTTGAAACTGCTTCCTTTGCTCGTACTGTACCTTGGTGCCATTTGATGCCACTTGGTGCATGGAACTTTCACCCGAAAAAGTTTCCAACAGGACGAAACACAAAGGTTGAAAACCCAAAACCCAGAAATTTGTTCTTTTCTTCCTTTTTTATTTCTTCAAGTCATCCTTTTCTGGGGGTGCATTCCTTTCTTTTCCTTTCCCTTCCTACCTTCCTATCTTCCTCTCCTTCCCTTCCTTCTTTCCTTCTTTCCTTCCTTCTTTCCTTCCTCTTTTCTTCCTTCCTTATCCATATTCTTTCCCTTCTCCATATTCTTTCTCTTCCCTTCTTCACATTTCTTCTCCATATTCTTTCCCTTCTCCATATTCTTTCTCTTCCCTTCTTCACATTTCTTCTCCATATTCTTTCCCTTCTCCATATTCTTTCTCTTCCCTTCTTCACATTTCTTCTCCATATTCTTTCCCTTCTCCATATTCTTTCTCTTCCCTTCTTCACATTCTTTCTCCATATTCTTTCCCTTCTCCATATTCTTTCTCTTCCCTTCTTCACATTCTTTCTCCATATTCTTTCCCTTCTCCATATTCTTTCTCTTCCCTTCTTCACATTCTTTCTCCATATTCTTTCCCTTCTCCATATTCTTTCTCTTCCCTTCTTCACATTCTTTCTCCATATTCTTTCCCTTCTCCATATTCTTTCTCTTCCCTTCTTCACATTCTTTCTCCATATTCTTTCCCTTCTCCATATTCTTTCTCTTCCCTTCTTCACATTCTTTCTCCATATTCTTTCCCTTCTCCATATTCTTTCTCTTCCCTTCTTCACATTCTTTCTCCATATTCTTTCCCTTCTCCATATTCTTTCTCTTCCCTTCTTCACATTCTTTCTCCATATTCTTTCCCTTCTCCATATTCTTTCTCTTCCCTTCTTCACATTCTTTCTCCATATTCTTTCCCTTCTCCATATTCTTTCTCTTCCCTTCTTCACATTCTTTCTCCATATTCTTTCCCTTCTCCATATTCTTTCTCTTCCCTTCTTCACATTCTTTCTCCATATTCTTTCCCTTCTCCATATTCTTTCTCTTCCCTTCTTCACATTCTTTCTCCATATTCTTTCCCTTCTCCATATTCTTTCTCTTCCCTTCTTCACATTCTTTCTCCATATTCTTTCCCTTCTCCATATTCTTTCTCTTCCCTTCTTCACATTCTTTCTCCATATTCTTTCCCTTCTCCATATTCTTTCTCTTCCCTTCTTCACATTCTTTCTCCATATTCTTTCCCTTCTCCATATTCTTTCTCTTCCCTTCTTCACATTCTTTCTCCATATTCTTTCCCTTCTCCATATTCTTTCTCTTCCCTTCTTCACATTCTTTCTCCATATTCTTTCCCTTCTCCATATTCTTTCTCTTCCCTTCTTCACATTCTTTCTCCATATTCTTTCCCTTCTCCATATTCTTTCTCTTCCCTTCTTCACATTCTTTCTCCATATTCTTTCCCTTCTCCATATTCTTTCTCTTCCCTTCTTCACATTCTTTCTCCATATTCTTTCCCTTCTCCATATTCTTTCTCTTCCCTTCTTCACATTCTTTCTCCATATTCTTTCCCTTCTCCATATTCTTTCTCTTCCCTTCTTCACATTCTTTCTCCATATTCTTTCCCTTCTCCATATTCTTTCTCTTCCCTTCTTCACATTCTTTCTCCATATTCTTTCCCTTCTCCATATTCTTTCTCTTCCCTTCTTCACATTCTTTCTCCATATTCTTTCCCTTCTCCATATTCTTTCTCTTCCCTTCTTCACATTCTTTCTCCATATTCTTTCCCTTCTCCATATTCTTTCTCTTCCCTTCTTCACATTCTTTCTCCATATTCTTTCCCTTCTCCATATTCTTTCTCTTCCCTTCTTCACATTCTTTCTCCATATTCTTTCCCTTCTCCATATTCTTTCTCTTCCCTTCTTCACATTCTTTCTCCATATTCTTTCCCTTCTCCATATTCTTTCTCTTCCCTTCTTCACATTCTTTCTCCATATTCTTTCCCTTCTCCATATTCTTTCTCTTCCCTTCTTCACATTCTTTCTCCATATTCTTTCCCTTCTCCATATTCTTTCTCTTCCCTTCTTCACATTCTTTCTCCATATTCTTTCCCTTCTCCATATTCTTTCTCTTCCCTTCTTCACATTCTTTCTCCATATTCTTTCCCTTCTCCATATTCTTTCTCTTCCCTTCTTCACATTCTTTCTCCATATTCTTTCCCTTCTCCATATTCTTTCTCTTCCCTTCTTCACATTCTTTCTCCATATTCTTTCCCTTCTCCATATTCTTTCTCTTCCCTTCTTCACATTCTTTCTCCATATTCTTTCCCTTCTCCATATTCTTTCTCTTCCCTTCTTCACATTCTTTCTCCATATTCTTTCCCTTCTCCATATTCTTTCTCTTCCCTTCTTCACATTCTTTCTCCATATTCTTTCCCTTCTCCATATTCTTTCTCTTCCCTTCTTCACATTCTTTCTCCATATTCTTTCCCTTCTCCATAATTTGGAAGCAAGTTGGGTGGTATGTTGGTTTGGGGCCCTCGTTGGCCTTCTGGCAGCTGTTTTCCAACTTCGATGGCTCAATGGGCTACCAGGTGCACTCGCGCAATGTCCAAAACTTCAATACGATCGCTTCGACGCAGCGTTGTGACCTGTTTCTACCAGGTATTCAGAAAAGTTGGTACTGGCGCAATTGCTTGCTGCTGCATGACCATTCTCGCCGTCTGACTGCCACTGTATCCCGTGCAATTCCACGGAAGGGTGGGGGTGCACTGTAGGAAGGCCATATGACAATTATGTAACAAGACTGACGATAACCAATTTTACTTCATCCGATGGTCCCCCTTCTTGAGAACCATAAAACTCAAGTAAGCGATGTTGAAGCATTGTCCCCTAATTGGTTTTGGTGCGTAGTAATCCACTATCTTTACACAATAGCCATCGTCAACCATTAGTTGCTGTACGCCATCGGGCATCAAGGAACCGTCATTAAGCACCATTAACTGTTCGCTGCAATCAATCACTATCAACCTTCGCAACCACATTCTGCGCCGAAGCCTTAAGTGGTTTGTCGACTGTGGCGATCCATTCGTTGTCAGGCCAGGGGAACCGGCTGTGCAAACTTTTGAGTAATCATGCTACACAGCAAGCCACACCACAGGTTGTCACTTAACGACGCCACTTGGTTCGGTTGGCGCATGGGCCGCCGGTCCGTTGTCACGGACGCGCAGCATCAGAAGGTGGCATGGGGGATTCACGGTGAAAGCATGGCTACTATTTTTGTTTGTTGGTGAGATGATAGGCATGCAAGGGAAACAGTTGTGTTGGATGGGTAGTGGATCCAACCTTTCGAAACCAGCAGCAGTTCACCTGCGTGCAACGTCCAGACTTTCGCAGTCTTTGGTTCTGCCACTTGCCGCACCGGAACTGTGTGCCTTCATGCCGCCAGACGTACAAGAAAGCTTCACATCGATCATGCCTACCTGGGCCTACTGGACACAGAGGCATAACTGAGACTGCTTCGCGTTGCTGTCGATCCACTGGCCCTCAGGCGACTACCTCACTAGCAGCATCGCCAAGGAGAACCGCAAGGGCAAGAGACGCATCGACGAAGGATGGTTGGTGAAGAAAATCTGCACCTTGGCCTCACAGTGCAGCAAGATGATGTGCTTCAGTATTGCTTTTAATTGAATCAGTAGGCCAGATAGCGTCTAGATCAATTTTTTTTATGACGCAACTGATGTTGTATGTAAGGATCGTTTTGCAATCTTCAGTACATGAATATAGATTTATGGCAACGGTGCTCAATGGTTGTTTGCTTAAACAAGGATGATTAATTTTGAGAGCCATGATGAAAGAGATGCTGTTCTTGTCAAGCCATCAGAACAAAGCACCCTAGCAAGAAAGATGTCAGGACCAGTTTCCGTTCGGCTGGAAGACTTGACACTCCCCTGGCTTCTTAGGAACTTCGTCACGAACAGTGGTCTGCGTCTGTTGCCAATAAGAAATCCTGGCTACAACTGAAAGAGGTTTCTTGGTATGTCTTCATTGTTTTTTTTCGGCCACGCATGACAGTAATTCTGTATCCATAATGCCATCATGTTCTGCAGCTTTCATTCTTGGTCGATTTGAAGCATGATAAAGCCGCTGTTTGAGAAAGTGTCAACAATTCAATCTGATGCCAAGAAGTTCCGACGCAAATACTTTCCCTTCATTCTCATCAAGCTTAGGTCGTCAACCCATATTATACCCTTCGGGGCCATGCCTTCGGCATGATCAATGCCATTCCAGAACTGCAGGTGCAAGACGTGTCATGTCTTGTTGCTGTTTGTCTGACAGCATTCGGAACCTCAAGCCGCTATCTTCAACGTTTCCCCCTCGCCTGATTCTTTTTCCCTAAGAAATCCCAACACCTTCATCGATAGGATGCATCATGCACTGACTTCACCGACATACATTTCTTCCTCCCTATATTCATGGCTCCAGCTGCATGCAAACCAGAAGGTGCATACTTCCCTTACAAAGATGCATCAAATTGATCTATCCATGCATATGCAAGTCGACTCTTTAATGTCTTTTTTTATGACAGTGACATTTGCAGATGCGTGGATACCTCTTGCGTTGCCTACGCAGGTTCATTCAGCCACCAAGCTGAA
>VSDK01000671.1:0-23173 GCA_009767595.1 Symbiodinium kawagutii | reverse complement strand
GGGGGGGGGGGGGGTCCCCCCTCATTAATCCGGGGCTCAGATTAGTGATCATTGGCATATCAATAACCACTTTTAACCATCAGAAATCAGGTACTGCTCAACCATTTGATCCACCACAGCAGGTGCCTCTACTTGAACTTCCTGAGGCCAGTGGAAAAGCTCATTCTCCTTGGTGTTCCCGCAGCAACCCCAAGGGCGCCATAGGAATCATTACCCGCCGGAGGACTAGATCATGTACGACAGCTTCATGAACATGCAGGACTATAGGCTAGAAATTTCCTGTAATCACAATGGTTGCGTCTAAAGATGTTTCATGTTTGCATGTATCAAGGCTAGTTTTGCTCCTGGATACGTCCTAAGGCTTGTGACAACCCAACCATTCCTGGAGGTGTAAAAGAACTTCCACAAGCGGAGAGCCACATATTTTTGGTGTGCAAAGGGGGGTGTCTTCTTTGTTTCACAGAGTGGTGTCACCTGACTAACTCCAACCTGTTGGCTCCCCCAACCAACTTGAAGTGCCGGTAATCATGAAAAAGCTGCAGAGCGCAGCTAAGCCGGTGCTGCAACCGACACTGTGGGGTCCTGTGGGGTCCTGTGGGATCCTGTGGGACCCTGTGGGCCCTGTGGGGTTCTGGGACAATGTGGGGCCCTGTGAGGATGCATTTTTTGGTCAAATCCTCTCACAGCCCTGATGGATTGTCTCATTTCCATTCATTTCCATCATGGTTGACAAAAAACCTGACAACTCTTGGCCAGTCATTTCCGAACTCATGTGAGCGGTGGTCAAAATGCTGAATGAAAGTGTTATAATCCGGCTTGCTTTCGCCACGGCTTTCGCGCGAGCTTTCGCGACCACAGTTTTCGCTTTCGCGGAGCACTTTTTCAGGTTTTTCACTTTCGCGGCACTTTCGCGGAACTCTTGTCTGCTAAGCATTTTTGGCCAAAAGTGAACTGGAAGCATGTCATCTGATGAAACAGGAAAAACATGAAAAAAACGTGGAAAAGTCGGATTCTGACAAAAGCTTTCGCGGAGCTTTCGCGGAAGGAACATTAACCAGGACTTTCGCGATAGCTTTCGCGGAGCTTGCGCGCATGGAGGTTTTACTTTCGCGAGGCTCACCCAGATTAACTTTTGTACAAAAACAATCATCGGAATTTTGAACGCTGCTCATGTGCTTTTGATCCTTCAAGCTCCCCACAGTACACAATAAATCAGAACCATCCCATGCTGGATCCTGTTGCTTCGGAATGAGTCAAACGGATGTTTGTTTATCTCAAGAATTCAGGGCTTGATCGCTAGTGATTCCCCAAATGCCAGCCATCAAAGGTAGGTTTTTACATTCCATCGGCTCTGGGGCTGCACCCCAAACCGCCTCCATTGCTCTTGGGGATGAAACTGGTGACTGTTCTTCGACTCAGCTATCTACTCCCTCCCCACCACATGGTTCATGAGTCACTCATGAGCTTAGTTGTTGCTAGGTCCAACCCCAAAGAATCGTCAGCAGAAGTCTATTTTCCAAAGCTCAGTAAAGTTGTTCAACATGTTTCAAGCACATTAATCCAACACCAACGCCAACATTGCGTACTTCCGAATGCTTCCTCACAGCCGTGGCTAGCAACGGGAGCTGATCTACCCTCAGTCGCATCCCAGGTTCGAGGCAAGTCCACCACAAACAGTCCCAGTGGAATTCCTCGATGGATAATTTGTAGCTGGTCCGATCCACACTAACCTTGCAGCACCGGCGCAGGTGTCGTGCCAAGGCCAGGAGGAGCGAGTAGTTGATGGTCAATGGTTGGTTGATGGTTTTAGTTAATTCAAGAATTGATGGTTGATTTATGGTTGATTTATGGTTGATTTTTATCATGGTAACTGGTTGGTTTGTGATGAATAGTGATGTCTAATGATGGGAACTGAATGTTGTTCATGGTCATAAGTCATGATGATGGTCAATGATGATGAATGCTGCTTAGCTGATGACGGCCACTACTCTCAACATCTGCCAAGCATGATTGTGGTCGATGAATGCTGGTTGTCTGCGTGATGATCCATTTCCGTCCGTCACTGACAATATGACGTCCAGGAATGTACTGATTTCAAAGAGTTGCAAGCCTATAAACGTGATCCCATCCCACACACACACGAGCTTGCCATGCAACCAACCATCCCAGTTCTGGAAATTGCTGAAAGTGACAGCAATGTCTTGTGTTTGTTACACCTCAGTTCTGATTGATTTGACTGCTCTTTGATTCATGAGATATATCTATTTATAAATATATGTATGTATATATATATATAGATATAGATATAGATATAGATATTATCTTATCTGTATATCATTACTAATGTCATGCAATATGTGCGTTATCATGCATACACACGTGCTACGTATCCATCATCAAAAGTATCAACCGGCTTTGCAGGTGCCCGTGCTCACTGTAATCATGAACAAAAATATTCCCGACAAAAAGTACATATGCCATGTGGTTGGATAGTTCCGTGGTTCGAAATGGTGCTAGTGGTTCTCCTGAAAGAAATGTTGGTTTCAGCGTACCATGACCATCAACTACCCTTCCTTCTTGGAATCAATACCCATTTTCTGGGGACACTCAAGCATTTTCTATGCGGTAGATCAGTTAGGGCCAGGTTTCACATACCATCAACCATCAGCCAACAGCTAACCATCAACCATCTACCAGCTGGTCATTGCATGAATTCACCCATCTTTTATTCAAAGACTTTCCACCACTGAGGGTCAAGGTATAGGCCCCGCAACGCCGCACGAGCGGCTGGAAAGGGGTCCGACCCTTGCGGCGCTGGCACCAGCGATGCGCTGGGCTCTACGAAGACAAGATGTTGATCCCACATCACGTACCTGAGAATAAGGGATGGTTAACTAGCTGGTGAATGGTTAGTAGGGGATAACAACTAGCAACTATAGGGGATATATCAGCTATATATATGGCTATTGGTCCCTATCTACCACTAGTAATGGTTAAATAGATACATGGTCAATGTCAACCCACCAATATGGCTATGGGTCAAGCAGTCAACCAACCGACAACAATGGTGAAGCCTAGCTGGTGAATGGTTAATGATAGAGTATAATAAGTAACAATAGAAGGGGACATACCAGCTATACATGGGTCAATATTAATCAACCAACTTTCAACCAACGTTCATGGGGGATAATGACCAATAATAACAGGGAAAACAATGGTTAATGATGGGGGAACCAGGGGTACAGGGTTTGGACCCACAGCCAAGTGATAACTTGATGACTGTGGCTGGTTATGGCTGGCAACAGCTGGTGATAGCTGGTAATGGTCTATGGTAATGGCAAGTGATCACATGTTTGTATGATTCACTGAGTTTTTTGGTTGATGGGAATACGTTGGAAATCCTGCTGTTTTTTTACTATACTAAAAGACGTTCCTGTAGAATTTCCCGTAAGCATTCCCAGGAATGATCAGGAACTAATTCCTGGCAATGATTGTTGACAACATTGTCAGGCTTTGTCGTTCATAGTGGCCAGTGGTGTATAATGGTTCATGGCGAATTAATGGTTAGTGATAGTTCGTTCTTCACGACGGTTCACGATGATTACTGCAACGGTGGTGCGTAATTGCCAATGGGTAATGATTGGTGATGTTGGGGTCAATGCTGGATGGCAATGGCTGAGAATGAGCAAGCATGGTAATTAAGCATGGTCAATAAAAACTCACCGGAACTATCCCAGGTACGGTTCCCTATGAACAATATTAGTCAACCAACCAAACATCCTACACATTGGGAACAAACATATCATAAACTACCAAGTAGATAACTATCCCCAGGATTCCCCAGGTATGGATAGGTATGGTTGAACATAACCAAACATCGCTGAAACTGCCAACCACCACCAAGCACACAACCAGCCCATGTTTTAACGGTTCCACAGGTTCATGATAGTGTTCATGGACTGATGGATTATAGTCATTCCAAATCACAGCAATGTTTAGAGACCCTAAGTCAGTTGAGACATTTGGCCGTTCATCCTGGTTCAAAGTGGGCCCAACTCTTCTACTGGTTTTGACAAGGCTTAACCCCTACTTGCAAAAGAAAACAACACCAACAACACCTGAAATATACAACTTGGTGGCTTCTCAAACCCTTGCTATAACATTTTTTTGTGAGTATATGGTAAACCCATCTAATCCCAACAACACTCAAAATCTAAGTTAATGCTGTCAGCCTCCACAAGCAGAACTCTCACCAAGCACAGTTCCAAAACTGGAACAAACTGCATGTGCCTACCTGGCAACCCACCATAAGCCACTCCAGAAATCGTCAGCATGAACAGTTCCCACTAAAAACATGGAAGGTGCTGTTGTTTGTTCTGTTCCAAAGATTGTCTTGCTTGGTTCAAAATTTTATATTGATCACTGGACCACATGGACGTATCCATTCACGGACTTGTAATGTTCAATACTGAAACATGCCGCACCATTATATAATTCATCATGATCAAACAACATGAACCACAGCTGGCAACCACCTAGCAATTATCAATCACAGTGACCCAATGTGGGCAACAGTCGCCACTAAACATCATAACCTGTTGCTGCCAAGCAGCCCTACTTGGCAGGCGGAATGTTTCAAACACAAATGCCACTCACGCAGCAAGCGTCGACAGAACTCCTCGGAAGAGGGACTAATGACCCAGGACAGCCCAACCCATGCCCAACCAACAAAAATCATCCCAAGTTGTCACCAAGTCAACGATTTCTTGTGCAGTTTCAAAGCGATTACAAGTGTATCAAAAGTCGTCGCGTCTGAGATATACCAACACTTGGCCATACTTGGGCTAGGGACAAATACAGTTTACCCTCTGGTGGTAATCTAACATAGCAATGGCAATGGATAATCTATGATAATCCATCGTTGTTGAGGCTTTCCCAGGGTTTCTGTGTAAACATGGTGACTTACTGCTATGTTAGATGACCCGAGTGTGGGTGCATGGAAATGTGACTGCACAAAAGATGCACAGGTATAATCCAGCCCCCATCAGCCCCTCAAATCATTGCTGTCACCGTCAATATGGACCCGTCAGGCCAGTGGCCATGGCTAAGGGTCGTCCCCCTCGACTGGCCATGGAGTCCCATGACTTTCCTCGTCTATACATCCGGCGAACATGGGAAAACAATCATCATCCAATAATAAAATCAAATATCTATAATTACAGAAACATATCTCAGCTTCACTGAGGTCCCAGCATGATTGACGTGACACTTGTTTCTAATGTAACCACAACAAATCAACACCCAATCTGAAGCTTCTTCGCGTCCTGACTCAAGTTTTCAGTGACATCACTTCCTCAGGTTGCTGCTGCGGACTGCCAAGTAGTGAGGCCCGACATTTTCCCAAGTAGTCGGTGTTGAGCTGAAATGCAAACAATTTCGGTACAAAAACCCTAGTATTTTCTATAGGTATCTGTATGTATCTGCGGGTCCCTGTTCGTTTCTGTTGAAGTCTCCCAGAGTTAAACTGTGCGCAAAGAGCTCTCCAGAGCAGCGTTCTCGCCTGCGTACTCATTTTAAGAACTATGCACATGTGCCTTTTTGCGGGCAAGCGAAATGGGAACCTCACATCTGACCTTTGGGATTCTAGAGATATGTGGCGAGCGCAAAGGATGGAAACATGTTAATTACAAAACATGCAGCCAAACCTTTGCAGAGATCTTCTCATGGGATAATTCAGCTCTCTTTCAGGATATGATGCGGGGTTGTTAACACAGGGACCCAGCGATACCCAGTGCATGTCCTCTTCAAAGGACTCTTGCCCTTGTCGAAGGATCTCGATGCACACCCTTGCCAGATATCTTCTCAATGCATCTTGCACTAGTCATAGGATCTCATACACAGCTCCAGCTATGAGACTTCAAGCACCTACCCGAAACAAAAAGCTGTTGGCGCTAGTTAAAACCATGTTTCTTTACACGTGTACTGTGTGCCTAAGCACTGTTTGTGGTATGTTGCCAGGTAAAATAATGGACAAGGATGCATGTCCTATCAATGCCCACAACAAAAGGCATACTTACTTGGAATCATGCTCCGCGGGGCTGAGATGGACGGACATTAAAAAAACATCAACTTTTGAAAGCAAGGCACTGCGAGTTGTTCTAGGCTTGTTTGCGAAGCCCCATGTGGTGTTCTGGGCTTTCGTGTCATGTTCTGAAACCTTTGCTGCTCACATTGCCATTGTTGGCAATTACTAGTTCCAGGGATCGGGGAACTATTTCTACGCCATGGATTGTTTGGAGATGAGTCGCCTTCAACCATGAGCCTGTTCTACTATTGCGTGCACAGCTGATCATGATTAACTTCAGCCATTCATCATTCTTAATTAATTAACCATCATTCACTAATATTGAGTTGACAGTACTATTGTCAATGCTACTAATGGTGGCTGCAAACCGATATCTCAACCGCAGTCTCGACCGCTAGTCATCGTGCATTGTCAACCACAACATTCCTATGAACTCACCGTTCTCATTGAGCGTTTGCCAACAAAATTCACCACAACAATCCACCGACTCATCGTGGCCGGCTACAACTGAACCATCAACCAACTATCAGCTCACCACCAACTCGCCACTACCAACGAGATGAACTCTCCACACATCACCATCACCATGGCTGAATCATGTTTTTTACTTTCATAACTCAGCCATAACTTGGGGGGTCCCAAAAAATGACTTTCTCGAAACCACCACACATCACCACCATCACCACCACCATCACCACCATCACCACCAACTCACTAGATGAACTCACCACCACCATCACCATCCCAACTTCCCAACCAGGTCTTCCTTCCAAC
Organism: Symbiodinium kawagutii; assembly: GCA_009767595.1. Classification (NCBI taxonomy): domain Eukaryota; class Dinophyceae; order Suessiales; family Symbiodiniaceae; genus Symbiodinium; species Symbiodinium kawagutii. The sequence goes on along the minus strand of VSDK01000671.1, from coordinate 16,314 downwards.
TGGTGCTTGTTGCAAGGCTCTCCACGCCTTGGGCCTCAAGCCTTGCAGGAAGGGCTTGGCGTCCGTGGCCTCCAAGGCCTTGGCGAAGCTTCGACAGACGTTGCCCAGGCCGAAGGCCTCCGGGGCTGCGAGGTACTGCAGCACCAGCTGGAGACCTGGGGGCGGCCCCGGGGTGGCCCCGGGGTGGCCCAGGAAGTGATGGGTTTCATGGGGGGTTGACGAGATGGGATTTGGTGATGCTTGGTGGTGAAAGACCTGATGAATTCATTCAAGTCAGATGGTGAAAATGTGATTTGCAGGCGGCTGCTGGACTTCTGGAGGATATCCGAGGCCTCAAGCGGGTATCCAAATTGCACATGATTCACGGGATTGCTTCATTTACAGAGTTGATTAATGGTCGCACGTCTTCGCTGTGTTCATGTGGGGCACCAGGTTCGGTCAGGTGCTGACCTGCAGCCACCAATAGCACCGAGGGAGATCAACAAAATGAGCCTTGGACAGTTCTTGATAAACTGCTGAGATGATGCTTGCTGGTTCGTGGGGCAAACCTGCGCCGATTCGTACACCAACAAGAATGACAACAACAAACACGGCAGCAGCAACGACAATGACACCGCTGACAACACAAACAAGAACGACGCTACCACCAACAACAGCAACAAACAGTGACTATCTGAAGGAAACCCCTGCTCCTGCGTACAAAGTCTGATTGGAGGAACTCCTGACAAAACATTGCATTCGAAAAGACGAGACTATATGATTGTTTCTCAAAGTAGGGGACCCCCAAAATGGGAGTCGCACATAGAGTCCCACACTCCAAAATGGATGGTTCATTCCCATAAAAGGTCAAAGTTGGATGATTTCGGGGGTCCGCTATTTTGAGAAACCCTCAAATCTATTACAGTACCTCCCCATCCAACATCTATTTGCACATCCCAGCATCGTTGAGATGACAGGACATGAACTGTCGTGACCATGGCTATGCGAAGATGTTTGAGCGCTGATCAAATGGGTGAAACGAAGCATCGCTTGGGCCACATTTGCGCAAAAGGTGTGGCACACCAGGCTGGTAGCAATTTTGTGGGATACAAGAAGTTGCTGATAGTCACTTCTGGTTGGACACAATATCTCTTGTTGGTCGACTCGTCTCTACGTTCTAACATTTTTCATGCTGGTTGGATTGACGACACCAACAATGACATATGATAATTTTACGTGGGACAATATTTATTGGTAATTTTAACAAGCGTAGAGCGACATCTTGAACAAAAGGAGTATGGACAATGCCCTCCAGTTTCATGGGTGATATTGAACCACATTAGTCAATTGGTTGGCACTGTCAACAGTCCATGAGAAAATATATAAGTCGGATTGGCTTAGCAAACTGGATATCATCTTTTAGCAAACTTGATTTCATCTGACAATGGGATAGAAAACACTATTCCCAATCAGTTTCTGGTATTAAAAAACACAGTTTTCAATTGCCAGTCTGATTGGGGGTTGAGGGTACCCTGCATTAGCACACCTTCCAAACCCGTTCCCAGTAGCTTATCCGTAATGTGACTGGGGGCAATCCAACCACTTCAACAGCCGGGCTTCGGATTCAACGCATGCCACGTTGCTTGAATATCACATGGCAGTGGGTCAGTTCACCCTTAGTCCCCCTGGTTCCCCTATCATTAACCATTGTTTCCCTATAGTTTTGTTGGTGAACTTATCCCCCATGAAGCCGTTGGTTGGTAAACTGCTTGACCCAGCTGGCCACAAGACGCCATTCGCTGCTGTGGAAACTCGTCCAACCGAGCCTTGTAGACGCCCTCCCTTCCTCCACCCAGGGGAAACGCGCACCTCATCCTTGTAGGCCGACTTCAAGCCACAGAGACTCGGATTTTCAGACAAGGCCTCGCGCCCGCAACAGTAACGGCAGCCTATGGGAACTGTGCTTCACCTATCATGGGTACCCCCAAATCATCCAACATTACCCATTCATAGTAGTAAAACATCCATTTTGTGGGTCCACTGTTTTGAGAAACCACCATGTGATGTTCGATGCGTGACTGTCATTGATGTCGAACTGAACTACTTCTCAAATACTTGCTGATGTCCATACCCCTACATCAACCCATAGCCCCACATGGCCCCATACTTCTTTGATGCGAAAGCAAAGATGGGACGGTTTCGATGGTCTCGATGGTGACTCCCAAATGTTGTCAATTACGTCTAGCATTGAACTGATCCCTGTATGAGCCAGCCCTTTATCGGCCCTCATCATTCAGTGGTTCAAACAATAGACAAACGTAGACAAACAGTTTATAAGTTGATACACATCCTTGTTCATATCACAAACCGAAACCACCCACCAATATATTAACGGTTGGGATGCAATATTGTGTAACAAACAACCCAGAGCATCCGTGTGGTAGAACTGCATTGATCATGCCCCTTATTGGACCATCACTAACCATCATAAAGCATCACTGACCATTAGTCTGCATATGGTTGTTAGCCAAACGATAAAGAACTGAATGATCATATGCAGGTTTCTCAAGTCATAGGGGTACCCCAAACATCATCCACTATTGACCGTTTTATATACGACTAAATCAACAATTTCGGGTGGCCCCTGTTTTGAGAAACCACCACAGCAATCGTGGATTCTGAAAAACTACCATAAACCATCGTGGATTCTGAAAAACTACCATAAACCATCTGAATACCCGTGTGTACATGGATATATATATATATAACTACAAATAAATAAATATATATATATATAACTACAAATAAATAAATATATATATATAACTAGAAATAAATAAATATATGTATATATATAACTATATATAAATAAATATATATATATATATATATAGAGATCTGTATACACACATAAACCCTCCTTAACCACCACTGGTGTGTTTTTTTTCGCCAAAGCATGCGCAATCGCCCGTGCGGCGTCCTGCTGGCATGTGGTCGCTTCCACGGCAGCTTCTGGCACGCAGAGAACCCGTGGCTGAGCTCGCTGGTTGGGTTGGTAGGGTTGGTTGAAAAGTTAGGGTTAGTAGGGTTAGTTAGTATAGTATAGTAGTTAGGGTTGGTTGATAAGTAGTTAGTAGCTGGGCTTGGTTGAAAAGCTCAACATCATTAGTAGATATTAGAAGTAAGTAGGGTTGGTTGAAAAAGCTGAACCACGGGTTAAACTATGATCGTTTTAAGACGGGTTTCTACCAATGCTTGGTAAGGAGTAGCCGTAAAACTACTATAATGACTGGTTACCATCAGCAAACAATGTTCCAACAATATTTAGCAAACCGTGTATCATCCGCTAGTTGACTCATGGTCCAACTTTAGCATTCATCGTCATGGCTAATCATGAACAAGTGCCATTGTGCAGTATAACTACAGTAATTAATCATTATTATATCAACGATCAAATAATATTCCCATGGCCAAGACCAGTATACACTTAGATAATTCTTATTAGTTTATCATTCTTAGCCATATACTGGTCTTTGGATACTTAGCCACCCATAAATCATCATTCTCTTGGTTCATCTGTATCAAGTCTTGCAAGGTTTCCGCGGAAAAGTGAAAAGAACATGGACATGGCTAGATCCCTAAGCCGCATCAATTCGGTATCCAAAGGTATCCAGTATGTTGATCTATGCGTGAGTCAGCGGACACAACTATACAATTTGCAAGTGGTTGTAGACTAGCCAGGTATGTGGATTAATGAGTTGCTTTCTGGTGTCTCCCAAATGATTTGGCACTGATCATATTTGAGAACTGATTATATTTCAGAACTAGTCTACTGTAGTTCGTATTCTTGGGATCACTTTGATGAACTATCATCGAACACAGACACACAGCATTTCAAAACACGAACACCTACTTAGATGCAAATAGCACATCATGAGAAGAGTTATTTTGGGTCCGGCAGTTATGTGAGTTTTATTTTGATATCATAAGAAATTCTTGTCAAAAAAACACATTATAGAATGGAACCGTGTTGCCCAGGGAGAGTTTGGCGCACATGAATTCCTGGACCGCTAGTTGGATTTCTTTATCTTTACATGTGGCATCATCTGGTTTCCATTCTTGGCATTGATGCTCGTGAGAATATCAGTAAATATAGTTACTGTATATACATGTAAATACAGGTGTTTCTCAGAAGTAGGAGTATTTCTGGGCTTGCGTTTGTGCAAAGAAACATCAACATCTATACATGCATATATCACATCACATTGCATTGCATTGCATTGCATTGCATCACATTACATTGCATTGCAATAGTACACTACATTACAGTACAGCATCTTACATTGCAATTCTTTACAATAAATTGCACTACATTACGTACCGACAATACCTTACCATACTCTACCATACCATATCATACCATAGGTAGCTATCTATGAGCCCAGGACAGCAAGCCGCGACTCCCGCGAAATTCGAGGGTGCCTTTAGAGCAGTGTGCACCCTGACAGCCCTCATCGCACTTCTCACCTGGCGTTGATCACGGCCGCTGGATATGGCAATTTTTCGGGTGAAATCAGACTGTTCAATAGCTGCTGCCTTATGTCAATGAGTGTTGGAGTCAATGTCTAATGACTGGTTGATATCAGTGGTGGATTTACAACTCTTCATAGGTGGAAATCCAAGTGACCGACCATCTTTTATTATCTAGTATTCATGCAAATTCAAAATTATTCAGCATGATTGAGCATAAGTAGGGCTTACTCATCAACACAACCACTATGCAGTCTTGATAAGTGATGATGCTTGACAGGAATTCATCATGACTGATCAGAATGAATGGTGTAGTGATTGTTCAATAACTTGACAACAGCTCCATCCTGAATTACGATGGTCTAGTTTTGCTGCCACAAAGGTTATCTTGAATAGGATGAACGGGACAAAATGAAAAATCAACACCCACATCAATTGCCCGTGTTCCACGATATGAATCAAGAGCATCCTCGGAAATCCATAGAATGAGTTTAGAAATACTTGGGATAGGAATGGGAACAAGCTCAGCTTTGGGGTACATCGAAATATAGGATAATATAGGGGCAGTACACTACGGCTGCATACGGCAGTAACCAAACAATCCCAACAAACGTCAGAAACTGGACTATACGATCCGTTCCCTGTATGTCAAACATAGCAGAACGTTGCAAGTAATGCATTTGAGGGTGCACGTTGTGGAGGCAAATGTTATTCAGTGTTTGTGTGTGGTTGCAAACACAAATCTCTTGTTGCATTTCGGGTCAAGAATAGCAATACAAATCTCAAATATATATAATACTGTATAGTAAAATATCAGTGCACTATATGTTTTTGCTGTTACATATATCAATACATATTAGTTCATCATCTGCATCCTGTTCCATTGGCAGGGTAAGTCCCGTGAACTCCAAGACGGAGCTATCCATTCAGAAAACGTTGGTCATGGACGTGAGGTTTTCCTTCTACATCCTTCTACATCATGAATGTGGCAACTCCAAGCTGCCACCTCCAAACTGATTACAGTAAGATATTCTTCTAGATATGAAGCTGAATCAATTGATTGGGTCATGTTGAGTTGCTGGTAAAATCTTGTAAAAATGGTTCAACACAGGGAGTTTCTTCACGACTGAGAACCACCAGCTATTGAATTTCCACAGCCTTCCGGCTGAGCAGTGCAACCTTTCCAGCTGAGAGTATGCGCCTAGAGTCATCCATAAATTGTCGCCGTTCACAAATACTTAACTATCACGAGCAATTTCTCTTGGCCATCATCTTAGGAAGCAATCAGTTTAGAAGTCAATATGCTGACCCATGTGTACACTCGGGGCTTTTCCAAGATCTGTTGCCCCTTCTCAGTCATAGCAGAATCTGCCGCACTAGTTTTCAAAGCAACGTGCACTGACGACGAACTCCCTTGTCTCGCGTTCCAACTATTTTGCCTCATCAATATCAAATGCTTCTTACCAGCGACTCATAATCTTGGGTGGATGGTTTCCATCTATGTGCCTGTATTGTGTGGGCTACAACCCAGCTGTTCTAGCCATGCGACAATCTAAGAGTGTGCCAACTACTGGTTCCAAACTTATCATCTACTAGCAATAATTAGGAGGACCAAAGTATAACCACATAGTACCCACATCCAATCCCAAGAAACAACTCATTGCATCATGGTACGAACCGAAATGTATTGACTAGGCCCATAATCTAAAATGTTTCATGATTCACTTCACCATCTATCCTTTCAACTACTAGCAAATATGCATGCCCATGTTGCTGGAATATTAACCAATCAAAAAGTCGTTGTTGATGGTTCTCGATGGTCAATCTTGGTCATCAATCCCGACCACATCATTCAACATCAACCAATCGTTGACCACATCATCCAAGAACGTTTACAATATATCACTAAATGTTGATGACCACATATGATCATGGACGATGTATCATTTCGTTGACCTGCTTGTTCATCTTCGTTCTTGACATATTATGAAACTATGATCACAGTTGTTTATCGTTATTGACCATTCTTGGTTCATGATGATGATTGATCGTTGGTTCATGAGATTGGTGACCGACTATTGATGATCATGAACCAACGATCATGCCAATTGACTATCCATGCTTATTGATGACCCGTGACTACTCATGATCCATGATTGGTCAATGATCATGCTAATCATTGTATACATTAATATCATGAACCACATAACCATTAATCACTAACTATAAGTGGATCATTAATATCATGAACCATTGATCATTATCATTGATCATTAACTAATGGTTAATAGCTAATTGTTGATGGATCATTGCCCCCACTAAGCATTCAGCTTTTCCGGCACGCCTTCGCAGTTATTGGCACAACCAATGCCCTGGCAACCAGCCGCCTCGGTGGCGCATGTGGAGCCTGGTGAGGTCATTGCAGCCATCATGCACCATGAGCTATACTGAACCGTTGGATGATGATCAAATATGGCTCACAAAAAAAATGATTCCATCGTCTACCAATCAAATTGCTATGAAATATCTTACTACTTACGTTTTACTATTATATCAATCCGTAATTCCTATGCAAAATTTTAAAAGGTTTCCATCAGCATCCATCACTGGTAGAATCCAAAATCTGAAAGCGATTGTACGTGCAAACAAGGGCGACCATAGAGATCTTCTTGTTTACAGCGATTATGAGTACAGAAGAATCTCCTGGCAGTTCTTAACTACAATGACCGATTCTAACTTGGGGGTTTCTCAAACTAGGGGACCCCCAAATCATGCCCAAACAGCTTGTCTTAGATTATCCCTTGGTGATTTTGGGGCGCTTCCGATTTTGAGAAACAACCAAGTGACCAACTGATCTCATAAATTCGATGTTTTACTTATGTAAACAATTGCTGCACTGAATTCGACTGATCTCCCGGCTCCTCTGGTTCCCAACGAAAAAAAAGACACCTGACAAACTGGTTCAACCAGGGCCAGGGCGCCCCACCACGTCGCAGTTCATAGATGTTCAGCTATACCAACTATATGGGCTTCAATTAACCAATGATAGCAATTAACAATTCAGTAGTAACAAGTTACTACTTCAATCAACTGACAATTAAGTAGTAACATGTTCGTATAGCAAGTTAATCATGTTATTAGTTAATTGCTATTAGTTCAATTAACTACTGTTAATGCTGCTTCAGAACCAATGATAGTCAATACTGTGTATATATCAACCCACAATGCCAACGGTTGGTAATGACACAGTTCTTACTAGAGCTCACTAGTAGTGATTAGATGGTAGATCCAGCCCTTCTTAAACCATCACAAATTTAAACGCAAAGAGTTGGTGATGTATCTCCCAACATTGTTAATAAGCCTGAATTTCCCATGTGTACTTGACTAATGTTGCGCATTGCTAAAGTAATAGCGATATTATGATATCAATTATTCGGCTAAACTAGACAACAATGTTCATAACTGAGTTATCATCTGATGTCATTTGTTAGCCTGCTATATATGTAGCACACTGACACACAGCAATCGGCACCAGACGTAGATTGTGCACAGCTGGGGCAGAACATCGAAGCCCAACTGTCCATCCTTCCCGTTGCTCCCAGCCACACAACGACAGTTCTCAGCTTGCTCGCTGCAAGTCTTTCAGCAAGGATCATGCGAAAAAATGATCCATGGCATCGCCGACAATAGCCTATAATGGTCGATAGTTCACCGTAAACTCTGTTGACTGTTGGTCAGCAATGGTTCATGATAATCAAGAATGTTTCAAAACTTATGGTCGAAAATAGTCGATCAGATTTATCAATTGCCGATACAATTTGAGAGTACAATGTATAATTACAATGGCCGAGAATAGCAAAGAAGGGTTAATCGATGGAAATGACACTCAAATTCAACCGATAACTGCTTTCATTTTGATCAGTTCTGAGTTAAATCAAAGCATGTAGCAGCCTCACTCAAACAGTAGTTACCCCAACAAAAAAGGACGGTTCAACATGTGGACATGGGACCCATACCAGCGGCCATAACGACCGCGACACGGGTTATCTTCCCAGGCCCTCTGCAGCCCCCCGTGGGGAGGAGCTTGACCTTCCCAATGCTCCGAAAAGCCACGTGCCAAGGCACGCAGTAGGCTCCTGTGCGGTTGTGGAGATCCAGCTGTGGAGATCCATGACATTTCCAAACTATCAAATTGCTGATCAATGGATTGGAAGGACCACAAGAGAATTCACAAAAGGAGTAGTTTGGGATTAATATGGATTATATAATGAAATCCATTCATGGATTTGAATTGACATAATTGTGGCTTTGTCAAAAAGTGAGGCAATTCTTCTGGCTGTGTCAAGCATCATGACAAAACTATTGTCAATTCAATTGTGGGTAACACACCGCGATATGAGGAAGTACTATGAGTCAGTACTGACCAAAAGTAAAAAATGGATTGTCGAAGCCGGAACCGTACGACATCTGTGATGATAGTTTCAGCATGTGATAGGGGCTCTTGCCCAGATTGTGTCGCTAAAAAGAGCACTCCAAGCTTTGATTAACCTGATATTGGTATCAACCAATACTAAATCCATACTAAATATTTCAACTGGTCTTGACACGGGTGTCCATTGATGTTGTACTACCTGCAAAATTGAATGCTAGTACTTGGTTTCGAAAATCACAGCTTGGGTACACATGATGGTGGAAGGCCTCGTGGGCAGATTCAAACTGAACCACAAATGCTACAGTATCATGAAATGAACCTGCTGTTATTCAATGACAGTTCTTTTGCAAAAAACAATGCCACGGGAAACTTCATCGACTGCTTCATCATCCAGAATCCAACATTACTTCACCGCTTGGACGACCATCCCGACGATAGTGAATACTTGATGACATTCACTATCATAGGGAAGCATACTATCAACAATGAGTAAGATCTATTATCTGAATATTTTCCTATCAACCAGTGTCCGACTTAATGCTGAAAGATCTTCACCCCAGCATAGCTGACCGTTATTTCGTCACCAGTCGCAATTTGCCCCATTACCAAGCCCTATCTTTTTGTTGTATGCCTATGAATCCCAAACCGAGTCGTTCCCATCATCCCATGGTAACCTACCACTTGGTGAACAGGCTGGTAGCTCCTGGCCTGGCTTCCCCTTAGGCAGGGCTAGGCCGGGATACCCTGGCGGCCTCGCCCCCACCACCAGTTCCACCCTGCGCCACCTTTGCACCCGGCGGCACAGCGACGGCCCACGCAGCCCGCTGCACAATGGGACTTGAGACCTTGCGGGAAACCGTTGCTTCACGAGTGGCTTTGAAACATGTTTCAACTTCAACCACTTGGAAACAGGTGGAAACATATTGATCAACCACTTGGAAACATATTAATCAACCAACCAACCATCCATAACCATCCAACCCACTTCAACATGTTACTAATCAATCAACCAACCAACCATCCAGTATCATCCAAACTATTGGAGAAAGCATAAGATGTTTATACCCAGCAACTAACGAGCAAAAGAATCTAGACGATGTTCTGGCGACTTTTCTGGGAAAATCCACGGTTGGTGTTCGTCATATTTGCAAAGTCAGCATCAGTGTCACGTCAAGTCACTTGTGCTTTCTGCTTCATCAGGCTGTATCAGCGCATAGTACCAACAATGAGAACTTCCAATTTCTTGGGGGCATAGTCTAGATAGATCCACGTCATGTACGAAGAAAAATTGACACCCACCCAGTCAACTCCAGATTTCAGGGACATCCAAGTACCAAGTGATGGCTAGACTGCGGATGGACAACAGCAATCAAGCCACTATTAACATCCATTAACCCTTTACCATTTCTATCAAACATGATTGCCAGTCCAACTTATTGGTTCATCTTTCGTGATCAGCTGGGGGAACCTTTGAGATAGGAATCGCAGAGATTCTAAACAATACATAGATGAACAAAGAAATACATATGTAGCACATAGAAGTACATTCATGAGTTGAACATATATTTTCAAGGCAACACAGAGATGTACAGAGAATTCAACATCACAGTTGCCTTAAAAAGCTGACCTATTCTCAGCGTAGCTTCACTGTCAACTGGATCAACTTTGGGTACATCCAACAAATATCGGGAGTCTACATAGTGATTAGCTTCCGATATGACCATGAATCAACTACAAGGCAGTGTCGTGCCCGTATTTGTGACATGTAAGTTGGTAGACATGACTGGGATCTATGATATTTCATGCACAAGGTCCAAACACTGGAGTCTCAGTATCGTCCTCCGACGGTTGTTGCGATTCCTTTATTGCTCACGAACCTTCATGGATTCATGACCAATCGTGACCATCCTCCACAATGGGAATGAAATCCAAGTTCAAATCAAAACACATGCAGCATATGCTACAAAGTTGAGGGGCTGGCAGGCGCAATGGTTACAGGTCAGGCCGTATGCCAAATGTTACCCTCCTGGAGCAAATGATGCTTGGCTATGCTCCCTACTACTCTGAATTATTAAGCCATGCTCAATCATCATCAACCATGTTCATTGAACAAAGTAGTGACCATAGCTTGACCCATGGTACCACCATTCGAATCTGCTTCCACCATGGTTGAGATGATTGACATCATTGACATCTTGTTCGAATCTACAACTTAGTTCTCCACTCGCATCTAATCTGCAACTCAGTTCTGTGGTTAATGAAGCTTCCACCATGCTAGTGACCATTTCTGACATCCGATTCGAATCAGTTGCACCAACTGGCGCCGTTTCTGCAAGCGCATCCGCCACCTGAAGTTCCACTGCATTGCTGGCCGCAGAAGTCGCCCTGGCAACCCTTGGCGCACTCAGCACCTGGCTGGAGAAGGGTGTCACCACTGGTCACTTAGACGAAGTGGTGTATAATCCATAGAGTATTGATGATCTTGATGATCATTGATGATTATCGATGATCATCGATGATCATTGATAAGTTTTGATGATTAATCATGATTATGAAGCAAAAGCTCTAATTACATTATCGACAATTCTTGCGTTGTCATTATAATCAATAGACTATTGATGAAAAGCGACTAATTGGTTGTGCATGATTCATGATGGTAATTGAGACTTATTTGGTTGTAAGATGTTGTAAGTACTTACCAGGGTTGGGTTTTCTCGCTTCCAAAAATACATGGATTGATGTGGCAGCCAACCCATTGGGCCAACCATGGTATCTCCGGTGAGCCCAGCAATCATCCACTTAACTTGATCATGTTCACTAGTGCTCAATCAAAGTTACTCGTGGTCAATCAATAATGCTTACTTCGCCCTATTTTGCACCCATGTCTGATGCTGAATTACTAACCGCGGTGAATGATCATTTGTAGGGTGTCAATGGGTGTCAGCAAATAGTTATAAAAGCCTCGACTGCACGTGATTGATTGCTTGATAGGCATCTACTTATCATCCATGACGCACGAAGCAATGCCCAAACTGAACCCAAGCTGCATCATTTACATCTTATGACTTACCCGACAAACCGTTCTTCTACATTAAATGTCTTTGCTGTCTAGTCCATGGATTAGTTTATGACACTGCTGTCGACCTACAATGACCTAAAAGAACTTTACAGTAACGCAGCCGAGATCTTGACCCGGACCCAGCCGTTCTCCATCGTTCTCGGCTTCCGCTGAGCCGCCGCACCCACGCACTTTGCCGCGCAGAAAGTTCCGACGCATTCGGAACCACATTGCTGTTCTTCCTGCGGTGCTGCCAACATCGGCAGTTACCGTGCTGGAAGTGTTCTGTCACTTCACGGTCCCGAAGATCAATTCAGTGGTCAAGCTGTTGTCACTACCAATTGGTATCATCCGTACATCAACCAATGATCGGCCGAGCTGTCCATAGAAAGGCTACGTAGACCCTACATGGCAAAGTTGTGAGGGGGTCCGGCAGGGCCATTGATGTGTATGAGTGAAGCAATGATGCACCCCTTGCTCCCAGATATGACCCGTTCCCACACGTTGAGTGGCATCGCTTTGAGGTGTAGATTTTGTTTCCGGCCGATCGAAAGACACAGCACTGATTGGCTTTGAGAAGGAGGTCTAAAACTCGGAACTCGGATGTCACTGCTCACAAAAAGATGCTGGCAGTAACTGCTCCTAGCAGTATACTGTATACTTATATCTGAGAGGTATATCTTGAAATTGCGGCCCCCCTACACATTTTGGTCAACGCATCATGGGGGAGCTTAGGGTTCGGTGTCCTACATCCTGCTCAATCAGGATAGGTCCTTATTCCAATAACCAACTGATTTCTTTACAAGTACGAGGCCCTTTGACACTTTGGCAAGTTGGTCCACAACTGTTGGGGAATCAGTTCTGTCATCAGCTCTGAAACAAACACTGTTGCACGCTGGCCCCAGGCCTCGAGTTCTGTGTTCTGTGTATTCGAGAGGATGTTGACAGGTCAGCTGCAGGAATGTGTCCAAAAATCTTTACAGCCAAATTCAGTTTGAAATCATCAGGGGCATTGAGCGAACACATTCAAATTAATTATGTAAAGAACCGTTGAGTTCCAGTGCCAAATTCACATCCATGACCTGACTCCATTTCGGGTGCCCAGAGGAACCCCTCCAGCACTGGCGCTTCCCCCGGTCCCCGTTCGAGCCAGTGCACCTTAGATGCTGAAGAGGTCTAGATTTTGGGAGGTGATGTTGGTCTTGAATACTGAAGGGACATTGAAAGGGTATACCCAGCCAACAGTACAATGGGGATACACAAAATAACAACGTTTTGACCTTATTTTGATAAGGATCAGCCAGCACTATCCGTGCTAACGACGTCTTTGGTGATATGTGTGTATAGTATATTAGTATAAGTATAACATGCCCACACATGAAAGCGATGACGGTCGGGCAACAATCAAGCAGTAATCCAAACAGTTCAGCAACGGGTGGAGTTCTGAGGTTCAGCAATGATTTCACACCTTTTGGCCCAGGAACAAAGTCCATTGAGCACTGCCTGAATATGATTGGTTGATTATGCATGAAGGGAAACAAATTATGAATCTCCATGACCTCCCCGCAAAGAAATACAGGGTGCTGCGCATACACGGCGATCATCAACACAAATGTGTGATCAATGAAAGTCCATCTTTTAAAACTAAGGAGGCAAGGACATTAGTTGGCCGTTCACAATCCCATCCGCCATTTTTTCGAAGGTACAGGCCACCGGTTGACACCTCCAAAAAGCCTAGGATTCCGAAAAGAATCCAGAAGTCACCTCACCGCGTCCCACTTCCCACCGAGTTCCCCAGCTGGTAGGCGCATTTGTATCCAGAGCATTTGGAGGCGCATTGGCCACCGACACATTGAGAGCCGCACTCCTCGCCCTTGCACCTCAGAATCAATGCCTTGAGGGTTTCATGTTGAACTCCAAGTGACTTCGTTAATAATCAGGAACAAAGGAGATCCAAAGAGATCTAAGGAGGTCTAAGGAGGTCTAACGAAATCCAAGGAGGTTAAGGCTCTGTTCAAATGAGGCTACAAGTTCGGTCCTTGGTTGTGCATAATCAATTGGGTTTATCAACACTGTGATGGTGTATGTAAATGTAAATAAACACATACGTGTGTTTCTCAATATAGGGGTACCCCCAAGTCATCCAATATTATATAGTCATCTTTATAATATTAAACCAACGATATTTGGGGTTGCCAATTTTCAGAAACCACCATATATGCATTGTTAGTTGATATCTGGTGAGAGGTAGATTCAAGTCGTTGGTGCAGCTAGTTGTTCACCAAAAACCGTATGCTGTTGGATCGTCCACACATGATGGCTGACAAAGATTTACGGGCCCTTCGAAAGGGTTCAGTTTTCAAATGGGCTGAAACATGAGTGCATGGTTATAGTAACACGATGAACAAACGTGTTTTCATAATGTGCGTCTGCTTGAGAACAAGTATACGACATCGTCAACAACCACCCCTTGAAGGTTCGCCCAAAAACAGGGCCCCTTTCAAAAGCAGGGCCAGAAACATCAAGCCTTCCATTTAACAGCTCACCGCGCAATGGCGGTCTGCTTGCAAGAGTAGTTATAAAGGAGTTGCAAGTAGGGTAATGCTACCGCATTGTGCACAAATGGTGGCACACCCAAAAGCAGTATGTAGAGGACTCATCATCCAATGGAAGTAGCAATGAACTAGCACCATCTATGGACACTCAAACGCAGTTGAGTAGAGTCATCAAATGTCATCAATCATTTTCATCTCTGTTTTCAACAAATCACAATCATTTCAATTTCCCACCAAATCTATATTCAATGGTTCCCTCCGGCCTCCCTGAACTATGTATAAATTCCCAATTCTCAACCAAAGGGCTCTCGGGCGGGTCTGCCGGATTCTAGAGAAAGGATTATGATGAATTATGCATTATTGTTGACCAACTTGGGCCAATACCTCTGGTTCACCACCAATCTTTTTTTCCAACAACTAGCTCACAGCAATCGACCATTCTTCACCAACCATTGAACAAGTTCACCCTCTCCAACCAACCAAGAACTAGCATTTAACCCTACTTCACCAACCACTTGCAACATTATGAATTTGTCAGCCATCATTTAACCCCTAATGGCAGCGGTAAATCCTAGGCACTGCTTGGCGCATGTCTGGCTGGTGCCGCTTCCGCTGTTGCAACCCAGGCCGCAGCGTTCGCCTGGAGGCGGTGCTGTGGGATCATGGCTTCATGCTGATTTATGATGGTCAATGATGGATAGGGCTGATCAATCATTGATTAAGGTTGATGGTCAACCAACCTTAGCATATCTTAATGGTCAATGATTAAGCATATGGTTGCTGCTTAATGGCTGGTTTATGAAGCATGCTTAATGGTCGGTTCGAGATGGCTGCTAGTGTTTACATCTTCTTCGGAGAACCACTGCAGGCTGCCTCCATTTGCGGACAGCCCATGGACATCTGTCATACTCGGCAGCTAAAAAAATGCAACGCCGTCTTCAGGACATATAGGCACCCTGCCAGTGGTCCAGGTAGACACGCCACAGCAGAACCTTCCCACTGTCCAAGGTGCGTAGCACCGGTTGCGATCAATCGTCAGCTGCGCGGACTTCCCCCTGCCCACTCTGTTTTTTGATCTTTCTGGTGGATGGATTCATAGGAGAAGTGATCCTGCCTCGTGTCGCAAACGAAACTCTCCAGCACTGAAAGATCTTGGGTCAAATCCCCAGCCGTTGGAGCTTTGCCTTGCCAGTTTTGGGAGGTGCTGTCCATTGTTTGGGCCAAAGTTCACACCAAAGTTCTCTACCAGCTTGGCTTGTTTCTCAGGTGGTAACCTGGAGTCCATTGAATGTCTTTCCTGAGCTGAATCCCTCACTGATTGGCTTGGGCCCATGGTGTTTCACCGCAAACGGCCGGACCGCCCAAGTATGGTTCTAACTGATTTTTTGTGAGATCTCTTGTCCAACAGCATACGCTAACACCTTGACTACGTACAGGGCCGCCTGTCCAAGGATACAAGCTGTACTACTTAGGGGTGGTTTTGAGTTTGGGGGTCATCACAATGGCAAATGGAACAACAGCAATCACATCTCAACATCAAGTGGTGATGATGTTGCTATCATTGGTCTGCAGGAACATTTTCCGGGTCCAAACAAAGGAACCTGACATTATGATTACCTTTTTCCTAACCGTCAGTTCTATTATTAAAATGAGTCCAACTTGGGCCACATCCATATGCACACGTCCATACTTCTATCCATAGGTATACCTTAGTATATATACCTAGATCTTCCCCCCCTGCTTTATTTTAGACCCTAGGC
>VSDK01000666.1:8143-24475 GCA_009767595.1 Symbiodinium kawagutii | reverse complement strand
AAATATGTAATAACATTTTTATGAAAGTACTTCCTAAATCCTGTGGGTGTAATCCCCCAATGCCTAAAGGACTTCTGTAAAGTTTCCAGTCACTATGACAAGCATAATCACTATCCAGCAAAGGGCAATGAACTGCTAAATCATTAGCCAACATATTCTACTTTAACTATCAGTAGCTAACAGGCTAATAAATACAAACCACCATCTGTACCCACAATATCATCACATGCCATGTGGATGATCAAAATATTTTTGAGCCATAAAAACTTCTAAGGTTCAACTACTATCCATGGTGCAATACACAGGCTCAAGCCTGGATCGAGGCAATGTTTAGACTAGCCTGGACATTGTGTGATTTTGAGTGTTTGCATCTGGATTAATCTGGATTAATCTGGATTAATCTGGATTAATCCTGAAGCCAAAAAACCAAAAAAACCAAAAAAACCAAAAAAACCAAAAAAACCAAAAAAACCAAAAAAACCAAAGTTTTGGGACTATGGAGATATGGGTTAGGTTTGGCATAGTCCCAAAACTTTGGTTTTTTTGGTTTTTTTGTTTTTTTTGGTTTTTTTGGTTTTTATATCTAGATTAATCTGGATCAATCTGGATTAATCTGGATTAATCCTGGAACCAAAAAACTAAAAAAACCAAAAAAACCAAAGTTTTGGGACTATGGAGATATGGGTTAGGTTTGGCATAGTCCCAAAACTTTGGTTTTTTTGTTTTTTTTGTTTTTTTTGTTTTTTTTGGTTTTTTTGGTTTTTTTGGTTTTTTTGGTTTGTTGATGGAAATCCACAACCATTTTGGTAGGCAAACGAGGATTGTTGAGAGCGTGAAATAACCCAACAGAATAATAAATATGATAAAATTATAGGCATTTCAGCGCTCACAACAAGCCTTTCTGTTTTTCAACTGCGAGGTCAGGAACCCATACTTGAGCTCTCAAGTGGATTATGAAGCTCCAGGTGTGGCGCTTAGTGCAACAAGAAACACTGAAAGGTTGGAATGATGCAAAAGTATGGGCAAACACAAAACATGTGCAGGTACATTACCATCAAAGCCCTGTGTCCACCTGTAACAGCCTTGACTGCAGGCTACTGCCAGCAGAAACTACAAACAAGTCGATCCCCTTGCAAAAATGAGGAAAACTCCTTTGGGAAGTGATTGCAAGTGCAGGAATGTGCACTCTGCAACGGTCTCGTTGTGTACAGGCAATGGTCCGATACTTTCGTTGCCCTCCATTCCTACAAATTACTGTATGTTTGCTGAATGTGCTCTGCTCGTCGACGATAGTCATTTACACTTTTGCAACTCAAGCAACATAAATAATTCTTAAATATTCTTAATACGTCCGTATCATCGTACGTAATTACACACCATTTCAATAAGCGACCGTGATCACAAATATACCAGCATCATCATCATCACCATCATCATGCATCATTGACTGTCATCGCTACGCATCCTCATCATAAGCCCTTATTCATAGTGTTTCATAGTCAAATATGGCAAATCTATTGGCAACTGGACCTTCCTTTTTGAACTACAAATTCCCAACATTATGAGCCTTCATCAAGCATCAATCATCATTAACCATTAACTATATATACGCATGATTGATTCTAACTTCCCATTTTCAATCATTACTAGCCATCATTATATAATCATTACCATCATTGACCACCAAATATTCACCATGGTTCATCACGCACCATTCACCATTCACCATGATCAACCAGTCATTAATCATTAACCATCATTAGCCACCATGAACCAACACACCATTCCACCATCTTAGATCATATGGTGTTTCCTCAGAATAGGGACCCCCCAGTTATCATCCTTGATGTAAATTATTTATAGTAATCAACCAGCCATTTTGGGGGGTCCCCTATGGCTAAAGAATCCCCCCGTGTTGATCCTGGCACCATCCTTAGCAGCCAGGACCACCCTCCCCCAGCTCGCCCGGCGGAAGGTGAGCTCAGCCTAACATGGCAGAGTTGCGTGGATTTAAACGTGATCCGAGTCAACGCCCTGCTATGGCGCCCAGCAATGGAATCAACTCGATCTCTTTGGGTCGTGTTGCATGATCTCGATTTCATCATTTCTATTTACAGCATACGTAAATATGAAGAAGTCATCTTAATAGACGCAAAAGCACTATGCAAGCATTACATTGAAATATGTGTGCCAAAGATGGAAGTGCAGGTACAGTACTTTAAAACGCTGGCTCCAATTTTCTTCTTCGGCGCTGTAAATCATCAATGGTCAGGACAAAATGGATAAGTTGATGATCAAGGGCGGGAAATGGAACAATTTTTGATCATTATTAATTAAGCATTGCAGCACTGCTAATAATCATTAACCATTGACCATAGGAGATGCTGTGAAGCTAACCCTCCACCAACATCTCATAGTAGATCACCAGCTATCCAGCTGGCAAGGTATTGGTAGTTATTGACAGCTACCACAGTTGTGAAAGTTACCACCCCCTGTTTGTCTTTATTCATAGGCTAAACCAAATAATCTCCTTAGTGGTTTCAAAGAACCGTCCCAAACATTGGAGAAAAGAGCACTTGGTAAAAATCGCGTCCAATGACGGACACAAGATGGGAGCATGCCAAATATCAATTATCAAATCAATTCAGTAACATAGTCAGAAACTCCATGAGCTTTGGTAAATCTACCATGCAATCTGAACAAAATCGGTCCCCAGCTTGCTTCCTAGTGCTGGAGGACCTGGTAAAACTGTGGTAAGCTGCTATCCCCTGTATATCAGCTAGCATCAAGCAACCACAACTAAGCGTCATGAGCTATCATCGACCATTGTATATTGCTTTTTATGAACCACTCTCCCCCATCATTGGTCATCATTTTTATGACCATGAATCAGCATCAGCAGCCTGTTAAAAACAATTCAAGTCATCAACCTAATTGACTCTCGTTGACAATTCTCAAGCATCGCTGACCCTCATAATAAAGTGTACATATTTATCAATGAACCGTCATCAACTAACTACAAGAGCATTAACCAACGTCAACAGTCCTTAAAACCATCACTAAACCATCACTAGACCATCATGAAACCATCATCAAAACATCTCTCAACCATCATCAAAACATCTCTCAACCATCATCAAACCATCACCAAACCATCATCAAACCATCACCAAACCATCATCAAACCATCACCAAACCATCACCAAACCATCATCAAACCATCACCAAACCATCATCAAACCATCACCAAACCATCATCAAACCATCACCAAACATCACCAAACCATCCTAACCACTTCCTTTCAACCATCCGTAACGCGGCCGAGGTGCCACCGGCATGGTGCCGGTGCCCCGCGATCAGCAAAGCGGCGCGCCCGTCTCCTGCCAGCAGCACCAGCGATGCAACCGTTGCAGCTCTGTGAGAAATCGAAGCTGTTTAAAGATAGCTTGGGCAATGTAGCAACTATTAGAAATCGAATGGTCAAAATTGATGAATGGTAAAGTTGCGTAATTTGCCGATAGTAGTTGGTAGACAAACTGGTCATCAACTTTAGCCAATGATATTTGCCAATCAGTGCTTGTCATTCGTATGTGAGTTTGTTGCAAACTATTTAGCAGCTATTTTTGGTTGCAAGGTGCTGCTACTGTTCTTGTTAACTGATTCACAACAACTTGATTCTGCCTAAACTGGCCAGATTCCAGATTCTATAGGCGCGCGAAGACCAGGAAGCTGGAAAATGGATCCACCTGATGATGAGCCTGGCCTTTTTCCAGCACGATTGGTCAGTTCCATACGAAGTAAGTGTAACCAGCCATTGGATTGACATGAATGATGGTCAATGATTCATTCCGAAACAAGTTATGAACCGAGTGTTCACCAGCATCATGGATGCTGCCCGACGGCTTAGCCAACAAACAGCGACGACCCATATATCCCAACTCCAATGAGCACTGGGTGAGCCCGGACGGACTTCCCCAGCAGTTGGATTGGGCGGGTGAATGTTGCAGCGGCTGCCAGCTGGTCAATATGAAGCAGGATGGAAAATCCAAGCTGGACATATGAACCAAAGCATGAACCAAGCTGTGGCTTATGTCAGCAATTTCGTGCCAGCCAAGTACCAGAGTTTAGGCCCACTGTTGATGGGCGAAACAAATCCTGAATTCCAACTAACAAGCGATGAGATAGGATCAACAGCCATCTTCGCAGAGTGTTCTGTCGATAGTGTTGCATTCCCAAAGCCTTCAACTAGCCAGTAATCATTGCAAAACAAATCTGACACTGAGACTAGTCAGTGATTACACAGCCGAGGCCCTATGCACGCACCCATCGGATCCTCCACTTCAGCTTTCACGGGGCAAAGCAGGCGGGCACAAGCCCTTACAGCTTGAAGATGGAAACAGCTTGGAGAGACAGGGCATCCATGGACCCAAAGTCTGACATCACCATCTCCAGCGGCAGTCTACCTTTAACACACGTCAAAGCGAAGCTTCTGGTCCTGGTTGATGTTCCGGTTTTGGTGGGATCGGACTCCCTCTTGTTGGACCAGCTTGTGAAATGGTGAATCCAACTCATGGGCTTATAACTTCGGACCACTTCATCCCGTCGGCAAATCCGCTGAATATGCCTATGGAAGCAATGGACAATGTCAGTCCTTTATGGATCTACGGCTACACCTTCATAGAAGTTAGTAGCCGAGTACATGCTCAGCAACAATCGTAACGGTGACACACCGCAAACCCAACAAATCATAGCTGCTAAAGCCAATCACCGACAGACCATCAATTCTCAAGTCTAAGTGTTCAGTTCTTTCGCACAAACATCGACATATGTTTTGACTGCCGCAAAGCTGAATCTTCTGCGTCAGCTAGCGAGTTTGTCCAAAGAGAAATCTGGATGCCTCATCCCTGTAGGAGGTCAACGTGTCAAGGACGGCACTGCTGCCGTTTTCCGTGTCAATGTCCAGCGAACCAGGTTGGCTTCGGCAAGAACCACACAGAACTGCAGATATTGGTTATGAATTCCTGCAATGGACCGGTAGTCACCACTATACAACCGACATAGTATACGGATCATGTGACCAGAACTGCACAAAGCTCATATACATATATTTTATATTATTTTATCAAATGATTCTCAGGACACTTTTGTTGTTCAATCTGATCTGTTGCGATTCCTTGACACAACTGACCATTGTGGGAGCCGATGCCAACGGACTCCCGAGCCATTTGGATTCATAGACGTTCAGCCAGGATTTAGCTGAACTCGGCATGCGCTGCACTGGAGAAACCCAACATATCACAGGAATGTGCGGTTGATATGGTTGTGGGTCAACGGTTGATCATAAGGGACCATAACCAACAATTGCAGGGATATACCAATTCATGAAAATGGACACCAAATGATACTTCACGGTAGCAAATGATGGTTTGAACTGATGGCTAACGCTCGTTGAAAGGCTTGATAGAGGTTGATCATGGTACATGTCTTTTCAACCTCATGGGAATTGGATTGGGAACTATGGGCCCGTGTTCCTGGATAGCTATAAAAGTGATACCACCTGGTATACAGGTGAATATCACCGCATGTCTAGATCCAATCGTAAACGACATCATTTATCAATACATTAATCAATGATAAGTTCTCGGGCAAAGCATCATGTACCGTCATGAATCATGAAACCTTATTCCGTAGCCAGTACTCTGCAAGGGCCTCAACATAGTCATTCGACGTAGTCATCACAGTAGCATGACCTGATAGTATCTTCAGCAATAATTTACTCTCACTGACAGTTGGTGATTGGCTATTTCAGCGTTGTTGCTTTCATTCATCAGTAATCACTGTTAGCGATCTTTTTTGCCTTGTCTAACTATCATGACAATATCTAACTACTCTTATGAACAACATTAGTTGCCGTCATCTCCCAGAATCAAACATCACAAACAACAATTTACCATCCCTGACAATGTTTCACCACAACAATTAACTAGTCATCATTGCTAATTGACTGAGATGATGGACACAACTATGCTAATGAATCATTCACCCTAATACTGAATAAACATCATGACTAAGCATCACCGTTGCTGGCAAACCATGTCAACCAGTACTTAAGCATCATATTTTCCCATTCTTCTACATGGTTGTTTCTCAAAATAGGGCCCCCGCAAAATCATCCTTTATTAGCTATTTATAGCAATAACCCCACCATTTTGGGGGGTTCCCTATGGCTTGAGAAACCACCAAATGACCATGGCAACTCATTTAATTCACCATCACTTCACCAAGCACTGGGTCTCCATTGTGCACTGCTCTCACCGCGGGGAGCCACGCATTGCCTGGCACCGGTGGCAGCAGTGGCCGGGCGGCCGGGCCCAATCAACGGGGGAAGGTGCTGAGAATGCATGCAACTGCTGATGGTTCATCATCATCATCATCATCATCATCATCATCATCATCATCCTCATCATCATCATCATCATCATCATCCTCATCATCATCATCATCATCATCATCATCATCCTCATCATCATCATCATCATCATCATCATCATCATCATCCTCATCCTCATCCTCATCCTCATCATCATCATCATCATCATCATCCTCATCCTCATCCTCATCCTCATCCTCATCCTCATCATCATCATCATCATCATCATCATCATCATCATCATCATCCTCATCCTCATCCTCATCATCATCATCATCATCATCATCATCATCATCCTCATCATCATCATCATCATCATCATCCTCATCCTCATCATCATCATCATCATCATCATCATCATCCTCATCCTCATCCTCATCCTCATCCTCATCCTCATCCTCATCCTCATCATCATCATCATCATCATCATCATCATCATCATCCATTATGCTTCGTGATAGGAGGCCCAGGTGATGCGTCACTGTGGGGGGGTCCTCTCACCAGCTTTTTTGGAGCGGCACCTTGAGGGTCCTCTCGAGGCGCAACACCTGGAGCGACAGCGTCAAGTAAAACCACAATGGATCCAAGGTGTGAAAACATGTGATGAATGATGATTAGTATATGATTAGTATATGATTAGTACATGATTTGTTGAACCCTTTCATGATGATTGATGATTAGTATATGGATTTAACATGATTCAGTGGATGAATCATGATTTAGCGGATGAATACCATTGTTAAATCAGTGGTAAATCAGTGATAAATCATTTTTAATTCCAATGAACCATTGAACAATGCACGATAAAATCATGTTTAAATCTATGTCATCCAGTCCATAGCTTGTTCCAAAATTTCAACAAACTTGACAAAATGCAGAGAAAAAGCAAATAAAAAGCAAAACCAAAAAGCAACTCAAACATCACTGGCAAAAGTCGCGAGGGAAAAAAGCAAACAAAAAGCGGAAAAAAAGCAAGAGCAAAAAGCAAACAAAAACAACAAAAAAGCGACAAAAAAGCAATAAAAAAGCGAAAGACATGCAAATCATTGCATTTTGCTTTGTTTCTGCTTTTTTGTTGCTTTTTTTTTTTGCTTTTTTGTTGTTTTTTTTTGTTTTTTTGTTGCTATTTTTGCTTTTTGGTTGCTTTCTTTCTGCTTTTTTCTTTTTGGAAAACCCATTGGTTTGATTTTTTTTTGCTTTTGTTTTCGCCATGGTTGTTGGCGTTGCTTTTCTGATTTCCACTTAATTTGCCTTTTTCTTGCATTTTTTTCAAGTTTAAAATGAGATAGAATAAGCTATAGCGGCTGACATAAGTTGAAATCTAAATTCAGTGGTATTCGTGATGAATCCTTTCATGATCATGATTGATGATTAGTATATGGATTTAACATGATTCAATGGGATGAATCATATTTGAAATATTTTAAGGGGAAACCTTCCTACAAGACTCCAAAGAAAACATACGAAAGCCGTAGGTGCAGTGGTTGCACTGGTGGACGCTGAGAAAATGGTGGCTGGTGCAACCATGGTGGTACCTACTAACCATCCAGCGGTTCGTATCCATAATCTTCATAGGGAAACAATCCAACTGTACGGAAAACATCCTTTTTGGGCAAGTCCGCCTGTGGGATGCTTGATGAATGTCCCCATCTATTGATGTTCAGGTAGACTATACTTGTCATGATTGCTCACAGGATGATTCATCAACAGTGCGCTCCCGAAACTGTTGGGGTTGGGAGTGCCTCCCAGAAATTGCCCAGGATGCTTGGTATCCATCATCATTTCACAAACATTTCACCATCAATTAACGTATCATGTAAGCATCATTTCACCATCATCTCACCATCATCTCACCATCATGTAAGCATCATTTCACCATCATGTAAGCATCATTTCACCTTCATCTCACCATCATGTAAGCATCATTTCACCATCATTCAACCATCATCTCACCATCATTTAACCATCACGCCCCCCTCTCCGTCAATTGCCTAAAACTCGCCAGCTACCGCATCTTTCGATCAAGGCACCAAGCGCTGCAGCTGTTTCTGCCGCGCCAGCAGCGCCCGCGCTGCTCGCAGCTTCGCCGCCACCAAGGTCTTCGCAGGGCGCTGCGCAACCAACCTGGCAGCAGCGCAGCTGTGGATCTTGGCGCTTGGACTGGTGAAAAAACTTAGAAATTATAACCTGGAATGGTTCTAACTATGCAAAAACTCGAAATTCTATAACCTATAATGGTTGGAACTATGACTTTTGCTGGCTATAACTATGATTGTAACTAAGCTTTTTCACCAGTTGTAACCTACAATGGTTGGAACTAGGATTTTTGCTGGATATAACTTGTAAGTTGTAATGTTTTGGAACCCATGTAATACTTAGAACCTATATGGGTGTCACAAAAGCCAGTTATTGTTAATGATGGTCATGCAAAGTTCATATACGGGAGCAGCTTAAAAAATCCAAGGGTTAATGGTTCACGAATGTGCACGATACAGCTTCACACTGATTCACCAGAATGATTAAGACTTATTTGCAATACTAGCTGATCGTGGGCAATAACTATGCAAGGTCTATAGGCATAACTAGGCAATACAATACTAGCTTATAGTAGCTATGTACACATCGATTATCATGCTTACTAATCGTCAAGTTGCTGCTCGTTCCAAGGAAAATAACCATCACCAAATTGCGATATAACTAGAATACTGTATGCAACCAACAAATGCAGTCAGTTCTTGCAATGAAGAGGTACATGATCCCTACGGGTTGAGTAGGCAGCAACATCACGGGAGCTCTTGGAAATTTATGTGCAGTTAAGGAAAGCATCAATCACTTGCGTGTGATTCTAATTGATGATGGATGCTACAGAGTGGTAACCCACTGGTCGAACAACTTGATGGTGAGTAATCCTTCTTACCATTATGAACTGGCCGGGGTACCCATGACAGTACAAGGACGTGAATACAACGTCCATCCAAATAAATGTATATAATATGAATATATATATATTATATACTGTACCCCTCCTCCAATAACGATAACCAAACTATTACACACAGGACTGTACATCTCAATATAATCAAACATATGGGGGTTTTTCAAACTAGGGGTACCCTCCAAATCATCCGGTTTATTAACCATTTATAGTAGCAAACGAACCATTTTGGGGGGAACCCCTATTCAAAGAAACCACCAGATCAATAGATTCACCATTATTCTTGGTGATAATCCCCTATAGATCCCTATGATCAACCATTCTACTGTAATCCCTATCATTAACCAAAATAATCCCTATCATTAACCAGTATAATCCTTATCACTAACCAATATTAACCATCATAATCCCTGTTATCTACCATCATTAAGCATCATTAACGATTATAACAATAATAATACTATAATTGATAAGAACTGTTTTCTGTTGACCATTATTATCATTAACCATTATATAATCATTATTCTCATCGATAATCATTGATAATTCCATTGATCGTTAATAATGATCAATTAACCATTAATCATTATCATTATCATTAACCACTAATCATCATTGATAATTCCATTATTATTCTTATCAAAAAGAATTGCACATCTCCTTCCCAGCCGCAGCTGGATATCCACTGTCCACCTGGCACTATGCACCCTTGGACCTGGAGCCATGACAGGGCGGCTGCTGAGGATTCATAGGGAATTTACAGGGATCAACAGGGGTTGGGATTGGCTAACAATAGGGGATTTTAATGGCTAACAATAGGGATGAATAGGGATCAAAATGGTGCTTTCCCCAGCCAGTTTGGGATTTTAATGGCTAACAATAGGGATTGATAGGGGATAATCACCAACAATAATGGTTCAACTACTTTAAAGGTGTTTGTCAAGCCAGTTTGGGGACCCACCAAATGGTTGGTTTGTTACTAACATAACTGGATGGTTTGGGGGTACCCCTATTTTGAGATACGCCCATCTAAAATGGCATGACTCGCACATGGTAGTTCCAAGCATTGCAATGCCCATCAAAAACATCAAAACCACGAACATGTTCAAGAGGTAAACTGCCTTGGAAGTACAGCATCTGTGGACAGAACCAGCTTGGTACTCGGAACTTTTTGAGATCTTCGACATTTCACGGCATTTTGATTGCCAACTCACTGGTACCAGTAGCTTTCAGAACCATGTGCCGCAGTTGTTTATAAACATCTGAAACCCTGGGCGGCGAGTCACTCACAGCACAGGGTGGTGCGATGGATCTTCATGGGGATCTCATGGTGCTGAGCTTCCCTGCAGCTGAGAGCCTTTTCTTCAGCGGCTCTGCACATGGCATGGGCCTGGCACGACTGATCCAGCTGCTCGACTGGCTCTGCTACCAGTGTCTACATGCCCAATGGCTACCCAAAAAATAAGCTGCTTAGCGTGGAGGTACCAGTTTCTCACATCCCCATTACCATAATTTATAAGAAACCGGTTGAATTATATGGTTGAACTAGTTAATGGCCAACCAGTGAAGTGAATCAACCAGTGAATATCCCCACTACCAGAGAATTATATGGCTGTGGGTCAAAACCCCGTAACCCTGGTTCACCTATCACTAACTATTGTTTCCCTTATTGTTGTTGGTCATTATCCCCCATTTTTGGTTGGTTAATATTGACCCATAGCAAAATACCGATTGCCTTTGCTTCGCCAGTTGATTCACTGCTACATTATGAACCCCTTCAACAACGGTCCGAAGCCACCACGCTGGGCGTCAGTGGCCAGTACCAGGTGCTAGTGACTGATTATCAATATTGGTACTGGTGACTTAATCAAAATAAGTCACTAGTACTAGTTGTGGTCAATAGCATCAGAATGTACAACAAAAGACCTCAAGTACTAGTGACCACAATCATTACTATTGATTTGCCAGTCTTGAAACCATCATTGCCAAGTATTTCTAGTATGGTGGTTTCTTTAAATGGGGGTACCCCCACATCATCCACTTCCGCAACCATTTATAAACAAACAACCATTTTCGGGGATTCCCTATATTCAGAAACACCCATAGAAGCTCATGCTTTCCAGCCATGGTTGATCACCAAGTTCCTACTCACTAGGCATCATTCCCTACTTTCATTCACCATTCTCATCGGCCACTAACCATTAAAACTCACCATCCTTGATAATCGCTCTTAACCACAACTGGCCGCAATGAACCATCATAATCATCAGCCCCTCTTATTACATAAAACCAACTGTCAACGGCGGTTTTAATCATTGTTCACCATCACTAAGTAATTTCGATCCAATAATTCATCAGTATCAGTATCAACCAACCGTACTGACAGTATTAAGCGTCAAAATCATCATAAACCCGTGTTAATACCCATAAGCGCTAGAAGCCATCATTTCTCATCACCAACCATCATCAATCAACTTCAATCTTGTTTCATACTCTCATAGTTATCCACCATTAACCACTACATGAGTCACTTTTCGCCATTATGAACCATGATCTTCAAACATGTGTCACAATTTATTTTTGCTGATGATTATCCCGGCCATCATTAATGATTAGCCACTGTTAACCACTACTAACCACCAACTACTAGTTCTTTAAGTAGTGTTGTTGGTTGTTATTAGCCACCATTAACCCTTAGATCAAACACTACTACCTACCATTCACCCCGATCATTCCTTGTTTTCCCACTCCTAAACACAATATAAGCCATTATTAATTAACCACTCTTCGCCATTATTTATCCACTATTAATGGCTCATGATTAGCTTAATATCATCCACAGCTACTGAGAATTAACTATTAGCTGTTGATAATATCATAGCTTAACCATTTATAGGCTAATGATCATTCAATTAACCACTATTGAACAATAATTATCATTATGAACCAATATTTACCATTATTAACCAATATTTACCATTATTAACAGTATAACAGTAATATAGGTAAATCGCTATGAGCCAATATTTACCCACCATTAAACATTTTCAACCATACGTGAATCCACTGATGATCTGCACCTCCAGCACAGTCTGGAATTAAGAGCCGAATTGGAAAAACAAAAAAACCACTATTAACCACTATCAACCACTATTAGCCATTATGTACACACTAAGAACCATGATTTCGCCACTATTAACCATTATTAACAATTATTCACCATCATAAACCATTATTTCCCGACTATTAACCATGATCAATTAGCCATTATTTACCCACTTTTAACCATCATTTATCCACTATTAACCGTCATTTATCCACTATCAACCATCATTTACCTACTATTAACCATGATCAACCATTATTTACCCACTATTAACCATCATTTATCTATTATTGACGATTATTCACCACAGCCAATCATCTCACCAGGTCACCATGTGCCATCGCATCCCGCGGTTTTCGAGCGCTCCTCCTGAGCGCTCAAGCTGCGATGACCAAAGCGCCGGTCGCGAGGCTCCTGGAACCCGCCGTCGCACGGCGGCCGTAGTGACGTCCGTAGTCCATGGCCAGCAGTGCTCAATAACTAGTGCCTGATCATGATGGATAATGGTTGATAATTGGTGATGGGTGATAATTGATGATGGTTGAGAATTGACTATGGTTGATAATGGTTTAAAGACAATGATTAACAATGGTTGACAATGGTTAAGGGTTTGGCAAAGGGGATCTTATATAATCAACGAGAAAAGGGTATGAAATAGTTCGAAGATCAGGGATAAAAAATAGTTGATGAATAACCAAACATAGTGGATGATAATAGAGATTATAATGCTTACAGGAAAATAAAGTGTTACTATGATGGCTGATGATTGTTTATCAGGCAAGAACAAGGATTCAAAGTGGCCAGTGGTTAATTACTCCAAAAACCTTAATGGTAAGTTAATTGTGACAATTGTGGTAATCGAAATGGCCAATATATGGGGACAACAACAACCAACAACAACAGCAACAGCAACAACAACAACAACAACAACAACAACAACAACAACAAGGGCAATCACACAAGAAAGGGCAACAGAAAACACAACAAGGAACTTGTTTGCCAAGGCGACAAACAAGTAACAATGTCTAACAAAAAACAGCAACCACCACGAAGCCGCGCCACGAAACTACAAGCTGGTTCACCTACGGCTGCTCCAGCGAATGGATGTATCCATCAGTGATGCCAGGTCCAGAGGTTGGTGGTCACAGCTTTCCCAGTTTCATACCTCCTTGGTGGTTGAACCATCCCTATGACCTATGAAAAACATGAGTCAGCCATCTGTTATTACTAGGGAAGAAAAACAAACGCTTGAAACCATCAACCAGGTATAATAAACCTGATGAATGACATCCTGGCCAGTTAGTGTGATCGCAAATGCACAATCAACCGTTCTTTTGTTCCATCATATGATACCGATTCCAACGGCTTCTCATCGAAAATACCCTGGGACTCAAGGATTGGTTGTGGGTTACTGGGGAGATTAATCAACAATACACACGCAAATTTGACCACACAGAAATCAATCTCATATCATTGATGTGTGTCAAGTTCAAGTCAAAAACACAAAGAGTTTCTACCATTGTTTAAGGCATGAAGCCGCGGTGCTCATCATTCGCCATCAATATCCAAAAAAATGCCAGTCTTGTTCACCAGGTCGCAATTATGGATGGTTGACTTCCAGGAAAAATTCAGTGATTCATAATCGTTCTCCCTTATCCACCATACTAATTTATTATTCAGCAAACTGGATCAGTATTATAGTTACTTATAATGACACATATTTCTTATGAAGCGTAAGAATTCATGAACTATAATCCCCCATGAATGTATGTAACGAATCATTTTGAACATATAACTATAATCTTGGTTCACGCTCAGTATGGAGCTTTCATTCATTGATCCTTGCAAACCATTGTACATAATTAACTACTATCATTCCCTATGAGACACGGATCAACCACCAGTCAACCATCGACCTGTATAAATTGTGAAGCATCCAGTGTTAACTACCGTAAGCCATGCAAATGATTCGTGACAATCATGGTGCCTTACCAGGGTGGTGAACAATGATGTAAAAATCGAGAAGTTGTTGACTCGTCAAGCCTAGATAATCGCTATTATCATTTAATCAACTAGTGATTAAAACCAACCAGAATCAACCAAGATTCATTTCATAGTTAACCATGGTTCACCGCAATTGTCAATTCATGCAGTAATTGTTGAAATCAACCACAACTAACCATAATTTACTCAAATATAGCTGTGGGTCAAGGGCCCCTGTACCCCAGCTGTTCACATCCCCAAGCCATGGCCAAACTAGTCGAACTGCTGGGATATTCATATCGTTTTGAATGGTGCATATTGACACATAGCCATATAAAGCTGCTGTATAACCAGCCTATATATAACCAGCCAGTTGACCATCCTGAACGACTAGCCGTTGTTTGCCATTATTAGCCACTATGAACCATGATCTTCAAAATATGTCCTACCCCATTTTTGTTGATTATCGTCCGCTGGTATTGATAATAATAACCACAGGTAGCCATATCATTAACCAGCTGATGTTAAGTGTTGTTACAGTAACCATTCATCAACCATACCATGAACCATACTTAACCGTCATTAATCATACTTAACCGTCATTAACCATACTCAACCGTCATTATCATCTTAACCAGCTGTTGTCAACCATGGCTTATCTCACCATTGCTGCCGCGCATTGATCTCCCACCCTCGGCCGCAACCTGCATGCTCTGAACCCAACTGGCTCTTAGGACTTGCCAGCCTTGCGCATGAGCACAGTAAGCAACTCCAGAAATGGGAAACCCTGAAGGATGAATTGATGGTTAGGGTGAACACAATGATAATGGTTATAATAGGATGGTTATATGATTATAAAGAAAGTTGATGGTTATATGATTTGAATAACTTGTCATAGATAGGCTAACACAACGATAATGGTATTCATGAGGCTTAATGGTTGATGGTTGAAAATAATATGGAATAGTAACCAACAATAATGATCATAGGTATGTTGGTGAACTATAGCATTTTCATACTTATGCTACTATATTCAGTGGTTCAGGATGAACCATGATCATGAAATCGTTGATAGTCGTAATCAATAGCACCGTCCTATGCATAATCTATGACTCATTCAAACTGCTAATATCAATCAGAATCCGTCGGGTCAATCGTGTCGAGCTGGAATCTCACAGTGACTCCTCATGGTGAACCATGAAGTTTAGTTTGTCGCAACAACCAGCATGATCATTGTCATCTCCAAGAACCTCACTACAATACTTACTATATCCATCAGTCATCATCATTACCACCTCATCAACCTGTGGTGTAAGCATGATGACATTTGCCCTCACTTTGCTACAGTCACATAACCATCAATCATATAACCATCAACTAGTTGTTGTTTAACCATCATTGTTGGTTGTTCCCGATTGTCAACCCCTATCAATTATCAATCATTAACCCTTGACAGGTTATAACCATGACCATTAAAATCAATTTACCAACCTACCTATGATATCTATCCCTGATAATAACCATCATCATTGCTTACAACTAGGATCATAGTAGTCAAATGATAATATCGGATCCTTACTGAGCCACTATCTATTGAGACATGTGCATATATATATATATATAAATAAAAATATATTTGTGAAAAGAAATAAATAGATAAGTAAATAATAAAAAAATTCATATATATCTACAAAGAGAAAAATATCTACACATAAATATAAATATATATATATATATATATATATATACCCGCAGAACCATACGTTCGCCGTCGCCACACACTCATCTGTCGTTCCCGTCATATGCATTTCGCGTGGCAGGCGTGGGACTTTTGACACCTCCTGTGATTTCTGCCTCCGTTTGTCCAAAACTCCACT
>VSDK01000655.1:6773-76041 GCA_009767595.1 Symbiodinium kawagutii | reverse complement strand
CTAGACCGGCCTGAGCGCAACAAAAAAGCTATAGCCCCTGTTGTTTTATTATTCAAGTTTGGATGCTTTGGCCCGAATTTGGAATTCAAGTTTGGATTGTTTGGCCCGAATGCGGAATTCAAGTTTGGAAGGTTTGGCCGGACACAATTTGGAGTTCAAGTTTGGATGGCGTGGCCCGAATGTGGAGTTCAAGTTTGGATGTTTTGGCAATAAAACATGCCCAATGAGACAAACAAAGGGCCGATCCAGAGCCGTAAGGGAGACAAAGGAGAGACAAAAATCAATCACTTTTTGTGTAGATAATCCATGGGTGACTGCCCACAATATGATGTTTTAACAATTATTATTAATTGTTATTCTGATATTTTTCATGAAAATACCAAAGCCAAAACCTTGATACATATTCAATTATATGGAGCTATAAACGCGCCCAAAGACATCGACAAAGGCTCGACTTTCTCGCATTTGTTCTCGCTAGAAACCCTGAAAATCTTCAAAATTTAGTGGCCTTAGGCAAGCCCAAGCTCAACAAAAAGGCTGGAGTGCGCGTTGTTTTTTCTGGCTTGAAACCACACAAATCTTCACCATTTCGGAGCCATAGATGAGCCCAAAGACATCAACAAAGGCTCCAATGTGTCTCTTTTTTTTCTCGCTAGAAACCATGAAAATTGTCAAAATGTAAAAGTTTTAGACAGGCTCAATGCCAACAAAAAGGCTAGAGCGCGTGCTATTTTTCTTGCCACGAAGCCAATTTTTTGGCACAATTTTGGAGCTATAGACGCGCCCAAAGACATCAACAAATGCTGGAAATTCTTGCATTTGTTCTCGCTAGAAACCCTGAAAATCTTCAAAATTTAGTGGCCTCAGGCGAGCCCAAGCGCAACAAAAAGGCTGGAGTGCGTGTTGTTTTTTCTGGCTTGAAACCACAAAAGTCTTCACCATTTCGGAGCCATAGATGAGCCCAAAGACATCAACAAAGGCTCCAATGTGTCTCTTTTTTTTCTCGCTGGAAACCAAGAAAATCATCAAAATGCAGAAGTTTTAGACGAACCCAATGCCAACAAAAAGGCTAGAGCCGGTGTTGTTTTTTTGTGATGAAACGCCACTCTCAGAAAGAAAAAAATCAAATTTTGAAACGCTGGGTCTTGCGTGTTCCCGATCGGGTTTCCGATCGGGAAACCAGTGCGAAAATCCCGAATTTGAAAAACATCCAATTTTTGATGCCTCAACCCATCTCAACCCATCCGTAAAGAAACCCATCAAACCATATGGACGGTCACGGGTCAATGTATGATCTATCAATCAAATAACAATGACCTATTTATAATGGACAGATAATCATATAAGCAAGATTTGTCAATAAGTAAGGCTCATCAATAATGTATTCTAAGCAACAAACAAGCACCTGATAAAATCTGGAAACATGGATCCATATCATCAGCCTCATGCATATCACCTCACTGCGAAGTTAGTGAGAGATCCGTCGACCACAGCACAAGCACGGTGTGAAGATGGCTGTAACGGCCATATGGCTGTGGGTCAAGCCATTAACCAACCAATGTCATGGAGGATAAGTTCACCAACAATTTCATAGGGAAAACTAGCTGGTTAATGGTAGGGGAACCAGGGGTACAGGGTGAACTGACCCACTGCCACATTAGAGTATGAAAAAACAATATTCACGCGCATACTCATATCATACTGCTTGGTATTTGGTGCTTTGAATATTTTGAATCCTAATTCTTCTTTAGTCAAATAGGTAATCCGCAGGCATGGCTAGGAATTACAAAAAATGAAGCCACACACACCAGTTGTAGTTTTCCCAGGCAGAAGTACATTTTCCCTTAGACACTCAGTTTTTGAACCTTGTGTTTCTTGGCACCTGACGCTCAGCGGTCCATATCAGTAGGAAGATGCAGCAATGCTATCATTGTGTGCTGATTGGTTGTATACCTGTTGTCAGTGTTGGTCGATCAATGTTGATCACATCAGTGTTTGCATGCAAAAGCTTTGTCAACGTACCTTTTTACGGTCACTAGCTCTTCTGGTTGGTGGTTTCAACCCCTATCAAAAATGTTCGTCAACCAACCAGTTGTTACTGATTACTAGGGAAAATAATCAAAATGTCAATCAAACCACCAGCCAGTTACGGTCACTAGCTCTTGATTCTCCGCTCGGAGTCATTCTTTGGGGGTCATTCTTATCCCTACAAGTTGGATGACCATCTCCGATGCCATGATTCCATTGAGCCCTCGCCGTTGGATGACCACCTGCCGGTAACCAGGAATAGCAACTCGCTCAATAGATGGTACTGGGCAACCAAGGAGGATTGCGGATTCACTTCTGGAACCACCCGGGGTTGACATATTCGACAGCAAGCAGCCTGTCAGCAATCAATAGATGATTGTAGATGATTCAGGAGGTCTTACTCATGGTAGTGGTGAAAAGCTTGTGTTCATAAAACTGGGATAATTCACCACAGGTGGGTAGTTAGCTTGCCAATTGGGACACCAGTACTGTGGGCAACCTTTTCCAACCGAACCTCGTTTGCGTTCTTTGTCAGCCATATCTTGCCTGGCCATTCCCCGAAGATCGAAACACTGCTTGGACAACAAGGCACCAAACAAAACTGTTACATTGGTTGTATTTGGTTGCGCCAACCAATACTGATAATCAGCATGGCTCCAACATATTATGTGTCATGGCCGGTCATTGGAACCATCTACGGTAGATCCGTTGATCAACCAACAGCCATGGGGAACATCTGAACCGATGGTGGTACCTACGACTGGGCTGGTGATAGGCTTGGAAGCGGATGGGTTGGATGCGTTGCAAAGATGCCGACCACAGCCTGGGTCTCCCCGTAGTGGGAGTATCATCTTTTGGAATTTCAAAGTCCTCATCGAACTAACTGGGACCTGATGCATACTCAACACTTGTACTCCACGTGGATCATGATGGGTTCCTCTGCGTCTATACATACATTGTCATAGACAATATGCATAGCATCAGCAGTCATGAACGCACATTGCATCAACATTATTCGTCTGGCAATCTACATGTCCATTTGCTGCGTCTTGCAAATCTGTTCAAAATTGCATTTCTGCTTCGTTCAATTTCCAAAATCCTTCCTTGATTTGATTACCAGGATCATAACCATTCATGTTTGAACAACCATCTTCGATACCACTCGCATCACACTGTTCGCGAACAATGGCCGTTATCATATTCCTCACTATCATTGCCATGTCATCGCTGGTCATGTTGATGCTGGTAGAAACGGATGACAATATTCTTGTTGCAACAAACCCACATCAGTATCATCATTATCACCATCATCCAATGCTCTCGATGATAATCAGCTCAGCATCATTAATCATCGTGATACATGATCAACATCATGATTATGATGACTGTTGTGCTTCTAAGGAACCATCAGAACTATCCCGTGGTTTCCTGGACCGTTTTTCCTCGTCAACCAACGGGTTGATATGGCTCTGTCACCCCAAAACTGCTGCTTTCCCTGGCAATGGCTATGAAAACCATCATGAAGTCACCATGCTTTCATAGCCATATCAAAACGGTCTGGTTTCCATGGCTATCCATCAGGTACCACCATGGCTATCCACTGGATGAAGCCATCCATTTCAGCTCCGTTGCAAGGCGTTGGCGGCGACTTCATCCAGTTCCTCCAGTGTGGTGGCGCGGGTCAGCTCCGCTTCTCGACCTCGGCCGGTGGTTCTCTGCTGCGATGGCTGGCGGTGGGTGGTGTTCTTGTTGCTGTGGTGGTGGTGGTGGTCATACTTATTCCTGGTTTGTTAGTCAATTTGTTTGTTAGTTTGTTTGCTTGCACTCGTGCTTGTTTGTTTGTTTGTTTGTTTGTTTGCTTGCTTGCTTGCTTGTTTGTTTGTTTGTTTAAGTTTACGTTCTTGCTTCTTTGTTTGCTTGTTTGCTGTTGACGATACTGTTGTCATTACTACTTGGTCCTGCTTGACGATACTGTTGTCATACTACTACTGGTTATCCTCACTCCCGCCCCGGTTATTAGTTACAAACGCTCTGATCACAACAAAAAACATCTGTTCTGCTTTCTCACCTCCCACGAGGGGAGGGCCATTGTTTTCTTGGTGGCATTATCCAATTGGACTGGTAGCTGAATGGGAATCGGCCAAAATTCCACGGTTCAAAACAGTCCCGCGTGACCAAGTACAACCAGCCAAGCGATGTCTTCAACATTCAACAATCATATCTCAATAATATGGGAACTGAGGCTTCAGCAGTGATCATTGGTGGATGGGTCTACTGCTTGGGTTCTGGCGAAAAGGCCATTTTCAGAGATCGAATCTTCACCAATTGGTTGAGGTGGGTTTCTTGGAAGGGATTGGTTCACTGGTTGGTGGTTTCAAGCCCTGTCAAACAGCGTCAACTAAGGTTCCATAACCGTAATATACATTTTCTTAGCGAGTGGAGCAAATGATGGCGAATGATGGCTTCAACACCTTTCAATCATTAACCCTTATTCCTGGCGAACAATCGTGATCTTGAAGACAATGTTCATCGTCTGCTATTCTTATAATGAACAATTACTCCGTATTTATAAGCCATTGCTACACTTGCCACGGATATAATACATCAACATACATCAACCATAACCTAGTAGAATCGTAATTTGTAGCATACCATTCTTGTTAAGCACAAATAGCTTCACATATCAACCATTTCCGACTCCTGATTTCCCAGCAGCTCTGAACGGTGGCCGGGTGGCCGGGTGGCCATCAGCACCCTCCCGCCACCACTGCTGCCAAGGGGCTCATCGCCTGCTCAAACTTGCTGATGATTCCTCTCAGTGGCACCTGCCAGGTACCAGGTAGAATAGTTGGCAGGTCAAGCAGTTAATCAACCAACGTTCATGGGGGATTTCCACCACCAACAACAGGGAAAACAGTGGTTAATGATGGGGGAACCAGGGGGCCTAAGGGTTTTGACCCACTACCAGTTGGTTGCTGGTGAGCGGAAAATTGATCGTTGAGAATGGTTGATGGAGTGGATTTGGGTGGTATTTTGATGATGCATTGATGGATGAATTTGGTTGATATATCAATGTCTCATAATCAGCTAGTCAGATTGTGCTTGCTTCGTTTTCCGAATTTGCGTTGATTTCATGATGATTTTCCAAGTTGCTGGGTATCAGCAATGGGTCTTTTTCGAATGGTTGGGGAAACCACTACCGCTGGACACATTGAATGCACAACGGGTCCACACCTGTCAGTCGTTCACTCCTCCAATGGTGTGAGATGGTTGATACAGCCACATTGACCCTGGTCCCCAGCATGGATGACGCAAACAAAATCACGATGAATTAAACAAAGTTTCGAACTCACAAACGCTTCAATGCCTGGGCGCACATACATGCATGAATATTAATCAACCATCATCATCGTTAACCATGTCAATTAACCATTGTTGTTAATTATATCACATTTCTAGTGCATGGTGTGCACTGGCAAGAGATGGACACGCTGAGCCCTGCTGGGGGCCCAGAATTCGGCCAACGTGCAACCACAAGTCATGATCTTCCACACGAATAGGACCGATAGGAGCTGCACATTGCGGGAATGTGAAGACGTCTAGGCCTGCATGCAACTAGATGCTTGTAAATGTAAACTGTCTTTCCATCACGTTCTCTATAAGCACACGTGCATAGATGGATAGATAAATATTTAGATAGAAACAGAGACAAACGGCAAAACTAAACATATTGATCGATACAAATACATAGGGATAAATAAGTAAAGGCACACATTGTGTCTACATTCTTCTGTGTACATGAGTAAACATACATCCATTACATAAGAAATAAGAACCTTTGATGAAGGGGAGTGGGGGAAACGAAAGCAGCAACAACAACAGCTACAACTAAAACAACAGCAACAACAACACATACTGTATCATATTTTGGTGATTGGAAGCTGAAGGGTCCCAATACACAAAAAACAACACATGGTCAATGATTACACTAACCACTGTTAATGTTGACCGTTGTTGATAATAATAGGAATCATCATCATCATCATCATCATCATCATCATCATCATCATCTCATTATCATTGTGAACCATGAAGCATTCTTAGCCACCATTTCTCATTGATTTGAATGGGTACCAAAGATCAACCACTATTCCTTGCTCCAGGCTTAACAAGTCATTCTTCACCACCTTCCTTACATAGCAGGGCACCCCAGTTGATTAACTTAGGTTGGTTCACTAGGGTAACGACCAGTGATGGTAGATATTTTTCATGCCAACTCCCCGCGATCCATCCCAGTCACCATGACAACCGCATCAGCTGCCGGAGATTCGCCTCAGTCTTGGCCTTCTGCACCATGGGTGATCGGTCCTCTGACTTCGTTTTCACCAGCATGGGCTGAGTGGCCACCTCGATGAATTTGGCTGGAAAAAATCGTGTCTGGTCACCAAAGAATTGATATCTTCAATGGTGTTCTTGTGCCTGCTATGGCTTCATTGCGAAGTCAAATGATTCAACTTGTCCTATCCAATCGCAATCCAATCATGATTTTTAGAATAGGTACTTGTATTGGCAGCCACATGCGATCCTGCATGTCCGCAGAATACAAAGGTGGCACATTCATGGCAAACAGTAGGCCTATGCCACCTGATACATACGTAAGGCATACAAGTACAAATGCACACATGTATACAAATATATACATACATGTATCAGCTATAATATCTGTCATATATACATATACAAATACAAGTGCATCTATAGACATATGATGTAATGATACTTGACATACATATATGCACATATACGTACAATATGCAAATGTACCTAGCTATATATCTATGTACCTGGCTGATCCTGGCTGATTCATTGGGCCAATCCAATTTCTTTGTCCAACAGAAACGCTTGTATCACGAAAAGCGCCCCACGCTATGACGCTGAGTGGCCCCATATGCAGCGCTTGGCAGCACAGCACCGTGCACCGGCATACTCCGGACCTGGATAGGTTGTTTCTTTGGAAAATCTAGAGGTGAATAGTGTTTGGAAAGTCTAGAGGTTAATAGTCGTGGGCAATAGTGGTTTGTGTACGCTTAAAAATTTATTCTGTCTTGATACGAGGAAACCTGACTCTAATCCCCATCACTGGCTGCCCAGAAAGAAAAGATGTGTGGGATTGCAAAACCATCCGGGCTTCCCTCAGAACATCGCAGCTGCAGGTGTATGCTGAATTTTTGCATCAGCAAAGCAGCAAAGCATTCTTTGGCAACCCTCAACCATTGGTTACCTCAACCAAACTTTATATTTATATCACAAAATGATAAATGCCACTGCCATCAGCCAAAGATTCGGAGTTTGGTTGAGGATTCTCCCAGCATCCGGTGGCATGAAGCTTTGTCAGTGGGTCAGTGATATCGGGCACCATCCTGGACCAAACCAGTGGCAAAGTACTCACGCTGCGCACGTGGCTGAGATTTTGTTCGGATGGACTGGTTGGTCAAATTGTGTAATTCATTCTAGAGCCGAAATTGAACACAAACCAAATCACTATTCGTCAATGGAAGAAGGTAAGCAGTGCTCCGAAAGCAGATGGGTGCGTTGACAAGTGTACATAGAATTTATGCTTGTAGGCGATCTACGCATTTGTTGACTTTCGTTTGGGTAACTAATGGGTGGTGCATGCATGAGATACGGCAAAAGCTGCTGGTTATAATTCCCTAGCATTGGTTGCAAATTATAGTTGGCTGCATAGTTGGGTTGTAATAGGGCTGTCTAGATACTCGTCAGTTCTCTATATGGCTGTGGGTCAATGATTTGTACAACTGGTGAACATCCCACAAATTAACAAACTAGTCTCTGTTGGGATGTTGACCCCCCCCCGGATTATTCGGCTTGGTTCTGACTTGTCCCATTGCAATGTCAACTACAACCCACCATCATTCAGGTCCCAAGTTTGCTTGAGCGACTACAGGCGCTCAGCTTGTAAATGATGAGTGGCAACTAGCAAAACCCACTAGGCAACCGATGAAACATCCATCGACTGCCAAGCAAGTACAACAGCAAGAAAACTATCAGCAGCTGTCAGCGATTTTGTACCTGCACATACATGTACGTTTTTTTTTAACATCATGTTGATTGCACTTGCATGCAGCTATATTTCGTGCACATGAAACACTTCTTTCCAGGCAAAAACTCACAGAAACAGAATCTTATGGCCAAGGTCTCAACCTCAATGCAAGGTGTGTGAACAAATCCGCCGGCCGGCGTATCTTGTGGATGTTGCTGGTAACCTGTATGTATAGGTTAAGTTAGCCGTGGTAGCCGGTCAAATTTACATTAAGAACACCGGACAGTATCTACAACATATTCGTGATCCAGCAAGGTTCGCCAAGGGGCTGCGTGCATGGCCGGCATCTGTCCTGGAAGCACCACGCGAGGACCCGGCATTTGGAAGCTCACCTGCGGGAGATGACGGTTCTGTGTTGGTGAAGCAGCATCAATCTGCTTAGTGGTTAAACCAGAATAGTAATGGATAACAATGGTTAATAATGGTTGATAATGGTTCATAATGGTTTGTAATATTCAATAATGGTTAACATATTAATATGTTAATATAATGATGATAATGGCTAATAATGATCATTACTGCTTGGTGGTTGAACCACCCCTATGAAAAAAAAATAGTCAACCACCTATTTGTTAATGATTACTATGAAAAATAGAAAATGTTTGAAACCACCAACCAGCAATCATAAAAAGGCGTAGTGACGGTGATAGTGATCATATTGGGGCAAGCACTGTAGAATCAGTGGATATCAAGCAACGCTCTATGCTGGATGTTTTGATCAATTCCCATTCATTGCCATAGTTTGGATATTGGATATTAAGCAGCATTTTTGGCAAATCACCCAAGTTGATCAATCTAGTGGTTCGGTTGGTTGGTGACAACGGAGTTGAGGCCCATGTTGTTCGCTCACCCGGTCGTGGTTGCACATCTGTTGGGAGTTTGCCAAATTCAGTTTGCCCACGGTGTCACTGTCACGTTCACGGTCCCCTTTCAGTTGCGATGCCTATCGACATCACGTTTTTCTGCTGTGGCGGGTATTGTGGAATAGTGTGGATGCAAAGCAAATCAATATATGTCATATGTCAAATTGCAGTAGTTCATGCACGATACCCCATGTCTGTAAGATCCTCATCGATTTATCAATTGCCTACTTTTCAGCACATATTGGTGTTGCCTAAAATAGGGGTACCCCGTTGATTATTGATCGTAATAAACCAAGCATCTTGGCGTTCCCTACTTTGAGAAATCACCATACAAATGCAATATTCCGCTTTTTCATAGATGGACACTCTTGGGGCGTTACTCCTTTGAGTTGCAACCGATGACTGCGGAGAACCCGCCCCTGGTTCCATAGGTCTGAGACTTTCAAGCCCAAGAATTTCAGAACAACGCTCTGCCAAGAACTGCACGAATAACTGGATCTGATTCTCATTTCAGCTTTCTTTTCAGCATCTTCCTTGGAAGCTGAAAGAAATCTGAGGTCCACCCCCTGGGCCTGGTGAACCTGTCCCATAGGGGAACCATATCCCACCGGAGAGCCATAGCCCGGCGCCGCGCGCATCACCGGCACGCCGCCCACGGCGGTTGCGCCCGGGGGCAGCTGGTAGGCCCTCATGCTGACACGACGCGACGCAGCTCCCACGCCCCGCTGAGCCAGGAGAAGGGACGAGCCGCTGATCCAACTGAGGCGCGAACCACTGGTGCTTTCTTGCTGGGGGGACCCCTCAAATCATCCAATACTAACCAGCCATTTTTATAGAATGACCATTTATATTAGGCATCCAATGTTAACCTTAAAAAAATATTAGCCATTTACAGAAATAAACCAGCCATTTTTTGGGAAAGCACCACTGGTTAGAATGGCTGGTCAATTCACTGGGAAAATCAGTTCGGTTGGAAGCTTTCGGTTGACCCCTTGGTGTCTCTTGGTCCTCGAAGTTGGCGTCGGCTACCGTGCTGGGCCTTTTGTCTTGTGTCCCTCTGCTGACTTGTTGTGGGTTTGGAGTTTATAGGATTTTTTAGGTACTCCTCCCTGGGTTGGTGGGTTGGTTGGTGGTTTGGTGGGTTTATAGGTACTTCTCCCTGGGTTGGATCTTGTCTAGCAGTTGCAAAGAACGCAATGTGCAGAGGAACTGCTAAAGTAAGCAAAGGACCCAAACAGCAAAGACGGTGCAACAAGCCTCCATTTGATGGTACATTGGAAGCTACTTATGCTCAACAAACCTATTAACGTTAACATAGTTAGCTATGATCTCCTATTGTTAGCCATCACAAACCATTCAACCGATCATTAAGCGCAGTGAAAGCCATGATTCGTTCACCAAATTAACCATCATTCATCCTACCTGTAAACATGATATCACCCACTGAATCAACCATTGTACTAATATAGCCGGTGGCTATCAACCATCATTCCTTGACCATATGGCTATGGGTCCCTGGTTCTTCAAAATTGCCAGTCAAGCTCATGGGATGTTCATCAATCTGTGATTTTTTCGTTGCGGAAAATCTCGAGTCAGCTATTGGTTATGATTATCCCCCATAGTATCAACAAGCTTAACTACTCTGATTATCATTGGTTGGTTGCTGGGGTGGTCCATCCTCAAAAATGCTACTTTCTGACAAAAAAATGGAGCCTCGAAAATGCTTGGTTTATTACGATCAATGCGAAATGTTGGATGACTTGGGGGGGTCCCAAGTCATGGTCGAAACAGCCGTCAACCACAACCACAACCACCCCCCCCCCCATTGAGTGGAGCGAGCCGAGAACGCCTCGGACACTGAATCTGCAGCATCATCACCTCGATCTGCCAGCTGGTCCGTTGAGCGGCTGAGCAGTTCTCAAGATTGTGGTTCAATCAGTTGATCAATATAGCATCTGAACAGGTTGAATCAATCTAGCTTCAAAGAGTTGATAGCGAAGATAATGTTCTCAATATAGCTTCTAAACAATATTCTACTATCAACATTAGGTTCTCAAAAGGTCATCAATAGGATCAACTCATGTCCGGCTACGAAAGCTTGGGGTGCCAAATATGGTTATGACCTTGATTCAAGATGAATATCAACATTTTGCGATGTAAAAACATGGCTATCAACGTGGCTATCAACATGGCTATCGATATTAGATTTTCAATACATGATTATCAATGTAAATAGCCACTTGAAAAACAGCTAAACATGATTATCAATAGCTAAACAAGTGGCTGGCCAAGGAGTTGACTACGGCTATCAATCGGGTTACGTTGATCTTCCAACGTCATCCATGACCTCCAAGGGGGCAATCTATCCTCGCCAGGTTGACCAGCGAGTGGTTCAATGCTGATAGGTATCTCTGGTTGCTGGCTGATGTTGATGGTCAAACGTACTGGTTCACAATTCTCCAGACTTCTACATACCCAAGATTACCACACAACCAGGATTGCTGACCAGAATCATTGACCAATACTAGTGTACCCAATGATTTCGTTGGTGAATCCTGATGCTTAATGATCTAAGTAGTCACTCTCAATTAAAGTGTAAACTTACCTGCAAAATAATTTGTAGTCACTCTCAATAGGAGAAGTAGTCCTTCTCAATTGACTACTGTAATTGGTTTTCAGCAACTTACGTATAAAATTGAGAGTGCACTACTTAGATTTACCAAGTTTACTCTCAATTACACTAGTAGTGCACGTTAAAATTAAGCCAATATCTCTTTGTTGCTGCACTTGCGCCGCCAAGCATCCGATGGCATTGCATGACAAGTCCAGAGTTTTCAGTGCCTCAGGCCGTCCATTTCGCCATACGAATACTTAATGGCTGATGTACAAATGGGGGATTCTCAAAATTAGGGGTACAAGAATATACAATATAAACACATTATCCAATGCTTTTGTTAGCAATAAACCACCCGTTTTTGGGGCCTCGCTACATTGAAAAACACCCAAATAATGATTCATAAAAAAGGTAGTCAATGGTCAATGGC
The DNA here is from genome assembly GCA_009767595.1 of Symbiodinium kawagutii. Lineage (NCBI taxonomy): Eukaryota > Dinophyceae > Suessiales > Symbiodiniaceae > Symbiodinium > Symbiodinium kawagutii. The sequence goes on along the minus strand of VSDK01000655.1, from coordinate 63,985 downwards.
GCTATATGAATGTTAATGGTGCTCAATTGGTGGTCAATAATGGATGCAGTTAGTAGTGGATGCTGAATGGTGGGTCAGTAGAAGTTAATTTCAATACCCCGCCTACCAAAACAGAGTCTACAACAGTAACAGGGTCTGGTAGGTACTCCACACATTTAAGGTGGTGGCACAAAGGGATTATACAAAAAACCACCGAACATCTGATTGCTAGTGATTGGTAAAAACAGTGATGGAATGTGGCTCATGGTGTTTGATCATGGTCAACCATGGTTGATAACAGCTATCAATAACGCAATGATTAGTCATGATTATCATCGGGATTAATTGTGATGGTGATGATGATGATGATGATGATGATGATGATGATGATGATGATGATGATCACAATAACAATGGATAGATGCTGGCGACAAGTGATGGTACTGGAGATGAGAAAGCTCAGTATTTGTTTTGAAACATCACTCACAAACCAGCATTGACCAGCTTATTCCCCAGCTTACCGGACCAACCTATTAGCCAGTTCAACAACCAGCTCACCAATATTTTCAGCAGCTTAGGGCATTACATTTGTGGACAATCCCAAATGCCACCAAGCCATATGGTCAATCCATAGATGGACAAACTCGCAAAAATAAGTCATTTCTTGGACATCCCCAAAGCCATTCAGAAGCTCACCAATGTTACCAGGGCGGCGTCGTCCCATGGGCTTGCCTTGTACTCGCTGATGGCGACCATGAGGGCTTGACATCCCGCCTTGGGCCATGGTTGCGTGATTACTATTGATTATAACGAAGGTTTATACTGGTTAATACTTACTGGTTAATAACTAATGGTTACTAAAGGTTATTAATAGTGAATGATTCGGCTGCCTGATCCTTGAAACATGGCAACTCCACTAACTTCTTATCATAAGACTCTGCGAAGCACAGGATTTTGTCGAAGAAGTACATGAATTCATAGGGCTGTTCTGGCCGAGCATCTACTCACCATGTACAAAATCATGACTGTTGATCCCACCACGAGTTAATTGAATATGATCAGGCATGAACCATGAATCACCATTGACAACCATTCTTGAGCACCAAATGACCATTATTAACAACCAATCAACCATGCATACTCATTTTTAATTATTTGATAACCATGAGTCAATGATTTATCAATGTCAATGATCATGACCAACCAAACGAAAAATCACCATTGATAACCACAAATAATGCGTGTACAACCATTCTTTGCCATGCATTAACCACTCAAAACCATTGAGAACCATTAACAATAGCCATTCTCGATTAACCATTATCATCAACCAGCATGAATCATTGTCAACCATGATTATACATATAACCACCACAAAATACTTCTAATAACCTATCTTATATATAACCACTAGTAATCACCTATGTTAAACCACTACGAATAACGAATTATATATATAAATATATAAACACTTGTATATATATATATATACATACAACCGCTAGTAATCACCTATGTTAAACCACTACTAAGAACGAATTATATACACACACATATATATATATATATATGTATCTATATATATACACACTTAAATACATATAACCGCTAGTAATAGCCCATCTTAAACCACTACTAATAACCTATATCAACCATCCAACAACATCATTCACCATCGCATCATCCGAGATCTGTGGCACCCGGACGTCAGCGATGGAACACGCGGCCACATTCAGGTGCTTCAACCGTGTTGACCCAGGCCTGTGGCCACGGCAGGAGTTTCTTGATGGGGCTGAATAAACCTGAATCATATTTCTTATTTTCTCTCTCTCTCTATATATATATATATGAAAATAAAAATGAATATATATCTATATATATAAATATAATATATGTATCTTGATAAATTAATGTGCATATAGATATATAAATATAAACATAAATATAAATATAAATATATATATATATATATATGCTAGCCCCCCCCAAGATCCATATTTGACGTGGGTTTTGCCAGCAAATGGTTGAGATACATGTGCTGTCTATGATAATTTCATTATGGCCTGATTATTCCCTACTGAACTATATCTATTTAGTTATGTATTATTTCATTATGTCCTATTTGATTGTGGCCAATTACAATTTATTCTTCAATTATACACATGACTTGACCTACCTTAAAATATTTTACTTGATTTTGACCTTTTATGGGGTCTAACTATTCATAAGTTCATATGTGCATATTAGATAAATTTGTGTCATTCCATAGTGCTATCTTTGTGTATTATTTGAGTGTGGCCTATTTAATCTGTTTGAATTTGGCTTGTTTAATTATGGCCTACTCAATTCTGTTCTATTTAATTGTTGTCTATTCATTCATGGTCTATTCAAATTTGCAGCCCTATATTTAACCTATTTGACTATGCCTTATCACATTATAGCCTGCTCGTGCCCTGTTTGATTATTTCTCAATAATCAGAGTTTGATAAATAATGACCTATCTTTAAATATGCTTTATCTAATCATGCCTTATATTTACCCCATTTGTATTCATAAAAACCTTTTTAATCATAGCTTGGTGGTGCCATACTGGAAGACAATAAAATACACAAATTTCAGTTCAATAGATTGCGCTGTATTTGACCTGTCAAGAATATCTTATTTCATTATAGTCTTTATCGGGATTATTTGATGATTTCATATTTATGCGTTGTGTCCCAATTGTGTGTTCTTTAATTGTGCCCTGTTCAATAGATTAATTACGGCCTATTCAACTATAGTCTACTTAATGTTGCCCTACTTTATTGTGCTCTGTTGACTTATGGCCTCTTTAAAGATGCTGTCCTACATTTGGCCTTGCTAGTAATGCCCTATGGCATTATTGCCTGACTGTGGTCTAGTTGCTAATTTCCCATGTAATTATGCCTTATGGCCTGTTTTTGGTCTTGCTTTGTGCAGTTATTCCTTACATGTACCTTATTTACAATACTTTGGGCCTATTTAGTTATGGCTTCATGGTGCCATACTAGAGCATAATTGAATATACTATCATTCAATATCCCACTTGGAGACAAAAATCATGATCCAATGCAAGATTGAATATAGTAAAATCAAATAGTAATAGCAACTATGAGAAAAAAATAGAGCACATGTGAGGCATTAGGCAAAATTGAATACAATATGTTTGATCATGAGCAGGCAAGGCATAACTGAATAGAGCATGACTAAATGAGACATGCTTGAATCTGGAATAGAAATAGTCACATAGGGTAAATTCAAATAGATGGTGTATTTGCTAGTGCTCTATTAATTCATGCCCTACCTTTACCATACATATATGCTTTGTTTAATTATGCCTAAATTATTTACACAACAGGAAAATCATTTAGGCTTTAGGGTTCAGGTTTCAGAATTTGATTTTTCCCTCTACTTAGGGCATTTGCATTCACAAAGAATGCATTCAGAATGCATTCAGAATGCATTATTCCCCAAAACCAAGATCCAAGATCCAAGATTCCCAGAAGACTCCTCACTAAAATCTTGGATTGGAAAGTGTATTCTGGCAAGTCCTGAATCCAAGATTTTGGTCAGGAGTCTTCTGGGAATCTTGGATCTTGGATCTTGGTTTTGGGGAAGAATGCATTCTGAATGCATTCTTTGTGAATGCAAATGCCCTAAGTACAGGGAAAAGGCATTCTGAATGCATTCTTTCTGAATGCATTCTTTCTGAATGCAAATGCCCTAAGTACAGGGAAAAATGAAAGTAAACATTCCAAAGCCTAAACCCTACATGGCACCCCCTTTTCATGAAAGGCCATACCGAATGCTCAAAAGAATGCTTCAAAATTCATACCCAAAAATGAGCATAAAACATTGTAAATACTGTGAAAATGAAATCACATATGGATCTTGGGGGGGGGGTACCATATATATATATATATATGTACATTTGTATACCAATATCTGTGGGGGTTCTAAAATGGTCGGTTTAGTACTGTAAATGACTCATATTGGTTGATTCTTGGGACCCCTATTTTGGGCGATCACTGTATATACATATATGTATATTCAATATGGAAAATAATATGAAATCATGTGCTTTTAGCATGAACAGGTTTCCAACAGGTTTGTAACAACATATAATCGTAGGTTTATACTGCAATAAGTTGATAATAGCAAACGATAATGGATAATACACACAAAAACATTGATATTCTATTAGGATTCTGATATCAACAGGCTTCTCAGCATGATTGATAACCGAATGTCAATCGATAATAGGTTGATCCACAATTCTGCCATATATGGAAGCGACAATGGATCACCTAAAAAAATATGAACGGGAGTTAGCCATCACAAACGGCTGTTAACCACCCACTCCTGAACACTGTTAATGATCATTGATTAACAATAAGCGACCAGCATTACGGGAAGCGTTAATGAGCCACCATCCCCCGTCCATATGAATCATGCACTTTCACAAGCCAAAATTGATTATATGATTATCATGAGTATTGTCATGATGGTCCATGACAATTGTCAATATCACAAAGATCCACTGTTAATCATCAATGATGATGTTGATAATCATGAACCAGCATCAACCACCATGAGCCATCTGAACTCTGGCAGATTCGGACCTCGAAAGCAGATCGGCGAGGGCCTGTCTCAGGCAGCATCCGTTTGGCAGGGACCAGGGTACCCTGAACTACGAGGGACCTGGGTTCCAAGTTGAATGCTGAGTACATGTATGGACTGCAAGTATGCTTAATTGTGCTTGCATGTATGGATTTCTCTAGGTCTGCTTGTGCATACATTAATGCATATATAATATACAATTTATAATTATATATATATATATACGTGTATCAAAATATTCATAATATTACAGGACAACAACCACTATACTTCAGCAGTACGAAGCAACTAATCACCAGGGTAATCTATCATCAAACAACTACTGCTGGCCATGGTTGAAGTTTATCGGGTGTGGGTGCCAATCAACCACAGACTTCTTATGATATGCATCTCGTAACCCGTTGTCAATACCTGAGTGCATTTTCTCTTCAAATCCAACCACAAACATGGTGCTCAAATGTTTTTTTCGGATCTTTGGGGGATGTTTGGTCTTGTGCATCACATACATACCATATAACCATCATTACATAATAACCACCATTATTGAGCTTTACTAATCACTATTAACCATAGCACAAATCGGTGAAATCGTTGAAGCGATTCGAGTGGAGCTCCGGCCCGGTTGCAGCAACAGGGCTCCAAAAAGTCGCAATGAGAGAGATCTGTTGGGACAAATATGCTGTTGGTTGCAATATTAAAATGTGACAAAAGTGGTAAAACTGATTGCACTTTGTTAATTTTTGTTGGCTTTCCAGCTACTGGATAGGGACAACAGTTGACAACAGAAATGATGGCAGATTCTCGGGGGAGACCAGAATGTGGAACTAGACCAAGCTGGTTTTGTATTATCTTGGCACGTATCTTGGCATCCATTGTTTCCTGAGAGATTGAGCTGCTCAAGAGGAGGCCGGTTTTTTTTGTGCTGCCTGATGCCGCCTGGCCTGCGCGCCCACATCGCCAATCGAAGGGTTGTGGTAGAGATAAAGCTCCTGCGGTGGTGAAAGGTGCATCTGGTGGCCTGGTCAATGACCATGTTAGCCAATAACTGGGTTTAAGTGGTCGATTCAGCCACTAAACGCTACCACAATGATCATCAAAATGACCATCGTCGTCATCATCATCATCATCATCATCATCATCATCGTCATCATCGTCATCATCGTCATCGTCGTCCTCATCGTCATCATCGTCATCATAGTATGCAAGTCTATCCCAGGCTCCATGTGGTCACGATGAGCACAACAATCAATGCAACTGAACTGATTGATGGAACAACCGATGGCAACCCAGATTTTGTCAGAATCAAAAGAGCAAAACTAAGGAAACACTTGTTGTTTATCCCATCATGTCAATCATGCTCCAGCAAATCCATTGACACACCTCAAGTTTGGCAAAATCAATGCACATTGGCCAGCAATGATTCGTAAATTCCTGGCAATTCCTTCATGATGTGACATGATGTGCTAAAACACTGGCGCTTGCTGGGAACGAACTACACGTGCCGCCCACATGAAACCTTGGACTGAAAGGCCTGCCTCTAAGGCGCACAAGCCGGAGAAGGCCTCCGTCAACCTGGCACCGCTTGGGCCCATGAGGATTCCAGGATAGCCCTGAGAAAGTCCGTGACGTTTTTTACGGGCATCAAACATGAGAAAACGTAGGAGCTATGCATACCATAGGCTGCACAGGCTTCATGAACTGCTTCAGCACTAGCACTGAGGCTTTCGCAAGGGGCAGGGTGTGTTCAATATGCGCCTCTTGAGACATTGCAGGATATTGCAGGGGAGGGGGTAGGTAGCCACCCATCAGCTCCAGTGAAGCAGTGCCAAACAGTTCCCAACAAGTAGCCGCAGTAGCGTTTGCTGCACAGGTTGAGGTGTTGGTTGTGCCAAACAACAACCCCAGCTGCCTTCAACCGTCAATTGGCAGAACCATATAACATCAGTGTCGGTTGCCTAGTCCCACACTTGATCTACTTGGATAGGCAGTTGGGATCCCCACAGATTCCCACATGCGTTCACCAGCAGCCAGTGGATCTCCCGCTTTATCACCTGGGGATCTTCCACTTCAGCCTGGGAACCTCCGGTTGCACAAGCTGATTGCACCATTTTACTAGAGTCCTAAGATCTAACTACAGTTCTATACACATATCGTGCACGAATTACATGTTGTCAAACACACCATTCAAATCGGGCTAGATCATAAACTATCCACCCAATTGATCTGCCATCTGGGTGTTTCTAAAACGGGACACCCAAAAATAGTTGTTTATTATTAGAAACGAATATCAATGGATGATTTAGGGTACCCCTATTTGGCTGTGGGTCAGTTCACCCCGTACCCCTGGTTCCCCTATCATTAACCATTGTTTTCCCTATAGTTGGCTGGGTAATAACCACCATGAAATTGGTTACTTACTATTGACCCACAGCCATTTGGAGAAACCACCATCTGTACAGTTTACCTCGAAAACAACTGAGGGTCACATCTCGCTGCATCACATCACCACGGGCGCTTCAGCCCATCTACGAGCCCACTGCGCCTCTCAAGACCTTCACCCGTCATCTCGTTGTTGCCCAAGTTCTCAGCAAACGTAGCTTGGCACAAGCTGAAGCTTGCGTGCATGGGCAAAAAAGGATTGCTGATGTTTTTTGTGTAAAAATACATATATATATATGTATGTATATATATATATATATGGACACTAATATGTATAGCTGATACGGGCTAACCATGGGCACAGGGATGATGGTGATTGATAGTGATTAATGTTCATGTTGGTTGATAATGACTGATAATGGCTACCACAGGTTCGTAAGACAGAAGAAATGTACGGGATACACATGGTTGATAATAGTCAATGATTGCTGGTAGGTCAAGGATGAACGCAAGAATATCACAAACCAGAACTTCAAGTGTTTTTTTAGAGATAATGAACCAAATAAGCTCTTTCTTTTCTAATTGATATTGATTGGTACAATTTTACAAATATTTGGTTCCAATTCAGCCAATTCAGCCAACGAGACTGAAAAAAAGACAGTTCGGACCATGTATCTGGTTGAATTTGCTTTCCTTGACAACCCCCAGTCGTGGTGGCCTTCTGTTTTGCTGCCATCATCGGCCCACTGCAGCTGCTTGTGGCCTGTCGTTACATAGGGCTATGGCAAAGCTATCCCACAAGGCCATCCCAAGACTCGAGAAAAGAAATCAGAGAGTTCTGTCTTCTGAAATGCATGAACTACTCAGCACCTACTAGTACTGATTCTTACATGAACTGCTACTGTAACTAAGGCTCAAACAAAATGAACCACATTGAACTAAAAATACTGATATACATGAATTAAGCAGCTACCGAAGATCTACCGATACTGTTAGTGTCAGGTTGTTTCCGTTGATTCACTATCGTTCATTCCTTCAGTCATATGAACGCGTTGGTCGTATTCCCACCCAACATGTCCCATGGATGCAGAGCACCTTCATGGCTACATAGAATCAAGGGTTGCGGCCTCATATCCAACCATCCCAACATCAAAATAGCTGGGGTCAAAAGCCTGATCCCATCCCCACATCCCATCTGCAGCCCTCCTTCCTTGAGACATCTGCAGCCCTCTCTGTGGTAGTTGTGACACTGGTCACGGCTACAGTCCATAGGGTCCAGGGTCCCAACCAAACTTCTCAGGCCATTGTTCTCGGTCACTTTGGTCTCCAGCGCAGGCCAAGACATGCCGTGGACCCCAGAGGTCGGTCGTCCGGGGAGGTCGTACGATTGTCAGATCAGGGGATATCCTTACCGGTAGAAAAACTTGCTCCAGTAATTAGCCTTTGCTTGGGGTTGAACAGTACTTGAAAATGGTAGTTTAGCCTTAGCAAGTACTTTAATTGCATTTTCAAGTACTGTTAAACCCCAAACCTCAAAATAAGTATCGGACTGTCGACCTTGCCACGGTTGTCTCATGGTTACTTCCAAGCCAGGAACCAAAAGCTGTGATGCCGCAAATGGGCCAGCAATGTTTGGCGCAGAAGCTTGTTTGGTTATACGAAGTTACCTATCAGTGTTGCCTAAGGTTGATTGTTCAGTGTTTAGTAACATTCACTTTTCAACACATAAGTTGTTTGTTCAGTGTTTGAGGAAGGCACTCATGCCAGACAACTTTGACTATCTCATCGCGCTCATCTCATCTGAAACCATGGTCTTAGAGGACATGGGAAACCCAACATGATTTATTCATCCTTGGAGGATCACCTCCCCTTAAAGGAGACCTTTCACTGCAGCACCTACTGACCTCTGTGCGTGCACAAGGCCAGGATGATTCTCAAGCCATCACCAGAAGGGAACTTCCCATCTTCCCCAACAAAAAGACTGATTCTGCATACCCAAAGTGTTGATCTGGTAGTGGGCCATTGGAAAATACAAATATTTCGACGAGTCTTTTAAGGAAGTCCTTTCAATCTGCGGCCAAGATCTATTGGAGAAAGTCTCCAAAAAGGCGGATGAAACTAACCGGGTGGAAACTACGGTTCATACCTTGTTGGAATTGAGCACCCCACACCAAACCACACAGAAACTATGAGCTGTTTGCTGGGAAACCAACCGGTTCGTTGCAGTCCAGAAACTGAACAATGTTGATCCGCAGCAATTTACATATTCTGTGTGTATATCTATGTTTTCTCATATATATATATATATATATGTATATAAATATTTATATATATATATAGATATTTGCATGTACGTATATAAGTACACATGTATATACATATATTTCAGCATGTTTCTATCTAAATAGCGTAAACATGTATATCGATATAAAATTCTATATATTCTATACAGGATAGATCGGAATATGCATTTATATATTTGCAATGTACAAGTAGAATTCGGAGTCATATGAATATAGACATGTCTAATCAAATACAATCTCCACATCAAAAGAACCTCAGCCTTCAGCACATCGCAGCCAGTCCCAAGTCTCCTCCATGTCAGGTGCTTCGCTGAGGGACACTTTGGATTCCTGGACATGACCGGCTAGGGATACTATCCATCATGATTCTTCGCATTTTCTGGCCATAATTCTGGGTGAATCAATGACGGACATCCTTAGCATTTCCTTCGTCATGATCCTTCACATGACCCGGGTGTCTTCAAAGCTCATGTTTCAATTTGGAGCATATGCTGCTTTCTTCTGTGCCTGGCTTTGGAATGGGAGAATCCGGACTTTTGTCACCAATCTATGGACTTCATAGGCCCTTAGTATGCCCTTAGTGTTCCATAACCTGTGTGGTTGATCAATTCATTTGGCAGTGGGTCAAAACCCTTAGTCCTCCTGGTTCTCCCATCATTAACCAGCTCGTTTTCCATATATACCCATTAGTAAGTAGACGGAACTTCAACAACCTCTGCCAAGCAGCAAGTGTGATGGTCTGCACAACAGGCTGGAAGACCTGCACGACTTCCCGGCGACAACTGATGATCCCGGTGCTCTGGTTGCCACCCCGTCTGTGGCTTTTGACTTGTAACCAGAATATGCCTGCGACTCCAAATTGGGTATTCATTGGTATCCAACAAAAACCAGGCGAATATGACAATTTTAATTGGAAAAAACACACAGAAAAAAAAACGAACACCAAGCAGATCCAACGAGTTTGGAGGTTGATTAAATGGCTGTGGGTCAAAACCCCGTACCCCTGGTTCCCCTATCATTAACCATTGTTTCCCTTATTATTGTTGGTTATTAACCCCCATTATTCGTTGGTTAATATTGACCCATAGCCAAATCCCAAGCAACAGGATGATCTTCTGCACAGACTCCCAACAAGCCGCTAGCTTCGCTTGCATCCCTGTAAATGCGAGGACTATGTGGTTGACTGGTACAACTCCAGAACATCCATATGGGAGTTTCTCAAAAATGGGAGCCCCCAAAATGGTTGGTTTATTACTATAATTTGTTAATCACTAGATGATCTGGGGGGTCCCCTAGTTTGAGAAACCAGCATATACCCAGGTCAAGAATGGTCAAACATGGCCAAAACAGACTTTGGCCTCCTCAGGATACTGATCTGCATGAGGAATCAGCCTCATGTGTATCGGCTTGCAGTTCAATTGACACTACATCCGGTGAAACATCGTTCGAAACTACGTGAAAATGACCAATACCCACCTTGGGAACCAACCTCAGTCACCAACCTGAGTAAGCAAGCCGCCTTATTAGGCATTGGAATCTCCAAGCCACCCAGCTTACCACAGTGTGATCCGCTGCGCAAGGCCTGTTGCATGGCGATGGCGAAGGCATCTTGGGATCCCAAACGGTTGTCGCGCAAGTCCAACTCCTGCCATGTCGCACGTTGGGTACTGGTAGATCCATCGGCTCAGTTGTACCAACCCCGGTTTGCACAATCGCTGGTGATCTATTCCAAATATAGGGGTCATCAAATCAATATTGACCTAACATTACCCTTCTAGTCACCCTGACATTCCACCACGAATTCGTCTGGAACCTGGCACCAGTGCAAAGTCTATTGATAATGGTATTAATTGATGAAACCAACTGAATAAAAAATAGTAGCCTAATAATAGCGGTATGCAACTATTCATGATAAAAAAATAATAATAGCCAATTTTTTGCGAATCCAGTGGTTTGTTGGTCCAATCGTAATGAACGGCAACCTTTTTGGGGAAGGACCCCCGGCTCCAAAACGGGTGGCTCCCCAGCGAGACCAGCTTGCACCGTGGCAGGTGCCAACAACTTCGATTGAACATGATGAAGGCTAATGGTTTAATGGTTCTATTGGTTAACCAACATAGGTTAATGAAGTCTATTGGTTAATGGTTTAATGGTTCTATTGGTTAATGAGGATTTAATGTTTTAATATGTTTTAATAATGGTTTGAGAGCTAATGGTTTGTAAGTCATGATGACCAGTGACATGCAACAGCCAGGCCGCCTGCTGTTACCCAACCACAACGTGAAGATGGTCGGAGTTTTTTACAGCTGAACCATTCGGCTACTCTATTGGACGGAGGCTGGGTGAAATGTTACATCGCGAAGTGCTGTTTGGATGACCACCATCACACAAATCATTAGGCACAATGACATCTACACATGTTTCATCTTATCACCTCAGGAAGGGCCAAAACACCTGATAAATCCTAACAGTCTAATAGAGGAATCATGAAATCAAATAAAATCATGGTTGGGTCATGTGTGCTATTTCTCAATAATGAGATAGCCCTGCTTTCGTGGCAAGTTTGATGCAAGGTAATTCATCAATTCTTGGGTATCCACCTGAGTAGTGGCAACATTTTTGCTGGTAAATCCAAAGGTGCTTTTGAAGAGTATGCTTGTTTGGATCCTCCATGGGCTTGCCCCACAAATCCTGAGGAACCTCAGGAGTATGTTTCTTTGGATCCTCCTCAATTGGGACAAGGATTCTTTTGGGAAAATCAAGTTTTGATCTTTTACTTTGGTAAGTGTCATTTCCATGAATTGATTCATTCTACTATGTAAGTTTAATGATTCTAAAAGCTTCCTTTTTGCAAAGCAATCTTTGGCTCTAGAAAACGCAAACTTCCAAAACATGGCTGGCTACTCCTGAGTGAGCTTGAGTGAATGGAAAGGGATCTCAAGCAAGAAGGGGAAGCCAAAGAGCTAGTCCAAGCACTGAATCAATCGAAAACCAAACAAATCTTGTCAAGGAAAGCTGCAAAGCCAATAACGAATGAATGCCCAGCTGATCTTGTGTAAGTATACAGCATCATCGGGATTTCCTTTTGCTCACAGGGGGTTCCACACTAGTGATGAGACAACGTTGACCGTCACTCAATCAATCTGCCATCATCATGAACATCAAACATCAAGTAACTAACCATTACCAACCATAATCAACATCAATCAACCAATATCAACCAATCTAAATAACAATTATCAACCATAATCAACATCCATCAACCAATATCAAGCTCAATCTCATCAAGCCCAGTGAACCAACACCAACCACCACTGTATCACTTGGTTTCTCGGGTCCTGGGGGCCGCTGGTGGCCCGACAACCACACGGGCGGCCGCTGCCGCGGCAGCGAGCTGCCCCGGTCCTCGATTCCCGTGGACGTCATCATGTTCGCCAGGGCTTGAGCGGCGCTCTGAGCGGAGGAAGCGTGACTGCTGGGGGGAAAGCGAAGAAGCCATGGTGAAGGCACGTGGGCAATGATGGTTAGATAAATGGTTAGATAGTTTTTAACGGTTCATAGTGGTTAGTAATAAATGGTAATAATGGTTGATAATCGTTAATAGATAATTCGTAATGGTAAATGATTAGATGACTTTTAGTGCTTAATGATGGTAAATAGATAGTTCGTAGTGGTTAATAATGGTTGAAAATGGTTAGATGATTTGTTAAAGATTTATGATGGTTGATAATACTTAGATGATTCGTAATGGTCAATAATGGTTAATAGTTGTTATAGTTATAGTGGATAATAGTGGGTAATCCTGGTTGATGATGATTAATGAATGTTAATAATGGTTGATAATTGTTGACACTGGTCAGATGAAGAATAGTGGGCAAGGTTTGTAATGGTTGCTTGATAATGGTTATATGATGATTATATATACATATATAATCATGAGTTACTAATGAATATATGATAATGGTTAATTAGTGGTTAATATTGATAATGGTCAATTATTCCCACTCTTCCTGTAATGGGAAATACATACTGCTCATGACTGGTTGGTGGCTAGTTTCGCAATCCGAAAGATTACGATTGTTATATAATTAATCAACCATCCCAAATATCGGGAAAACGCAGGTTTAAAACTGCCAACTAGCCTACCCTAATGCTAAAGCAGGATCGATACACCATAGGCTTCTTAGTTGCGGTAACAATTCAGTAGGAACCATAAAATCTACAACAAATACCCTGTGGCCAGAAGATAAGCGAGTTGGGATGCCTATATTGTTTAGTTGGAAAAATTGATTGATGGTACAATAATGATACTTAAATATAGTTATATAATCAATCGTATCCTACTATATGGCTATTATCAATAGTTGAGTATTGAATTATCCATGACCAGGATAATTGCTCTAAAAAAGTATATAATAGTTGTATTATATAATATAATATCTTCACTCTTGATAAGCACCGAACTTCGGCTTAGATAGAGGTTACACTACTTACTATCGTACCAAAAAGATTACATTGATTGCCAGCTTTCCACAGTCCAGATGATGAATTACATACTTCACTGGGTGGATTGACAAATGGTCAACAAACACTGGGGGAACCACTCAGCCTCCAGCTGGACCAGTGGTTGCCAGAGGTTCATTCTTCATTCTCATTCCGGCATTCTGGCAGCTGATTGGTTAAGATGCAAACTTTCTCAATGGGAGTTCATCAACCCATCAGCTGAGCTATGACCGTTTAATTTCATGTTCAACTCTTGAGCTTGGCTTTGAGGTTCAGCCAAATGTTCTTTTTGGACGTTCGGTTTCCCGCTGAAAGTAGCGGGTAGATGTCTGGTCCTCGAAAACACAAAACTGCGAACCAGCTGATTGATAAGCCGATTCCTGCCGGACTCCCTGGGGCCCCTTGGTGGCGATGGTCTTTATCCACCGAAGGATGAAGCTTACCATGGATAAATCATATCAGCTCACCATCTTCTTTATAAGAAGTCATGTGATAGAAATCTTCTTGTGGTTCGCTTACCCGAAATCTCCAGACCGGAAAAAGGATGAGATTTGGGATGTTTCTTCATGCCTATCATTCAACCATCACCCCCCATGACGATGCTTGTGCTCACTGATATTCTTTTGCCTGCGCTCTGCATAAAATCTTTGATCACAAGGAGGCCTTGCGTCTCAATGGGATATGTTCAAAACAAATCTAGTCTCAGTCCATCACGCACACGGATCTCAACCAACCCGAATTTGCCATTGAAACAGGGCTTAGTATTTTTCCTCCATGGCATATTTCATGAATCTCCCATGAATTACTATATTAATATCCAGTCTTGAGAATCATCATGAATCAGCTCAATTATGAACCAATTATCAAAACATCAAGCATTATTGACCATCGTCAACCGTCACACTGCTACTACCAAATCGTTTCAAACTACCTATGATCAACAACTATCAACTACTGTCACTTGTCAACAACCATCCTAAAGTCATTATTCTCAAGTACTACTAGTCAACCATTACTATCAACTACTATCACTTGTCACCAACCATCCTAAACGGTCACCTTTGTTCAATCACCATTCCCCGTGTGGTACAGGGTGATCCAGGCCGGTCACTCGCCAGCGACCTGGCGAATGCCGTTGCACGCCAGGTTCAGCTTTCGCAGGGACTGGGCGGCACGGTGATCCCAGGTGGAGCCGATCTTTCGGGCCAAGCTTCCCAACAGCATGGCTACAAGGGACCGGGCCCCCGAATCGTTAGCTAAGTTAGGCTAAGTTGGCTTAGAACTAGGGCAACTGCCAGTTATGATAGATATAACTAGCTTGTTAAATGGCGGATTTATCAACTTATAGCCCACTTTGTAGTTGGGGCCAAGCTTCCAAAAGATTGGGGAGAACAGGTTGAAAGCTACCAACTAGCTCATACTTTATAGTGTACTGTACAATGGTATCCCGTTTGGACATCCTGGCATACCATGACTTGCCATTTCAACCCGTTGCGGCTGGTGTAATGGTTCAAATGGTAAATCATTAACGCATAATTATGGAAAAAAATGGAGGTGGTGCATTAAGAGCTGGATCTCTGGCGAGATTAGTATCGGACCGGTAAATGAACTGAGCCACAGGACCAGAAAATTCTACGAAGGAAACATGGATGGACCAAAATGACTCAACCAGTACTGTAGTATCAATAAGAATGAAATTGAATATTGTTGCACTTAACTAGCACCGGAACACGAATGTACCTCATAGAGGTGTATGTATAGTATCTGAATGTAACTCTAGGGTCAAAATATACACCTCTATGAGGTCTAGAACATCTGAATGTGACTATAGTGCTACTCATGTCTACGCATCTATCATCTTTTTCATATATGTCTACGCATTTAATGTCCAAAATATACGTGTATACTATGGGCACATGGCGTACAAGTGACACATGGCCGGTCATCGTCGAGCTTTGGGGACCGAGCCATTCTCGGGATTCATGGCACCCATGGCCACATGTGTGTCATGCAACAGGAACCAGTTATCACCCGGTACGAGCATGAGCTACTGACACTTCCCTCACCAGCCATGGACACGGCTGACCTCTTGACAGATTTTGCGCCTATTTATCTCAATCAACCCAGAAATGTCCATATACGTATGATACTATCATCCTGTAATGATGTAATCATGTCCCAATTTGTCAACATTGACCACCAGATTCCGGTAATTGTAATGAAATCATGTCCCAATTAACCAACACTCACTACAAATCTATAGCAATTGAACAAGAATATCGTAGCTGGCTTATTATGTGTGTGGATCAAACATCAACCAGAAGTCCAATCCATGTTGGGATGCCCAGCAATGAGCAAAGAATGAACGGAGAACCATGGACATCCCAGCTATCAGTCGCGGTTTTACTTCAGGCAGAATCAAAAACATGTTTCTTAAAAACCTGTGAAGGTTTGGAGTCCACCAAAATGGGCTTCAATGCGAAACTTATGATGGAAGTGACACCCGTCCCACGTTTCAAGCCAAGGTCGTTGGATTTTAAGGCCTAGATGGGAGTCCCAGCCTTACCGATGTCAAGCAGTCCCCAGCCCTGGGATCCCGGCCATGTTGGTCGCCAGCGATTCAAAGAGTTTTGTGGCACCAGAGGAATGCATCTTTAAACGCCTGGCTGACAGCCACAGGCACTTTCAGATGAAGGTGTGGTGATTTGATGGAAATCTGGCCTTAGAATCGACTTTGAAATGCTGATGTTAAGGGCTAATCGTGGATGGTTTTGCTGAGAACGGAGGAATGGTAGATGACCAGTCTCAGAATTGAGATTTGTTCACTGGAGATCCAGTGTCACCATGTTTGATGTGAAATGACCGTTGTAAAATTAGGAACTGGTTTATTAGCTGATCTCACCATCTATATGATTGGATTCATCGATGGTTGGTGAAATCTTGCTATCTTTCCTGAAAGTCATCTAAGCATAGCTAGTGAAAATTGAAATACGCGCACCTCTAATACAGATTGCTCCACCCGCGAAATCTGATGGCCCCAGCCTGGGATCTTTTGGGGAAACACGTTTGTAAGGATGATGATATATTTAGCTTTGGCTAGTTGCAAGCTACAGCTATACCACTTGACTGGCGACACCTCCGAGGTTCATCAAAATGGTCATGTCATGATCAGAGCTTGTTTGTCACCAAAGTTTCAAACACCTCAAGGCTTTTGCAAGAGCAACCTGGACTTAGATTGACCATGGAGTGGTTTCTGTGGGCTGTAGCAAACCCAGAACACCAATGCAGAACCTTGCTGCCCCTGATGGTTAGTGCATGGCTTCCAAGCCCATCAAAGCCGAATCTCGAAGGTCCACATATATCGTTATCACCTTGTTAGCTACGGCACACCTCCGCATCCCGTAGTCTTTGCACAGAGTCCCATATACAGTCTCAGCTTATCCCACTGTACCCCTTGATGCCTTCCCTAGCGTTCATGCAATTAACTACTAAATGGATCTGAATTGTTGAACTTACTCAGCTAGTCAGGGTGCGCACACAATCAAATACCTACCATATAGCAGCACGATCTATCTATATATATATATGTATAAATCAAATACATTCAATTATGTCAGACAGACCACAATCTTACAGTTGCAACTGTATAATGATAACACTAGAAAATGAAAGATATATACCCCTATGTGCAGCTGTTGTAGAATGGTTCCACCGTTTATGCAGAGTTCCATCCTCAACGGGAACAGCTTATAGTTGCTTCTATCATTGAATATTGCTTACTATTTCTTATTGTCACAAGTACAGAACCAAATACCTCTTGACAACTACCATTACAAAATAGATGCCTCTACTAGTTGTAAATGTACAAAAATTACAACCAGACTTACTCCAGTTACAGAGTTCCTTCCTGACACATTGTAGCTGGTTGATGGTTCGTTTCGCCATTCTTTTAGATAGGAGAAAAATCAACCAGTCATTATAGCACTAAATATCTCAAATGGTTGATTTTCCAATGGTTTGGGAGGTGCCACATCTCCCACGCAAAAAAAAAACAATATAAAACCAACAAGAACTAGTTCACTACTGATTTGCAAGATTACCGCGGAATCCATTTGTTACCAACTGAATATCTTGAAGATATCTCAAGTTCACTTGCTATATCTCAAGTAAACTTGCCATATCTCAAGCAAACTCCCTTACCATTCGAATCAACGATGCCAAGGCCCGTTGGAAGACCTCCCAGGCGCCTCAAACTCAGCACTTCCAGAGATGTCACCGCAAGTGCCCCACCTGGAGGCGAGGTGGAAAAGGGCCGTGGCCACGACGTGGGAGTTGATGGTGCTCAATGCTGGTCCAATGCTGATTCAAAGGTGGTTCAATGGTGGTTCAATGGTGGTTCAATGCTGATTCAATGGTGTTGGAATGGTGTTGGAATGGTCGTTTTCTATGGTTGGATGGTGGTTAAATGGTCGTTGATGATGGTTGGTCCAATGGGAGTTGATGGTTCAATGGTCGTTGAATGCTTGGTGACATGGTGGTTCAGTGGTGGATGGTGGTCAAATGGCAGTTCAGTGCTGGTGAAATGCTGGTGAAGTGCTGGTGAAGTGCTGGTGAAGTGGTGGTGAAGTGCTGGTCAAGTGCTTATACTCATGGTCAAACAATGATGGATCATGGTTGACTATCACAATGGTGGTTATGATATGGGAAACATGCTGGTATATCCACTACTCGTTATTGATGAAATCATGCAAAAACAACAACTTACAATCCTGAAATTTTGCGGCAACTGACCCTTCAGTCGTTCGGGTTGAATAATCTGACTAAACCAATTTGTAATAGTTGAATAGTGGCCCATCAGGCAGCACCATGGCTAGAGCAGAATCATGGTCACTAGCCCTGATTGCTAGTTGTTACTTGGTTGATGGTAATCAATCAATATATGATATGATTGATAATGATAGTTGGGATCTTTCGTAGTACTTTGTTTGGTCCTTTTAAGTTCTGATTGCCATCAGGGCGTCCCCAACAGTCGTGTGACCCCCTCGGACATGATCCCCGTGCGTCGCAGGTCTGTTCAGCTTTTAGAATGTTAATGGTTACAAAACAACCATCTTGCAAGAAATTATTTTGGAAATTGTGAAGGTGGACTCATGGATGCAAGAAAATTCAAGAGACAATTCTAAAAACAATGAGCAGTGAATATACATTGCCTAAATGTAGTGGCATGTAGTTCATGCGTTCATGCCATACATGTTAACACCCACGAATCTGAAAAAAAAAACAACTATTCCGAATCACATTCATACACTACTACATTACATTGTACACCCGTCATCCTCCCATCCGTCCGTCCGTCCGTCCATCGATCCGTCCATCGATCCGTCCATCGATCCTTCCATCCGTCCACCCATCCATCGCATCGCATCGCATTGCATCACATTCAAACGTACCCACATTAACATATACTAGATACATGCAGCAAACACATTAATTAAGTTCATTCATTAGATACATATAGATACGTGCATATTCATACATATAGAAATACATCCATATACATACGTTCACATTATGAAGGTATACATGTCTACCATCATGCATGCATTCACGCCTCCATATTCGATCATATCTGCATACATTTGAGCATTTGTCCAAAACGGGGAATTAAAACACGATCCCTCTCGAATGTCCTTCACGACCTGAACAAGCCACAGCTGAGTGGCTTAGCAAGACGTTCATATCCATCCAAGGGGGAGTGGAAATACATACAGTACTAGTTGCGGGTAGGCTTCCCAGCATGCAAATTTCTGATTCACTTTGGGCTTTTTTAGTGGTGAACAGGTCATGCTGATTGTTGCGTCTTTTCAACATGGCTGATAGGGATGAATACTGGCTTTGCCATGTTATCCGATGAAAGCACGGCTATCCAAATGGTCAAGAGTCAATTGCATGTATTCATGGCCAAACCATGAATTCAGGTATTGTTGACCATGTTACAGGTGGTCAATAAAGGCTGAACCAGCCACGAAAGCAGTCATTTTGGCTGCATTCTCTGAACCCCCAAACCACTGGGCGCCGACTCAATTGGTCGCTGAAGCTGGTGATTTGAACCTGGCAGTGCCGATCCCCAACGTGTGGTCCATAGATTCCCCCCGGCGGTGAATCATCATCAAAACATAGCCAAAGCAAGAGTAATTCAATGTGATTTACCATAATTACCATCGTTTGATAATGTTCAATATGCAAATCCTGCGATATAGGTCAATGCAATCATATATCGGATGATAACTCACCATTTTCACTGGTAAATGATTTGGTGAAACCTGTCATATATATCTCATTGCCATGAGTTTTCAGTGAAGAACCACCAGTTGCCCTCTTGTAACCAACCACTGCCTCGCGCTTCTAGATCATGACCCCCACAGTGCACAACACTCGTTTAGCACACTGCAGAACCATCCTGTATCCAACTTGCCAACATCATCATGGACCATGGTGGTCCGCTAACGCTGGCTGCTTGTGATGTATCTGAACATAACAAAGTATATATATATATATATATTTAAAGGTATTTACATATATTTGATAGATAAATGTAAATATATATATATATATGTAGATATAAACGTATATATATATATATATAATAACACAGAATAATCAGATATAGAATTAAACATATATGATTGAATATAACACATGTTTCTAGTAAAAAACAATACGATAGTATATTATGGCTGTGAGTTGAAACGCCCGGTCCCCAGTGAAACATCCGGCATCTTTTTGTGTTTCACACCTATTGAATGGAAAAGGGGGGTAGAGAAGGGCACTAGCTTCGAAAAATAGGATCTGATTCCTTGACCAAAGGCCACATCTGGGCATGGACCAAGAATCGACAAACACCAACGAACCTGGCAGGGGCATGGAATGGGAATGAAACTGATATGGAACGGACCCGAGTACGTTCATGACCACTCCCTCTGCGACTGAATGATTGAAACAAGAAACATAGAGATGCAGCAACACGCCGTACAAGTGGCACGCCTCTTTCTCTCATTACCTTGGGTCTGCTTCGACGATAACTCCTTGGTAACAACATATGTCAACCCCGAGAGTGCAGCATGAGTCTAAACCATTCCTGACGCCCACTGGTCGTTGCTCCACCTGCACGCAATGTGCACGAACACGTCAAGTCTAACATTCCAACAGCAAGATCATGTCATAGTTGGTCATAATCTTACCATGATCTGACTATGATCAATAAATCTTACCATGATCAATACCCTCATCACACTTCCACCCTTCACCAATCCTGGACTTTTGCTTCATCGCCAGCCGGGTGCCTCACAGTTCTCACTGTTGGGCCAAGGCAAATTCCCATCCAGGTAGAGCCTGACCAATGAGCTGAGTGACATCTGTGGCCGTCTGGCCGGCCGTCTATCTTTTCAGCCAGGCGCTCAACGACCAGAATAGAAACAGAGCATTTCCAACTCGGGTGCCGGCAGTACCCAGAAGAGAATCTTGAGGAGAGGTTGAAGGCTGGGAAAAGGGCCGCCGCTTTCAAGGGCAACTGGTGAGCACTTCTTGCTGAGCCGTTTGCCGTAAAACACGTGCACCGGAAGTGCAAACAAGCAATAACGGCAGTTGATACGAAGAAAAGGACATCTCCAAGGAGATTGCAGCGGGTCAATACATTTGTACCCTAGATGTTCATCTTGACATTTTCTTGGTGGTTGTTATTGACCCATTCCCATATCAAAACCCATCTTCTGGGATATCGGCGGTAATTGCTTTGTGAGGACCAACTGCCCTCCCCGAACTATGGGGTCCGTAGCTAGTACTCACCTAATGATTGGTCAAATGTAGGATATATTGGTTGCCCACTAGTCAAGTGATCATCAGTGGAAGATGGCTTGCTAGACTAGTGAATGTGACCATCAATATATAATATGTGAATATGATAAGGAATCATCTAGTCACTGTAGGATACACCATTCCTTATCAGTGGATGTGCAAGATTCGAAGGGTCAAATACGTTGAAGCGCACTTACACAGCTGCACGACCAGATATATAACAGGAAAGGGTTCACCTGGGTCAACATCCAAGACCCTGTTGTAGATTTGTTCAGGGACAAAGACAGAGATAGAGAATCCAAAAAATCCAAACAGGGTATCCAAACTACAACTACAACTCAAATAATCCAAAGAGTTGTGGTTTGGGCAAATCTTATTTTGGAAGGAGCCTGCACAAAATCCCATTGAACTTGTATGTTATCGTGGTGTCCTTGTGGTTGCCGTGGTTTTATGGTTGGTAAAGGAGTATCCAAATCACCACAAACGAATAGGCCCCTGGTTGTCTCTGCACCCTTGGCTGATTACCCGATTCAGGTAGTTGGAGGTTTACGCCCATGCCAAAACTTGGGCTGTTTCGACCAATCAAATACGATACTTTAGGATCTACTTTGGCTGCCACCATTGGGATCGCTCTTGCGGTTTGTCGCCAGCCTCTGCATGACTTTTGCAGCACAAACTGCCTTGATTCGTGGGGAGAGTTCGTTCCCCAATGCTTCAGGGGAGGACGTGAGGGAGCAAACATGGATCACAATCTTTTCAAACAAGTCATGAGATGAGCAATCGAAACACTGTTGGTAGCGGGCAGGTATGGGACGAATGATTGGTCCAAATACTTTGGGAATCTAAGGTAAGTCACAACGATGCAATGGGCCGTCATGAAACATTCACAAGAAATGATGTTGCATGGGATGGTTCACCACAACTGTTCAACTGTCCTGCATTTCTTCCAGCATCATATGGCTGTGGGTCACCCTGTACCCCAGCTGCGACTTCCCCAAAATGAGTAGTCCCTAGTCCAACTGTTGGGATTTTCACTCACCAATTAGTTGGTTGGACTATTATTGTTGCAAATTGTTGGAGTATCTTATCATTTGGACTAGGGACTGTGACTATTGGTTGGTTAATATTGACCCATTCCCATATTAATCACATTTGTTCTTTTGCTGCAAAAGAGAACACCACCACCTTGACCAGCAATTCTGTGGAGAACCGCTGAGGAGCTTTTGGGTCCAGAACCAGTGTGTCTTCAAAAAAAATGATTTCCTATTCGGGTGAAGCTCAACATCACCGAAACCCAGAATTGGTTGGTTTCCTATGTGAAAAACTTGATGTTTTGCCGTGATGCCATCTTTTTGAGCCATACTCATGGCTACCAGCAGCATCAACCACAAACACAATGGCAGCAACGGTGGAATTACCAGTAGCTCAATAGGTTTCCAAGGTTATAGGGGTGCAACTCAACAAGATACACAGGTTTTCCCCTCAAGGCCCAGAAAAAAACACGTGCAACTGTCGGCGTCATTAGCAGCGAAGATTCAATGATTTGCGCCGGGGAGTTGTTCTTTCGTTACAAGTGCTCAACAGTAACCAAGATAGACAGGAGAACCGACTAGCATTACCAATTATTGGGAATCATTGACAACTTGCAAGAACTTACAAAACACTTAGAGCAACTAGTCGCAGTTGGGTTTCACTCGCAATGGAACCGGTCTAGACAACTATATTTCATGTGCAATCCGTGTGTCGTCGGCCTCTGCAGCACACATGACATGTGGGTGCTTGAAAAAAGGGCAGACTCACATGGCTGTGGGTCAAGGGCCCTGTACCCCTGGCTGTTCACATCCCATAAACCAGTCCAACTGATTCCAACTGTAGGATGTTCATATCCATTTTTGGGATCGTATTTACCAACGCCGTATGTGGACAGAAGTATGCTAACATCACTCATGGTGAACGACACTCCTTTTAAAAAGGCTTCACCATAGAGGGTATCACCATCTTCAAGGAATCTATTGGTTAATGAAATATCCACAATTAGCATCAATTAGTAAGTAGTCTATCGTAGCAACTCATATTCGTTAAGGCACCGTAATTATATACTGGTCACTAGTCTTGGTCGATTGTAGGTTACGTTTCATGCTTAAGGCTGACTGCTGGTCACTGGCGACCACTCAGGGTTGGCTCCCAGGTCACTCATGGTTGATGGCATGGTTTCTCTCTGGCAAACTAACTGGAAGTGACAGAAAATGGTGGTTTCTCAGAATAAGGAACCCCCAAATCATCCTTTATAAACCATTTATAGTAGTAAACCAACCATTTTTTGGGTTCCGGATTTTGAGAAACCACCAAATCTACTTTTGGATGGTTTACCGGTTCCTTGTTGGAAATGGCCTGTTGGCAATGGCGATGCAACTTGACTTCCAGGTGAGTTTAGCAAAGGGTGATCATTCTCCATCATCACCTATTGTTTAACCCTTAATCCTCAATTACTGAATCATTAATTAAGCATCACTAGCTCATGATTGATCACCTGGTTACAGTTCGCTTGGTTCCTCGGTGCCTCGCGTAGGTCACGTTGAACCAGCTCAACCAAGGGGCTCTGAGCATCAGTGCTGAAGTTTGCACGCTGACCTGGAGATTCGCCGAACAGGGTGGCAGTGAAGCAGTGAACGTGTTGCTGCGGCAATCTAACCTGGAAGTGGTTAAAATCCACGATTCATAATGGTCCTTCCTATAAAGATTGTGATTTTCAGCTTACAGGTTAGTTTGCCGAAGGGTGTAACTTAGGTTGTAGGTAGGGTAACTACCAGTCATAGTAGATATATCTATACTAGGTGGCTCAGAAACTGACGTACAACCAGGGGGTAGCACTGTGCACCCTGTTTGCGGAAGGGTGTAACTTAGGTTGTAGGAAGGGTAACTACCAGTCATAGTAGATATATCTACACCTAGTGACGTACAACCAGGGGGTAGCACTGCGTACCCTGTTGCAAACTTACCTGAAAATGGATTATCACCACATGTTATAGGAAAACCGTGAGGAACGCAACTGTAAATGGTGTTTTTTTTCCGCTGTCAGGTTAGTTTACCAACATTAAGTGTGGTGAATAGTCAAGTCATAATCGCACGGAATCGTCATAATTAACATGTTGGAACGCGTGTTGAAAGTAGTCAGAAAGCCTGAATCACAAGTAAATATTGACTGTTCCGATAGCTAAGAATTGTTAGATACTAAACTGATAGCTAAAATAGCAGCTAATGATAGAGTCATTGACTATTGACTGTTGACCGTTCTGATCTCTAAGAATTGTTAGTTTGCGGGGTTCCCAAATGCATCACGAACAATGAATAAATCAATCGTATCGTACTAGATGCATGCGGGTCGCTATACTTTAAGTGATGATATGAAATATCCCTGAAATATCCTAAAAGGATGTCTTCTTGGAAACCATCAATGTTTGGGGCACAACTCTCTCTCGAAGGTGCAAATACATATGAAACACTAACTGTATGTACTAAACTTATCTAAACTTCTGGTATCAGGCGGAATCGCTTTTGGGTTCCTATACTGACGAAACATGCCGCGGTCGGCGGTCACGAAATGGTTTACAATGATTACATCAATCTGTAACACCTTGTGTAAATAGCTTGAATCAATTCACAACCTGCCAATGCGAAACAAAGGGTCGATGGCTATACCGCTTGACGACCGGCAAGCAAAACCACATCCAACATCCAACGCTTTGTGTCTTTAGGATTCTATAAACAGGAAGGAACCAGTAATCGTTACTCATGTCACAATAGCAAGGACCTAGAGTTGCCAGCAATCATTATCCTAAGGCTCAGCGGCCTCACATCCATGCAATGCACCAAAACATTGCTAGTTCCCAATGGAACCTGTGCTCAAAGCTTCACCTATCCTGGATTCTTCCTACTGGGCGCAATTCCCACGCATCATATCAATTCAACCCAGCAACACCCCACATAGCCATCGTTTGATTACTAACTTGACTTAATTAACCATTCTTGACCGTAATCGACCATGATCAGGCACCAGTTAACCATCCCTTACCCTCACTTAACCATCACTCAATCATAAATCAACATCAACCAACCATCACTCAACCATCACTTTACCCTGAATTAACCATCACTTACCCTCACTTAACCATCACTTTCCCACAAATTAACCATTCATAACCTGAGGGCAAGAACTGCTGATCCTTGAAGTTCGTCTGGTCGCCTGATTGTCGGAAAAATCAAATTCTCTCAGCGATGTGACAGACCTCAGGCGTCGGCTCCTGGGGCGGTTCTGCCCTCAGGTCAGATGGATGAGAGTTGACTATGGTTAAAACCACTGGTGAAGGAGGGTTACTTTCTGGCAAATTCACCTGCAAGTGGAAAATCCACCATTTATAGTTGGTTTATGCCTATTAGAAGTGGTGATTTTTGGCTTCCAGGCTAGTTTGCCAGAGTCTAAGCAAGATTTGGCAAGAAATCAGCAGGGTAGATAAACAACAGCAGTCCCCTGAGTAAAAAGAAATGAATGATGGTTGATACATGTTGATATTGATCGATCATGATGGTTCATAATGATCGATATCCATGGCTACAATGAAGGCTAAGTATCATTGATAAAGCCAAACCATGGTTAGACCCAATGGTCAATATCATCCATTGTTCAGGACTTACATATGCATAAATATAAATGTATATGCAATAAAAAAGTATATACAGTTTATATATTATATACAGTATACATGTATATAGACAGTTTCTATATTATGTACAGTAAATAAATGTATAGACAGTTTATATATTATGTACAGTATAAATGTATGTACAGTGTATGTATATGTGTAAATAAAAATACAACAAAAGAAAAACACCATGCATACACAATTACATTACATGACATGACATGACATTACATGACACTACACTACACACTGCACTACACACGACACTACAGACTACACTACACACTACACCGCACACTACACTACACACTACACTACACACTACACTACACTACACACTACACTACACTACATTACATTGCATTGCATTGCATTACATCACATTACCATATCATACCATACCTTACCTTACATTACGCTACATGACATGACATTACCTATTACAGTACATTACATTGCATAACTTTCTAGATAGATAGGTACTGTAGATAGATAGGTAGGTAGATAGGCAGATAGATAGGTAGATAGACAAGTAGATACATAGGTAGATACATAAGTAGATACATAGGTAGATACATAGATGCATGGATGGATAGATACAAGTGACTGCTTTTGGCTGACATTCGCCATCGTCAATTCACCGGGCTTGCTTAGACCAACAGCTCGAATTAATAGAAGACTCCATTGTTGAACCAGGGGTCCGGTGTTTTTTTTCCCATTGCTAGGTGGGGCCATGGTGGTACTAATCAATAATCCAAGGTCCTTGCCATTTGGGGAACTACCACTTTTGGGTGTTCATTTCTGGACCCAGGTTAACCTACCAAATATCTAGGCTGTAACCAGACTGACATGCACACAACCTTTGCCACATGTACAGAAGAACGCATATCAACCTGAAGTTTGGGATTTGCAACTGCAACGAAATATAGATAGATGACACATGCATTCATGTGCATGCAGGTGTGTGTGTGTGTGCGTATACGCATCTATCTATTTGCTTATCATTGCTGTTGACAGCTCAATTAAACATATGAATGTAAACATTCAGCTTGATTGACGAACAAATCCCACACATGCAACCTTGAAATGACATTCACATATAATGACATTTGCATATGCAAATATACATACAACTAGTGAACACATACTAGTGAAAACATACTCATGCACAACATGCATATGAAATCAAAAATATGAATAAATTGAAGGAGTACACCTGCGGGAACATCAACACCAGGAACTAGGAATGAAATACCGACCACCAAAGGGGACACTCAAAATCCACGCGTATCTTATGCGGTCATCATACCAAAAGGATCCAAAAGGCATTGGAAGACTGGAGACATTTTGCTTGGTTTCAGTTTCAGGACCCAACGTAGATTTTCATCAATTACAGTGAGTTTGAGCATTGAAGCATTGAAGCAGTTTTAGATTCAACACCAAGATGAGACAGCCCTTGGTGCGTTCCCCGGAGGTTGGGGGTGATGGTTGGTATAGTACTGGTTCATACTGGTAAGGAAGTAGCCAATGAATGGTCATTGGTTCAAATTTAAGCTGTCAATACATACCGAATGTACACGTCAGACACGGAATGGATATAGTTAGATGTGGATATTAAAATTTATACCCAATACCCAACATAGATACAAAATTATGTAGAGGACAATATACAAGTGTGATATGCATCGACGCATGCACTTCAAGTCATTTTCTGCCCCTGGTTCTTGCCCCGTGGTTCTTGTCATCTATTGACAGCACCAGCTTGGATCAGCAGTTGCACTTCTTCGAGGTTGCCTTGCGAAGACGCAATTGAAAACGGTGACGCACCCTTTTCTGTCGAGGCCTGGTTATTGTCACCAGCGGCTTCCATCAGAAACCGCACTACTTCAAGATGACCTTGATCAGATGCAGCCCACAACGGCGACGCACCGTTGTCTGTCCTGGCCTGGTTCTTGTCAGCACCAGCTTCGATCAGAAACCGCACTACTTCAAGATGACCTCTAGCAGATGCATCCCACAACGGCGACGCACCGTTGTCTGTCCTGGCCTGGTTCTTGTCAGCACCGGCTTCGATCAGAAACCGCACTACTTCAAGATGACCTCTAGCAAATGCAACCCACAACGGCGACGCACCGTTGTCTGTCCTGGCTTGGTTCTTGTCAGCACCGGCTTCGATCAGAAACCCCACTACTTCAAGATGACCTCTAGCAGATGCAGCCCACAACGGCGACACACTGTTGTCTGTCCTGGCCTGGTTCTTGTCAGCACCAGCTTTGATCAGCAATCGTACTACTTCAAGGTGACCTTCAGAAGATGCAATACACAATGGTGACGCACCCTTTGCTGTCGAGGCTTGGTTCTTGTCAGCACCAGCGTCGATCAGCAGCTGCACGACTTCAAGGTTACCTAGAGTAGATGCAATCCACAAAGGTGATGCACCAATGTCCGTCGTGGCTTGGTTCTTGTCAGCAGCGGCTTCGATCAGAAATCGCACTACTTCGAGATGACCTCTAGCAGATGCAACCCACAAAGGTGACGCACCCTTGTCTGTCGTGGCCTGGTTCTGGTCAGCACCGTGTTCGATCAGCAACTGCACTACTTCAAGGTAACCACAAGCAGATGCAATCCACAAAGGTGATGCACAAATGTCCGTCGTGGCTTGATTCTTGTCAGCACCGGCTTCGATCAGAAACCGCACGACTTCAAGATGACCTTCAGCAAATGCAATGTGCAACGCTGTCCAGCCTTGGTCGTCGGTTGCATCTTTCTCTGAATCTGCTTCAAGCAACAGCTGCACAGGTTTGAGATGCCCGTCCTGTGCAGCATGGTGCAAGGGCCTTCTCCCTTGTTCGTCACTCAGTTCAGGATTGATGGCCCGTTTTAACAAGTCTTCAAGTGTATCTGCCCTGTTGTCTCTGCATGCAGAAATGACCGCTTGGGCAGCAGGGCCTCCCTCAGTCTGCTCAAATTCCAAGATGACCAATTGAATCTTCAGAGGACCCAAGGCTGCCAAGACTTCATCATCCGGGAGTACACGAGAACCATCTTCCACCAAGAGGCGTTGCCGAAATCTGGAAATGCCAAGCTGAGTCCGCAAGAGTTGTTTCACTGCTTTTGCTGATTTGCCATCGAAGTCATCTGCCTTGCAGAAAGCCAGAGTCTCCCCCGAGATTGCAGAGCACACTTCCATGATTGCCAGTCCCACGGCCCCAGTTGCCGAGATCTAATTTTTGCTGTTGTCATCGCATCCTTGGGTAAATTGATCTACCGTTTACCTTTTACGAATTTACGAACCACGAATTAGTGCACCACTATTCACAATTCATAGACCACATTCATCATCAACTTGGTGAGATCCACATGTCCAATGTCCACCATGATCTGCCCTAAGATTCCATGATGAGCCGGAGCCCGAGCTGCACACACACACGACTCCCATACCTCCTCATCATACCCCTCCGTCCACATTGGTTGGGTCTTTATTCCCATGACATGAAGCACGATACATCCAGCACGGTCAATCCGTATTTCCAAGGATCAACCATTGTTAACTATATATTCGTTGACCACTATCAAAACGAGAAACAAACATGATTCCCACATATGTATATCTGTCGGTTCCTGTACGGGATAACAATATCAGTAAGCAAATACTACTATGCTCATGTACCACCCTCATTATCCTAGTGGCCAGCCATTATTCACAATACTCTTCAAGCTATTGGTGGTATCCCTTGTATTGGCTATGATCCGACAATATGAACAACCAACACCATTGTACCACCAACCGTTATCATTTGTTGGTTGGTTTCGCCTGCAAAGTATCCCCCATGCTATATTCAGCATCCTTAATGACTATTGTATTGATCAATGCCTATATCCAGCACCAGCACCACCCAAAGAAATGGCACTCTAAGCCGTTTTGCTGCGAGCTGTGTTCATAGATATTCCGACTGCATAGGAGATGGTATTCCAGGCAATGATATAGGGTGTTGCAAAGTCCTCACTCTAGACTTACAGTACCTCAACACTTGAATCTTCGTTGAATGCCCGCAATTGATCGAGTACTTATTATGAAATCTTTTGTGGGTGCTTGACATCGAAGCCATCCAAGCTGCTTGGAGCTTGACTTCTTGAAAAAACTACGGATATTAAGATATGGTTGTTTCTCAAAATAGGGTCCCCAAAAATCATCCTCATACAAACCATGTGTAGTAATAAACCAACCACTCTTGGGGTCCCCTAGTTGAGCAACACCCACAGAAAGTGCATTCATGGGAATTCGTGGTCTAGGAAGTTGACCCAAATGGGACCCCTCCCCAAGAAGATGGTGAGTAATTAGCAAACGTCAGCATTTCCAGGGATTGACGATTTGGGGACACTGGATACGGCGGAGGAACTCACTGCTTCTCAGCTGCAATCAATGGGTCTTGTGATACTGAATGCTTAGAATTCATGGTCTTGCGAGAAAAATACTCCCAGAAGCTGAAGAAATCCCAACTGAGGTCCGACTTTACATCAACCATGATGTGGTCAAATGAACAGCAACATCAATATTAATATGTTTGCATGAAATATAGTCAGTAGAGTCACTATGAACATAATGCATATACTTAGTTATTCATTGACATCGACCATTTTTCTGCAACATCATTGGTTCAAATTGGCCAACATGCATTAACCATCATATTGCGACATACTATGCCGCCTTTTATTACAACTAGACCTGGTCAATCTACGTATTCTTTGAGGATGTTTGATGCTTCGTCGTGGTAATGACCTGAAGGCTCAGTGGATCAAAGGCTGTCATGGTGTCCAATTCTTCTGGTTTCACGGACGTCCCGAATAGTACAAATGGTCATCGCGATCCTGGCAATCGTTGGGTGAGATCCATTTCTTCATGGACCCAACTGTTTACCCTGAAGAGCCGGTAATTTGCCATCAACTCCGGTTGGCTTCTCTGTATTAATGTGGGTGTTGCATGTTGTTTCTTAACATAGGGGGACCCCAAATCATCCAATACTAGTCAGTGATAGTCGAAGTACTAAGCCAACCATTTTTGGGAGTTCCCAATTTCAAGAAATCACCACTTAGACAATCATCACAATCATCCCGATGATTGTAACTGTCAAAAAAAAGCTCCCAGTGGCTATACCCGAATTTTGAGAAACCCTCCAAAGTAAAAAAAAGGTTCCCTATTTTGAGAACCGACCATATGCAACTTTGGTGTATATCAAGGAACCATTGGTCATAGTTTAACTAATTCTATATTGATAAACTAATTATATGGTTTGGATGGTTTCTTAAAATAGGGAACCACAAAAATGGTGGGGTTGGTGTTGACGAGTGGTTAATAATGGTTTATAATGGTGCTAATGGTTAATCATGGTTTGATAATGTTTCATTGGTGGTTTAACGGTTTAAAATGATCATTGCAGCTGTGTGGTTGAAGCACCCCTATGAAAAATATTGCCTTTCCCTTCAACTCAAATACCAGGCGAACAAATGGCGAACTATCTAATTTGTTTTTAACAATGTATCACCATAATAAACTTTAGATAATAATGAATCCTGTATCAAAATGTTTTAAAGAAGTGATAAATGATGAGAAACAAGCAGGGAGCAACGCGTAAATGTGCCAGGTACCTGCTGAAATTTGGATCATCGGTGGTACCCAACCGCTACAGCGCACCGTGCCGTGCACGGACCGTTGACCAGGTTCCCGACATCAAGGCTTCTGCCAGTGCTTCGCCGCCTTCGTCACCGATACCTGGGTACAAATGAGGACTCGCAAAAAATCTGGGTGTTTTTTTCGAATGTGTTTTTCGAAGGAAACTCTCAAAAAATCTGGCGAGTTCGACATCTGACAGAAAGATTTCAAGGGAATATTGTACGGTATATTTGTGTTCATATTGTACGGTATATTTGTGTTTATACTTGGTGGTTGCTGGTCAAAATAAGCTTTTTTTTCTCCAAACGCTGCCATTCTCGAAGCTGGTAGGCTGCAAAAAACCTCTGCTTGAGATGCTGAACACAGCCGAGTCTGTCAAAGCTCCAAAAAGGCCAGTCAACAACGACCTCCGAGTAGTGCTGATGTGCAGTGGGGGTTACTTCACCATGCTTCCAAACCCTACAAAGTAGCTGATAACCCCTATAACCATGGCTGGTTGGTGGTTTGCATTTACTAAGTGGGGATGCACATCTAAGTACAGCTGATGCACAAGAGGCAACAGCTTCTGTGTCGAAGTCTGATGACACACGAATTCCTTTTCCCCACAAAAGTCCTTAGCGGTGTTGTGTATCCATTGGTTTCAAATCTGAACGCCAAAAGTCACAGTCCTGCCCTGTGACGACCCCCACTGAACAGGAAGTTGGTGAACAGAACTATCATTTCTGGTAGATGATACATGGCTGTGAGTCAATATTAACCATCAATAATGGCTTATAATGACCAACCAAACCATAGGGAAAACAATGGTTAATGATGGGGAACCAGGGGTACAGGGTTTTGACCCACAGCCATATATGTGTATATATGTATAGTTTGCTGATTTCAGATTGGCCAACTTAGAAGTAATACCAACAGTTTGCTTATTGACCATCATTGGTCGTTGTCCAATCCTGATTGGCCAATACTCACCCGCGTTATAGTTGTAGGTGTGGTTGCCAAAAGTTGCTATGCAAAAAGAGTGGGTGCTTCATGTTGATTTACCTATCATTAATCCTGATTGTAACATTAACACGAGTAATACTTTTGAGTAATACATTGCCTGGTCATTTCCATTTTGCACTCTGGTAGACTAAGCTGGAAGTGGAAAATCCACCATTTGCAACGGCTTCCTACCTGTAGACCAAGGGTGTCTTTTTGGCATTCCACGTTTGTTCATCAAAGGGTATCAGTAAAAGCAACTCCAAGATTTATGGGGTACCCTGTCCAAATATGTAGGGTAGAAGTAATAGCAACATAGTTTATCTGATGGCCATGATTTTCTACTCCACCGGGTGATCCAAATTTGTAAGAAACGGTGCTCCGTTAAACCGCCATCTACGGCAGGGCCATCGCAGCAGCTGCGCTGCAAATGCCACGGCACCGTTGTTGCGGAGTCGCAGCACCTCTAAAGAATATCCACAAGATGGACCTTGGCTGCCAACCCAGCAGCCCACGTCGTGGTTGTTAACAGAATCTTCGATCATAAATTACTGAATAACGGAGTATATAATCATGCTCAATCAAACATGGCTGAGTAATGCTGAGTATTAACTAAACTCTGAATAATCGTTATCGTTCATGGTTTACTAACGATTCATAATGGACGAAACATGCTTAAACACGCTTGAGAATGCTTTTGAATGGCCAATAAATGGTTCATCAATAGAGGAGAATCGTGGTTACTAGTGGCGAATCATGGTGCGAATGATTGCCAACAGTTCTTAATGATACTAGTCGTTGATAAGGGTGAGTTGTATGAAATAATGGTTGTAGTAGTACTCAATTTAAGAATTGCAAATAGAATGTCCTACTAATGGGAAATCCATTATGTATAATGGTTTGCATTATTTTGTGTACAAACTTGCAACGGGCAAGAGTGACAAATTTTGCTTCATAACCATGAGTCATGCTGCTGCATCAAGAGTATGACGCCCCACTGAGTACACTCAATTATCATTTTCATCGGACGGCGTTGCTTGCACTCCGCTTGTCGATAATTGAAATGCCTTGAAGTTGGTATTTGCCACAAAAAGTGTGTGGCACCCCCCCAAAAAAACCTTGTTTTATATTGAATTTCCATCCGAAATGGCCATTCCTTGGAGGATCTTAGGGATATGTTCACCCATCCCCAGGCCTGGTGCCCCACGGTGCGTTGCGCTTCTGGTCCCAAGGACCAGCGCACCTCGGTGCCCGGACCTTTCCCGAAGGCCTCCGACAAGGCCTTGGCGCCGTCGTCGCCCAACTTGTTGCGACCTGGGCCGGTGCCGAACCCCCGGGGGTCGCACGGCCAACCATGGACCGTGGTGGTGACCCCACAGCTGTGATATGCGTGGGATGATAGATATAGATGGGATATGATTTACAATGTAATTATATGTGATGGTATGTGTACCATAGGTTCTGATAGGTTCTGGTGGCTATCATACATTTGTGTGTCTATGCTTGTGATAGTACATAATATGTACGTATATGCAATATGAACAAGATCAATCAAAGTCAAAATCAAACCAAAAGAAGCAAGCATGTCATTACTGACTAGACGACATTATATATGGCTGTGGGTCAATACCGATTACGGAGGCTTCTGCATGCTTTTTCCTGATCTTCATTGAGGTAATTACACATCCAAACACCCAATCTCGTCCTTTACTGCAGCTGTGGTTCAGGCCTTGATCAACATGGATTTGAGAAACTCATGGATGATGATCCTGCCCTACCAGGTATCATAAACCACCAGGGGCGACTGTCACAACCCCCAATGCGGGCTTCGATTATCTCAGGAGCTTGGATGTACAACCCAAAAAAAAAACAAGCGCTAATCCCTTCCTCCTATGACTAAACTGCCCAAAATGAAAGAACAAAACACCTGATTAGGAGGAGGCTAGTAGAACACCGACCTATTGACACCGATCAACTCATTGGGTTGCTGAGACTTGCTCGCCTCTCAACACAAAGTGAAGATAGTGAACATCTCTGCTGCATGTTTGAGGCCAGATTCTCGCGCAGCCGGATTCTATTGGTATATACATCATGCACTGCTTGAGATGGGCTGTTCATGAATGGTACAACCTCCAATCGCCGCCCAACAATCATAGGCTTTAGAGTGAAGCTGGAAAAATAAACACCATCATTGTTTGTTCGCCTACTTATGCTGACAATTGTCAAAACCCACAGCATTTCAAAATGATCGTGCCGTACACCCTAGTGTTTTGTTTAGACCGTCCTGAATTTGGGGTATCACACATCATGCTTGTCACACGGGGAGAACTTTTGCAACCAACATGCTGAATCATCATCTCTATTGGTAGCAAACCAATGCCCAGTGAAGCTATGCTTCTATCAATCAGCTGCCTTGCAGGTTTAACTCATGCATGTCAACAAACTTTGTAAACTCATGCAAACTCCGTACTTCCATTGGTGACACATACCGGGATAGGCAATCGCAAAGATCTTCTAAGCGTGCCGCAACAACACCAATTCCGAGACCATACCGTGCAGGCCGTGCACAGGTGTCTATCCCACTTGATTCTTTGAGTGTCAGGATTGAAACATGCTTTTGCTAAGACTAACATTAGCTATCCTTAGCTTATAGCCATAATTTGCATCTCTTACCGTTGATGACCGCGCCTTTCATCACCCATTCCGCCGGTCCGCCGCGGTCCCCCACTCAAGTCCAAGATCTGCAAACTGTCGCCACCAGCTTGAAGCAACTGAGAGGAACCGGCACGAGAACTTCCGGCGAAACCGGGGTTGGGCATTGGCACGGGCGAATCCATAGATGGCTCAATTAAAATGGCATCTAACATCATCTTCACAAACAAATCAAGTTCAAACTCCATGTATCTTTAAAAGTTAACCCAGTTTCGGCTTGAGGATCATGTTCCCAACTTGTTCCCTACGAGTACCAGCTAAATCCATAGATGTTTCAATTTTCAAAGAAGCACCTCTGGTTTTTCAGGATTTGCCAGTTGCTCCCAGACCTGTCCCTGCCAGGCAAGCTTGAGCAATGTCGGGGGCGTAAAGTAACCACATCATATCAAGTAAGGAGGACACCATACCAAATCAGCTCATCATTGGGTGGTGGAGATTGTTTCGTCATCCCAAATCTATGCTACCAACCATCCCAAATACAGCTGGGAATGTAAAACGTGACAAAAAAGCTCTCCAAGAATTGTAGTACTTCAATCATTATGATTGGAGTTGTTATCCCCTACTATCAACAAATATTAATTCATATATGAAGCAACATGAACCACTATTCACCATGGTTACCACTAAAAAATAATATTGACCATTAGATATGCTACTATTCATTCATCATTACTGGACATTGTGAATCCCATTACTATCCACTAGTACCCACTATACTTCAACTATGAACCATTGTACTATTGACCATTATAATTTGGTATGCTATTGACCATTAGGCACTATTTGACAATCATCATATTAACCGTTATATTACTATCCACTATTATCATTATCCTATTATTGACTGTTGACCATTATTAACCTCTATATATAAATCCCAGCACTGTCCACTACTAACCACTATCAACCATCACTATTTCATACTAGCCACAATCAAATACAATGCATCACTAGTGGTCAATAGCGGTCGATCATTATAAATTTAGTAACAATCGTCATCAAGTAACCACTATACTTATAAGATAAGTAGTCGCGGCCTTGGCAGC
Source organism: Symbiodinium kawagutii (assembly GCA_009767595.1). Classification (NCBI taxonomy): domain Eukaryota; class Dinophyceae; order Suessiales; family Symbiodiniaceae; genus Symbiodinium; species Symbiodinium kawagutii. The sequence continues at coordinate 27,222 of VSDK01000655.1, read as the reverse complement.
TAACAATGTCCACCACAACCATTCTATCAACCAGTATACTACTATCAACCATTAAATTACTATCCACTAATTTAACCATTATACCACTATCAAATCTAATTCATCACTAGTAACCATTAGCGGTCAACCATTCAGATAGTAACCACTGATCTATATATCACTATCCACTAATTTAACCATCATAATTCCACGATCAAAACTGGTTGGTGGTTTCAACCCCTATGAAAAAGATTAGTCAACCAACCAATGGTTTAAAATTACTAGGGAAAATAAAAAATGTTTGAAACCACCAACCCAAAAAAATGTCCCTCCAACATCCACCAGTGGCCTTGGCAACTGCTTTGGGGCCCAGGTGGTTGTCGCTCAAGTCCAGCTCGCGCAAGCTGAGTCGACGCGTCGCGACGAGGGGGAAGGTCCGTGATGAACAGTGAATAATGATGCTTAATAGTGGTTCTAATAGTGGTTAATAGTGCCAAATTATAGTGGATTAATAGTGGTTAATAGTGTTGAAGGATGATACTATATCTAATAGTGGTTAATACTTATCAATAGTCATGGATTTAATAATGATGCCTAATTATAGTGGTGCAAGTGGCTAATAGAATATCATTAAAGGTTAATATTGAAGTGGTTTGTAGTCATTACTATAAATCATCTATTGATGAAGTTGTTATATGATAGACATTGATAAAACCTTTTGGTTCTGATCAAACCACAGGAACTGCATTTAGTTCTGATCAATTGCAAAACAAGAAATCTGCAAAACCATTGAACACTTAATAATAGTTAATAGTTAGCCATAATTGATTAGTAACCATTCATAGTAATTATCAATAATGGGGTAACCTGAATTAACTATCTATAGCCATTCCCAACCATTAAAATGGAGTTCCTTATGGCTTGAGAAACGTCCAAACAGGTTTATTAAAAAATCATGATTCGAACAGGTTGATGAAGAAGGGTTCATGAACAATGGCTAATGAATATTGGTTCACGGTTATAATTAGCATTAAGTACATACATATAGTGATTGAGTACTATAGTACTGAATAGTGGCTAATGGATAATGGTTCATGATTAAGTTCCATATGACTGCGATTCATTATGAATAGCTCATGACTAAGTTCAGAGAATGAACAATGGTTATGATGCCAATAATAATTGAGTACTAGTGATTAATTGATGCATCATGAATAACGGTGAAAAAGGTTATATATGGTTGATCAACTTAATTTTCGCCCAGCTGAAATGGCTTTCTTCTGCTAAAATCGACCCGGGAAACACCCAATAGTGAGTAAAACAGGGGTTTCCTCTAAAAAAAGAAGAACCAACCAAGTGAAACTGACCCATTGATGATGAAACCATGTGAACGCTACTGGTTGGTGGCTTCGACCCCTATGAAAAACATTAGTCAACCAACCATTTCATTCGTTAATAATTACCAGGGAAAATCAAACATGTTTAAAACCACCAGCCAGCGATTTGTTTGATGATAGATCTACGATGATAAATCATTCATGAGTAGCTGGTTAGCTGGTTGAATCAGTGACTGACTACCAGTTAATGCAGATTCCATGATGTTGACTAAACTACTCACTGATCACTATGGATATTGCGTTGATTAAACCGCTGAAGGCTTGGTTTAAACATTGATTTAAGCAATGAATATTGCTGATATTGACTTGATTAAACTATGGATTGGCTATGGATTGAACAGCCCTTGATGTAGCTAAACTACTTATATTTTTATCATATGTGCTATAACACTGAACATAGATCGCAAGAATGTTGTTCAACCGTTCGCTATTGCGGTTTGAATCGGCAGCTTGACTGTGGTTTAAGCCTGGTTTTGGTGGTGTCCATGGACAAACCATCTGCATCGTAAGAGAAACCTGGATACGGGTGTCATAGTCAACCGACCATCCAACAAAAATGATGGATGAACATCCGAACCTAAATTGGCCATTTATGGCATCTTCACAACGGGTACATGGTATTGACCCACAGCCAAAAGTTATGTAGAATGTAGAAGTATTATAGACCGAACAATGGGTCGATAGCGTGTCTGTCTTCAAAGCACAGGCTAGGTGAAAACATCCCAAGAAAAACACATGGCAGTGGGTCAAAACCCTGTACCCTTGGTTCCCCTATCATTAACCATTGTTTTCCCCATAGATTGTTTGTTATCATCCCCCGTTATTGGTTGGTTGATATTGACCTATAGCCACATCTCCAGTGTCTTGGGCAGTTTTTGTGCTGGACCTCTGCACTGAGCTTCAAACGAAGAACACTTGGACACCTCAAGCGCTGTGCAGGATAGATTGGGGGTGTCAATGGGGGTAATCCCCAAGAAACCGAAAAATGATCAGCCAACATTGCAAGACCACAAGCACAAATGATCGCAATCATCAAATCAACTGCTTTTCATTTTTTTCATGGCTGATTCTCAAGGCGCTGACTATCAAAATCCTCTACTGCAAACCATGATTTCTCCGATCGTTTCCATTGCTTCGTTACCCAACTTCGGCTACCCAGCTGATGTCCGTACCATCAGTGATTCAGTGCCCATGTTTGGATAAGGTTGAAACCCAAAAGCTTTCTTTACCCATACTTGGGATATCTTGGGATGCTTGAAACCTTCACCTGTTAATGCTTTAACTGGTGCCAGTGCAGCAAAGCATGGCGGATACACCAGCCCATCCCATCGTTCCAGCTGATTTGAACCCGGCATCCATTCGCTGCCTGAAATGACCTCTGCTCCGATGCTTACATTTTGAGGCCCTGGCCCCGTAGCAGGATCGCTAAGTCAAGTTATAACCAGCATAGCCGCATAGCTACAAGTTATGGTACCATAGTGAAATGGCCTTATAAAACAAGTTGTAACGTTTGGGGGCCCACACATTGTAGTGGTTCATGATGGTGAATAACGGCCAATGATGTTGGACAATGACTATGGTCAATGATGGGTAATAGCCCGAAATAACAAGAATTCAATCAGCGAATAGTAGGTTTAATGATGATGAGTTGAGATGGTGAATAATGGTTGATTACAGTCGATATGGTTGATGATGGCTGATGCTGGTTGATGATGGCGACTACTAACCAACACGATATTTATCACGATCAACCAGCACAAAAACGGTTGGGTAGCTAGGGTGGTTGGCTGGTTGACCGCCAACCAACCCACTTCTCGCCACTGGGAGACCCCGCAGCCCCTGATAACCTCGAGGACGGCAGTGAGGACAGCAGTTCAACCGGGTGAAAAACTGATGTTTCAACAACAATGGTCAACCATTGCTAATAGATGCTAATAGTGATGAAGTCATGTCAATAGATTATAAGCGGCAACATGCGACAACAACCAACAATACTACAAAACATCACAGTTGCCATTTGGTGGTTTCTCAAAATGGGGTACCCCTAAATCATTGAATATTAGGCATCTTTATAGTACTAAAGCATCCATTTTTTGGGGTTCCCAATGGCTTAGTCGAAACCATCACTTCTGTGGAGAGGCGGTGCTTGCCACACGGATCAGGGAGGTCGTGCACGTAGTCAAATACATGATCACAAATGTGTGCATATGTAACCCCCATGATATACATATATATGTGTATATATGAAAAACGAACAAAGTACATCATATTTGTACACGAATCCTTATACATCATGAATTCATTAAATACATCTTCTTTAGTAAATATACATATATATAAAAAATATACATATATTATACATATATTTGCAGATAAGAATCATCATCAAATACATCTACTGCAGAAGATGATATTTTTTATATATAGGTACCCCCAGTTGTCATCCGGTGTATTAAGAATTTACAGCATTACACCAACTACGTTTGCGGGTTCCCGTTTAACCACTACTCTTAGTGATTATCCCCTATTCATCCCTTTGATCTATATGCCGTTATAATTCCTTATAAACCAATGGTTTTTATCAATGGATCATTATCCGAACATATATAATTGATTCATATGCCGTTATAATCCCTTTTATATATATATATATATGTTATCAATTCCTTGTGTAGAATGTTTGGATCATGAAATACACACACTAAGATATACCGTCATAATCCCTTATAAACAAACCAATGGTTGTTGGGGATTTTTTGGGTAGATCATCAAATCCATCTACCGCAGGTTGACAATGGTTATCATGAAATATATATATATATGTAAATATATATATATATATATTATAACCTATATTCATAGTATATCCCGTATTCTTTTTATATCTATCATCAAATCCACTGTTAGATAAAAAAAACTACTGTTAGTTATTAAACCAATGGTTTTATGGGGTTTATCCCTAATTTATATCACCAATTATCATCAAATCCATCTACCGCAGTAGATCATCCACGGGTCATGCTCCGCGGCCAAGGCACAACTGTCCGCTGCTGTCGCGCAGGTGGCTGGACCGCAAGGAGAGGCTGGAGAGGAGACAGCTCCTGGCGTTACGATGGATGGGTGGCCCATGGTGGTAAGGAGATGCCACCAGGATGGACACACGGCTGGTTTCAACCAACCATTTGTTAATAGTTATTGAAACCATTAGTGAAAATTGAAAACCATTAGTCAAACGACCAACCAACCATTAGTGAAAATTTCAACTGACCAACCAACCATTAGTGAAAATTGAAAATGTCAGTCAGACGCACCTGCTGGCTGATAAGGCTGAAGAATGGCTACTGGTTGGTGGTTTGAACCCCGTCATGAAAAATAGGCTTGTCAACCAACTGTTCATAGTTATTAGTGAAAATTAGAAATGTCAGTCAGACTCACCAACCAGGCTACTTCTGGAAATGGTAGCTTGGTAGTATTAATGACTATCATGATAATATTCTGGCGAATAATTGATGTGGGTGAATATTCGAGGATCATTGATGGTTGAGAATGGTTGGCAATCTTGGTTGATAACGGCTAATGATGGTCAACGAATGGTTGTTCCTGGTAGATCTGCTAGATCATGCTGAACCAATGCTTCATGATGGTTAAGATCAGGCAAAAAAGAAATTGGTTGTTATCTGGTGGTGAACTGGTGATCAAGAGTGGTTCATGTTGGCGGATTAATGCTTGATTCATGGTTAATGGTAGATGAGTGGCTGATATGGGTTGACAATGATAAGCTGGTGGTCAGTAAATCTGCCAATGGCTAACTTGTGCTTAATGATGGTAAATAAATGCAAATAACTGGTTATTGGTTTAGTGATGGCAAATTAACAATTAGGAAGGTTTGGCCGGAGGGTCGCAATGCTCATGACGGTGAACTATATGAACACTCGTACAGGATCGTGCAGGTTGGCGATTCCACTGGCAAACTGATGGTTGGTGGTCAATTTCCCTGTGATCGAGCCAATAGTGGTGAGTTGTCTGAATTGTGGTATGCTTAGCGGTTAAACTACCAGTTCTATGTTGGCTGAATAGACTTCCCCTCAAAAGGATGGACAAAAATACATGCAACAAAATGGTCTAAACAATCTGGAACACTTACGACATATTGAAGGTGTCGGTTTCCAACGGTGCCACTACCGCACAAATGCTCCGGCTTTGATCTTTTGATTCCTCCCGGCCCTCCCCAAAATATTCCAACAACACACAGAATAATTGAGCTGTTGGGACGTTGATGATTGTTCATGCATTTCTCCTTGGTATTAGCTGTTGACCAGTACAAGTGGTCGGCATAAAATCGAAATGGTGGCTGTCAAACAAACGGTGAGAACTTGTGAGCTTTAGCTGGAATCCTAGGAGTGCCAATGATGCGACACTGAGAAGTCGGCTTGAAGTGCAACTGACATCTTCATGTGGGAGCGTCCCAAGTCTGGAGTCCGTTTTCAGAGCCCATTGAGAAGTAGTTGCACTGCTTACTCAAAGAATGAGTTTCCCAAAGCATGGGTGTAGAACACGAAACATCATACACATGATTACTACACGGTCATTATCCATTGTGAACCCAACCAAAAACAAACCGAATAGCCATTAACTAGCACTAAGTCAATTCTCGCTTGGTCAAATTCCAAAGCCCTCAGCTATAGCCATTATGAGCCTGCGTTTGCCCAATCATATAGCATAGCCTATGGGGTTCTTATATGAGCGGTGGACTTTATTTATTGTTCGTTACAATTACAAAGATTTTCGGGAAGTTCCTAACTTGTTTTCCGTTCCCGTGCTAGTTCTTTACAAATAGACTCGTTTTCCAACGGCGCAGTTGCCTTTACTTTATAAAGGTTATACATGTTAAATGCCTAACTCGTTCTCGGGAAGTTCCTGACTCGTTTTATATGCGAATTCTGAATATTTGTGCAATTCCCACTTCCGCCCGAATATTAGACGATTCATACGTAAATAAAAGCTGTTGCTAATATATAACTGCCCTTCGCGTGCGCGTAGAATCACCACCATCAGGGGTGGCTTTGGGCAGTCGCTTGGCTTGTGCATGCTTGTGCTTTGATTATCTTTGATGATGCTGATAGTGGGACTCATGGTTATCGTTACGAAGCAAACTACTTCCCAACTCTAATGCTTTGTGATGTTTAACGAAGGGCAACAACATCATAGTTGATATTGTAATGGTTGTCTGTGGTGTATATAAGGAAAAGGCAACTAATGAGAGTCAGGGAATATGCAAAAACAATGCTCAGATTCCTTGTACCAATATTTGGGAAATCACCCACTATTTCTATTTCAATTTCTGGTGGACGATGCGTGACCCCCTCATGATGACTCTGAAACTGGTGAAACTAGAGGTGGTTTACGAACAAATGGACCTACGATGATAAGAATTGATGTTGATTTCCTTCAGCAAATGGGCCTCGAGACACTCTGCAGCCAAAGTATGCATTTTCTCTCTGCTGATGAGCACCAACGCAACACGCAAGATTTTCAGTGGTCAAAGTCTGCAAAAACAAAGACGTTGGTCCGTTGTCATGCAGGTGTGGTGCAATGCACGATGACCAGTGGTCCAACTTCATTGGCACCCATCAAATAACCTCTGCAGACTTCATCCAGGTATGTAAACATTCAAGTAAAATGGGGATAGTAAGTAACCCTCAGAAATAGATGGTTACCACTTAGCCCCTCTAAGTGGTCGATGGTGGTCATCAAGCCCCAAGCGAAAGCCTTAGCAGCCGTTGGGCACATGCCTCTGAGCCTCAACGGCCGTCACCAAGACGTCGGTTGAGGTATCGAACGCGTGCGCCATAGGTGAAGAGGCTGGCGAGGTAAAAGACCAGCGTCGCGAGCAGCATGCTCCGATAAGCTGAGATGCTGCCCACCGCACACCTGGTGGCTGCGCAGAATTCGATCACTGCTTGCGAAACAGCAAGAGGCGTCAACTATTAGACATTGGTTGACATGATTGCGGTCAAATGGTTTCAAATGCTCAATGAGATTGGTTGAACATTGGACACTTTTGGTTCTGAAATCAGTGGCAGTGAAATGATTGTTGGACGTGTGGGGGTTCCAGTCAAGGAACAATAAGAGCAGTACAATTAACTAGTTGGTAGTTGTAAGCCATCCCACAAGTTCGAGTGAATCAAACAACCATCCCAAGTATGGGTATCAACTGGCTCACTAAAACATGTTTAAAGCCAGCAAAGGGTTAACTAGCTAACTAGTTCACATGTTGAATCAACAACCATCCCAAATACTGGGGGTTGCTTGACTGGGTCAAATCCTTCAAGGAGTTGAGTATATTTTTTGGCAGTAGCTTGGTAGCTTGGTATCTTGGTATCCCGCGTGACTAGAATCAGCCACCGCTCGGCAGGACGACAGGCGCGGTGAGCCCCGTTGTGTCGTTGCCTATGACACCAGCTGTGTGAATTGATCACCTGCCTGCAAACTTTGAACGTCATCAAGGATAGATCGAAGTGTGTCCAAATCATGGAGTCAATGTGGATTCCGTGGATATAGTTGTCCATGGTGTGTCATCTATGGATCAACTCAATATCATGGTGTTGAAAATGTGTTGTCGACACTTCCCACCAAAATGGATTTCCACTCACTTTGCACAATCGCCAAGGGCAATGAGGAAACACCATTCACGATGAGGTTGATGATGATGCTGATCAGTGAATAACAATAACCAGGGAAGATCAAAGACAAACCCAGAATCATGGGGACAGGGAACCAACAATCCGGACATACCCGGAATTGCCCAGTGCACCCCCTCAGGATCACCTGGGAATGCAGTGCTTCATGGGAATTGCTGCTACCAGCGGTTTATTGATCTTTCTCCGAAGTATCTACTTGGACTTGCAGTTAGGCTTATATAACCATGCTCATCAACTCTTTACAAGGCAGCCTGTAACCCGTTTGACCATGGTGAATTCACAGTTACTGAGTGGGGATACGCATCCAAGTAGGAAATACTCAACAATCCAAGGCAAAACTCCCCTAGAAGTCGCAGAGCTTCGCAGCGTTCATAGCTTCAGGAGCATAAAAATTGAGTGCTGCGCTGGTTTTCCCTTGAGCCAAGCTCTACAAACGTATGGAAGTGTATCCAAAAATGAGGATCGTCCTCTAGCATCCCATGATGGTCCGAGTTGAGAAACGACCAACATATTGCCGTGCACCACGGACAAACGGACCCGTATCTGCAAAAACGCACAACCCTTGGATCCCATTGGGAAACACTAAACACCGCGCCAGCACGTTGTTGGCTTGTCATACCAAGAAGTTACCCCCGCTAGTGAGGTAAACTAATACGTCCGACAAACATGGCCAGTATAGTTTTCGGATATGTACTGGAGTAGATCCATATTCATCAAGACAATTCCTCCATATTTGATAGTTAAGAGCGACGCTTTATCAATCACTATGGCTCTACCAGTATACTTTCAACTTAACCAACTTACCATCACTAAGCCACTGATACTTGGCTTGTTCACCAACTCACCACGCCGTGTCCCACAGGTCGCACCTGCCCGCCAGCAGCATCAAGCCCCCAAAGAAGCTGCTGGAGAGCAGCGTCTGAGCAGCAACGTAGAAGGCCAAGTCGCCATGCACCACCAAGGAGTTTTGGCACACCCGGGTGGGGTGCATCACACATAGGATCCTGGCGCTCAGCGCTCAAATTCCAATTTGCGTTTTGATCACTGCAATGTGAGTCAAGCTTGAAGCTTAAAGAATACTTCAAAAATGTCAAAGTTTTCGGCTTTCAGTCAGCGCGGACCGCAGGGAATTTGACTTGCAATGCATTTTCTGAAGGGTCAACTCAGAGTTTCTTTAGCCTACAGTAGGAGTGTCAGATTTTTGCCTGGACGAAACGTGGTTTCCAAACGCATCCCCGCAATTGTCTGTCACCATGGAAGTGATCACTCGTGGTGAAGACAGCTGTGTCTTTTCCATGTTGAAACTTCCGTTGGTTGCAGCAATCCTCAACACCAGGCAAATTCATCAACCCAGCAACAGCCGAGTTCTGATCAAAACAACATAGGATACCCAACTGACATCCTGTTGGGGCACCTATACATGTCTCAACATGTGCTTGTATAGAAAGGATCCCCACATGCCAAACCGCTGTCGCAAAGTCTTGTGGAGAAGCGTGAGCTCACCTTGCAGCAATATTTTGTAAATCAAACCGCGTGGCACTCACCCTCTGAAGTGGATGATCCGCGTCAGATTACTAAACAACAGCGAAGGTACCTATGGCTGTGGGTCAAGGGCCCCTGTACCGCTGTTCAAAACACGTCTATGACGATAACCAATCTAGCTGTTGGGAGTTCTGTCGTCAGTTGTTCATAGTTTGTTTTTTTTTTTTCCCAAGTTTTGTTCTGTCAGCCAACACCTTCTTTCTCGGGACCAGGGACCACGGCGCCAACGCTACCAAGGCACAGGATGAAGGGCAAGAGACCAACTTTGGCCCCTTGGATCACTCGAGGATCTTGCGTAAAGGCACCAGCTCCTTCAGCCCAGCTCCAGCCGGTCCAGCCGCAGCTCGTGCCATGTCATCGCTTCCAATTGTCACATGATGAGCACCCTTACAACGAGCAAACATAAGGTCGGTCTACCAACACCACCTCACAATCCTGTGGTTAGTAAGTATACCATTCAACCGCATTCACGTTGATTGATGTAGTATACACAGACACTGACCAATAACCCAGGAGCAAGCAACAAAGAACTACACGGATTTCGGCGGGTGCTGAACTGCAGTTGCTGCGCAACTATGCAATCGTGGGTGTTGGGAGGGTGGTCAGGAATGGTTGGGGCATAAAGTAACATCAGCAAAGACTCACGGGCGACTAACAAGTCAACAAATGGCCGTTACAAAAATGGCTGGTTTATTACTATAAATGACTACTACTGGATGATTTGGGGGTATTAGCAACCCAAGAAGGCAATCTGAGAACTTCTGTCCCTTCCAAATGGCCCGTTACTTGTTGAACTGTAGTTATCAGAGCTTGAGCCAGCATCGAACGAACATCAGTTTATGTATACCTACATGGAGTTGTCCATAAATTGGGGGTCCTTCCATCGCCGAAAGGTAACCATGGGCTCCACCTATGACATGACGGCCATGTGATGTGGCTCCAACTATTAGTCATTAGTCGTCATTCATCAACGAAGCACCATCCGCTGCACCTGTGAACTGTGACAATAAACAATGCTACAAGAATATAAATATATCCCTGTATAAATACATTACAGTATAGGGAAAAGTTACAAACGACCTGTAACAAGAATATAAATATAGGCAACCAACATGTAAGAAGAACATATACAGCACAAGTTCACATTTCGACAAACAACTCGCAGTACTGAATTTCCGCAAGCAGCATCTGTTGTTATCCTTAAGACTTGCACAAACGAATTCCACACCGAAAGCAGTTTGTCGAAAGCAAGGCTCCGAAAAAGAGGATGCCAGCACCGAGTAAGCCTCCAAAGTGGGGCAAGCGGTGGGCTTTTCAGCTTGGTTATATCCCAGTTATTTCCCCAGGTGCACATGTATGTTCAGGTTTGTTCTGCATGAGCAAAGAATCTTCGCGCCCCATACGCCAGCTGTTCACATTCCAAACATAAACACAGAATAGCTGGTTGGGGGTTTCAACCCATCTGAACAATCCTACTTAATGAACCAAGCATCACAAAGCCTAGGGTAAATAAAAATGTTTAAAGCCACCAGCCAAATGTGTACTTTGTTGGGAATTCTATATACTTAGCCATCCTTGAGTATATAGAGACAAAATCAAACTGGATCATCTCCAACAGGCATCTGCTCTAAAATAATGAACCATCGGGAAATGTCGTCATCTATTCCAGGAAGGTCACGCACATATATATGAATATACACATATATATCTATGTATGTACTGTATAAACTTGATCGCAGTTACACCTACATGTACCATGTGAATCAACCAAATGGAAAATGCTATTCACGTAATGAATTGTATGGGTGAGGACTACATTTAGGTCAAAGCCCAGGGCCAGCTATAGAGGCCGTCTCCAGGGATGCTGACGCTGACAGTTGGTTTATGGGATGTAAACTGCCAAGCGTACAGGGCCCTCGACCACAACGGATCTAGATGTATGCTATTCGGTGGTTTCTCAAGCCATAGGGGTACCCAAAAATGGTTGGTTTATTGCTATAGACATGTTTATTCATGGATGATTGGGGGGTCCCCTATGGCTTGACAAACACCCATTTGCTACAGACAGTACATTCTGCATACTCAATGACACCTCAATGTGGGTCTGATCATGGAAACTCAACTGGGTTTGAGCCCACGGCTGCTCGACCAAACTGCGAGCGAAGCTGCTCGCTACCTGGCGGCTTTAACTGAAAAAAATGCTGCAAAAAAACTATCGGGACGGCTGAACCTAACGGGTTTGAAATAGTATTGTCACCAGGCTACTAGAAACTTGTTGATTTAATGGGGAAAACATATATTAAGTCTGGGCTTTTCTTCACCCTGGCTTCACATGGCCATGAACCCCACCACGAATGCTGGTAAAATTATCATCAGCTGCCTTCATTATATAACCCCCACTCATCTAAGAGGAATCCTCACAATGATTGTAACTATCCTTGACCCCCACTATGATCATGTACGTTGATTGTTCCCAATGTGCACAACTGGCATTTGATGTTCTACCGCACGCTAACCACCATCAACCCTGCAATATGAAATCATATCAACCATCCATTATTGACCTCCTAGTGCTAACCAGCATTTTAGATTACTAACCACATATCAATTAACCACTATTATCACCTCTAAATGGCCCACTACTTGACAAGTTTGGCCTACTATTATCCACCATGTCCCACCATATGGTGGTTTCTCAAAGTAGGGAACCCCATAAAATGGTTGGTTTACTACTATAAATGACTACTATTGGATGATCTGGGGGACCCCCTATGGCTTGAGAAACCACCATATTCACCACCATTATCCCGTTATATTCACCCCTCCACCTGTTGCACGGTTTCCCGGGTGCCTCCGATGGCGCCCACGCCGCAGGCGCAAGAGCATGCGCGACGGAAGAAGCTTCGGGCACAGGAACTGCTTTTCCTGCGGAGCCGCGTGGCTTCGTGGTGCCAGAAGCGAAGCGCCTATGGTTGGTGAATGATTAATGATGATTAAATGGTTGATGATTAAATGGTTGGTGATGATTAAATGGTTGATGATGGTTAAATGATTGATGATGATTAAATGGTTGATGATGATTAAATGATTGATGATGGTTAAATGGTTGGTGAATGATGCTTGGTTAATGCGCTCATGGTTGGTGATAAATGGTTGCTTGATGATGCTTGGTGGTTTCCATTGGATGGTGATTCGACTGGTTGGATAGCCATCCTTCAAAGGGTGGTTGGAAGGCCCAGCAGCCACATGCTGAGGTGCGCCTTCCAAGCCTCGCATAGTTTGGTCAAAGATCTGGGAGTGAAATGATTGCAATGACTATAGTACTAACTTATCGTAGTCAATAAAAATATGGTTGTTGGATGTTGTTGGTCATTGTAACTAACGGCTCATCTAGTATTACTTAAAACAAGTATCATAGTAATTAATTAATAAGTAATGATGATTGACCGCTTTTATTTAGGTATATAACTTAAAGAACTATTATATTCGTGGTTGAGAACTGACCAAAAGCTAAATGCTGACAACAGGCTTCATAGTCAATCAACCACTATTTGGTGGAAAAAACGCTGGTCATGAAGCGCGGCATAAGAACCTAGTATATATTGTACAGTAAGATTGAACCATAGATATCAACCAAGAGCAAAACAGCTCCAGGAAACCACGAAATGCGCATCGGCAGGTTCAGCTTTCCTTGCATGACCGATAGTCAATAAACCCCAAAGGCAATCTTGATATGGCACCCAAAATCATACAATCGTTTCCCAAGTGCAGAAAAATAGGGTTCCAAAAATATGTCTTTGCATGTCCACTTGGGTACTCAGGGAACACTTTTACTTTGTTTCTTCCGCTTTCCAGATGCGTGTTTCTCAAAATAGGGGTGATTACCCCAAAAATCAAAAATCAACCAACCATTTTGGGGGTACCCCGTTTTAAGAAACCACCAAACTGCTTCTATGGAAAACAGAGTTGGAGACACAGGATGGTTGAGCGGCTTTGGTATTCCACTTCCCACATGTTGAACTTATGATACAACCTGCTGCAATAAGTTCCCACAAAACACACCCAGCGCAGGCAGAAATCTACCATCCATGGTTGCGACCAGAAATTCATGTTACGAGTAGCCAAGATCCGTCAAGGATTCCAAGAATAGGGGCTTCTCAAAATAGGGGGTACCCCTAAATCATCCTTCATTCACAATTTACAGTAATTAATAAACCAACCTTAAATTTGGGGTTCCCCATTTTGAGAACTCCCGAAATGATGATTTCTGGACGCCAGCCGGCAACAGCCAGCAACAGCTGTGGTCCGGCACCCCTCCTGAGAACAAAGGGTGGTAGCTTGGTGCTGGTGGCGGCAGCCAAGGGATCAGCACAAAGTGCGAAGAAGGCGAAGACGGTGATCCAGATTTTGTAGGCAGCCATCCTTGGCCCAGTGAGCTGAGTGAAGTGGTGACGGTCGTGATATCCACTGGTCACGGATGGAAATGTGAGTATTAATATATATATATATATATGTAATTAGTAGATTACTGTAGCCTGTAGTGTAAATGCAATGTACATGTATATAAATGGATTGCAATATACTGCAATTCAATGTAATGTACAGTTCAGTGTATTGATCTCTGATGGATGTAATCATAATAATCGCATTTCTTACACCTGTCAACCATTACACAATCGAAACATGCATAACATTCAACATCTTGGTCATGGTTGGATTGACAATTGATGGGTTGTACAGTAATAGTTTGACAGTCAAAATGTATGGTGTGACCTGACATTTCATGATGCAAGGCTGAGTTCATGGCTGAACATTCCAGATTTTGTTGGCTTTCAACATGGTTGAACCATTCTTTGATGGATTTCGCCTATGGAGATTGATCGAAAAGAAGGCATATACACAAGGCCTAGTATGGTCATCCAGTGCCAGAGTGGTTGCGTGTGCCCTCTCACAACTGGTCTCATGGAGTCACGAAACCTTGAGCACCAAAACACATTGACCAAACCCAAGCGTTGACGTCACATGTGTTTGGCCTGCCGGACCTACCAAGGTGAACATTGCCATCGTTGACGGAGGTCAGTTGGTACCTGCAACGCAACGGGCCAAGAGGCATCACCAGCGGCTGAGTCTGATTCACGAAGCCTGACATGCAGGCGTACATGGACAGCACACACACCACGATGAAGGCCACTGGCACGTAGATGGACAAAACCTGGGCGAAGCTGGAGAAATGGCACCACAGCACGGCTGATCGGATCGTGTGGTGCATAGATTCTTGTTGAGAGATACACCATCCGAATCCTAGTCATAATATACTAGTACATGCCAGTACAATTTACAAGCTATGACATGGTATGACATGGTATGACAATCTAAGCGGACATTTCAATGCTGGACTAGAATGATCTTGAATGATCTTGGCATGAAACAGCTGTTAAAAGGCTTTCCTGAATCTCGCACAAATGTTTGCTTTTCTGGAATCTTGGAGTTTCAGCCAACCTCCGTTCCACATCATGCTGCAGCTCAAGAAACTGGTCGGGTTTCCTCCCAAGACGGCCAAAAGTTCTTGAAGGAAGGTAACCTGCCGTCAGGTTACACCAGGATGGCCACATCGCTGGCTCCAAGCCAAGGTCGGCGGGTTACCCCAACGCTCGAAATCGAAGAAATTCCAACAAACGTTGTCATGTTCTGGCAGAGCTTCCACCCCATTTCTCCGGGTCAAAGTTAAACAGGTGAATGTGTAGAACCACCATTTCTTCGTGTCTTTCCTACATTGGATCATCTTGAGTAAAGCCATCGATGTCTCCCGAGCTCGCTGGTCACCCTCTTATTGACAATGATCAGCTCGCTTGGGATGGGGAGTACCACCATTGATGGACGCTTGTGAAGAACTCATGTGCATAAATTATGCAGTCAAGAGCTGTTGATGATCAGCTGAAAGATCACCAGCAGTTTCATGGCTGGTATAACCCGATACAAACAAAAGTGCTTGCTTGTCAATCTGTTCAGTTTCTGTTCCCTCGAAACGTTCACGGAAAAACTCCAGAGGGCATTCACATCTAGGACTCCAACGGTAAGGATCCGAGGAGGTTGGCATTTGTGCAGTAGCTAAACCATAACTGAACCACCCCTATGAAAAAACATAGCCAACCAACCATTCGGTAATACTGGAGAAAGTAAACACAGTTTCGAACAACCAGCCAGAGAAGTTTTCTTCCGTCCACACCATGTCAATTGGAAATGCATGCATGCGAGTGATTTGTGGAGAATTTCTCCAGAATGTAACTTTTACTTACCTAATCAATGCATCAACCAGGAATGTATCAAACCCAAAAGATCCTCCTTTCAGCACCTTTGCTTATGGTCTATCTGACAACTTGATGCTACAATTCATGGTCTGACTGAATCTGAACAATAGATAAGAATCGGTGCTGCACAGAGAAAAGGGAAGCAACTGGTTTGGGGTAACTGAAGTCATTGGTTTTGGCGTTCCAAATTTTGACAGTCTTCAGCTGATGTTTAATGGGATACCAGTGCCTTTCCCATCTTAAACCCAAATCAGGCACCTCAACTGGTCCTTCTGTCTCATGATCGCGAAGTATGCAATGAAACTGCTTGTCTGTGCTGCCACTGTGGCCACTGCAGCACCAGCAGAACCCAGAGGAAATTGGGCACACAACAGCCAGTCGAAGAAAACGTTGAGGATTGCTGACAAGTATACCTGAGTGGAAGCAGCTGTTTGAAGCAGGATCAACAGGTGTTCAAACAGCTGTTCAATGTGATTTTTCCGCTCGTTTGAGGCTGTTTGAACATCGGACGATGTCTTCAGCGCTCTTCTGAATCCTCAAAACATGGGCATCAAACACAGGAGAAGAAGGCGTTGCAATGATCTGAAGAGCGCATCCTTTGAATTGGAGGAGTGCTGAATGGGGTCCTCCACAACAGATGGACCCTTTAAGAAATGATCCCCTGGAAGTTGAACACCGCTTTTGATAGGTCAAGCATCTAGAAATGGTGGATTTTCAACATAGGCAATGTCTGTGAGAGAGGGCCACAAATTTGGAACTTTCACCCATCCAACAGTTGATGGCTTCCCAGCATGCGGTGAACAAGGATCCGATAGCGGCCAGTGGGCGATTAGTTCGAGGTATCCCACATACAACAGGCATACCATATCGCTCCAAGCGAGATATTACATGCGCCACGACTGCCAAGAAATGTTTTGGGGAGCATTTGACAAGACTCAAAGGGATCATGCATCACCTTGTCCCATTTCAGACCACCACTCTGTCCCTTCCACACCTGGTGGATAGCCGCGATTCCAAAGCTCACTCCAAAACTAGTGTTTCAAGCCTGGAATCCATTGGGATCCATTGGAATAACCTAAGGAATCCATCGGAATCCATTGTTACAAGTGCTTGCAATCCATTCCGCTGTACCAAGAACTTGTATGAACTTGTCCACTCAACCCACCTATAGGGACGCACTCGCGGCTTCGCGGCTCAGCCACTGTCACAACCAATGGCGTCCGCGTGTCACCTTTGCCGACGCACAAGCCATACATGGCAGATGCCATGGTGGCCACAGGTAACCCAGCGGCTCGGATCCGCACGTAGGTGTTGGCCACCTGCGCGCATGATGCTTTCAGTGGCCGAATGATGAATTCTCTACATGTGAAAACAAAATGTTGAAAATTCATGCGTACATGTAAATAAACATATGTAAAACAAAAAATATCTATATATATATATATATATGCTCACCGCCCCCTATATTTATACATTTATTTAGATAATGTGTATCTGTCCATAAATACATAATCAAACACTGAAAAAAACGAAACAAACATACATTCATATGCCATCAACCATAATTCACCACGGGTAGCCCATCATCCAACCCGTTCTGGGTAGCTGTCTTCCCATCTAAAACCCGGAAGTTGCACCCTCGCTTCACGCTGCCTGGTTAGTTTGAACCATTACTCATCTTGGGGTGATATCCCTGCTGTTGGTTGTTGACCAAATGTTCCCCTTGACCAATCACTAGTCATTCCCGACTACGATCAATCATAATTGCTGACCATTGCTGCTTAGGAAATGTTATGGTTAGTTTTGTCACAATCACATAGCGAAGGTTATAAACTTGTTTCACCACAGGAAATGTTGTAACTATGACTATGACTCCTATGAACCTTTGCTAATCACCTTCTGGCCATCACCAACGATAATTGCTGACCAGTACTAGCCACCATCAGTCATCACGAAAAACCTATGTTGTTCACCGCTATGAAATCTTTGCACGACAAATGCGCCGATGAACCTGGTGGATAATCTCAACCACTGCTGATCATTGCTGGTATACCATGAATCACCACAGCAACGATGCTCAGCCATATCAGAACTATATGGTTTATTACAGCAGCCATCGTCTCATGGTTACCTGGTTGGTGGTTGAACCACCGTGTCATGAAAAATAGGCCTGTCAACCAACCATCTGTTAGTAAATACTGGGGAAAATAAAAAAATGTCAATCAAACCACCAACCAGGAATCTACGACCATAGCTTTCAGCCCCATGAGACTCTGCCTGGATGACAGGCCCCTGCCTGGATCATCTCCGGTGCAGCGCCCAGGGCCACCAGTAACGCCTTCCCAAAGAGCAGCGACACTGCGGCGGCCGGGGCTACGGAGACGCAGGTGGCGTTGAAACGCGTGAGCTTCTGCCTAGCTGGTGAAGCCAATGAGTTGTGAGGGGTGAATGGAAGCTGCGGGGTTCATTTAAATGATGCTGAAATGGTAATGGAGTGGTGAGTGGTGAGTGGTAAATGGATGGATGGATGCTTAATGATTGGTTTAGATGGATGGTTAGTGATTGGTTGAAATGGATGGTGAGTGATTGATTTGAATGGTTAATGATTGTTGAAGATTGATTCTAATGGATGGTTAATTATTGTTGAAGATTCATTTCAAATTGATAATTGAGGGTT
This sequence comes from Symbiodinium kawagutii, assembly GCA_009767595.1. Taxonomy (NCBI): domain Eukaryota; class Dinophyceae; order Suessiales; family Symbiodiniaceae; genus Symbiodinium; species Symbiodinium kawagutii. The sequence continues at coordinate 8,618 of VSDK01000655.1, read as the reverse complement.
GATTTTGATGGATGATTGCATTTAATGATTGTTGAGGATGGATTTTAATGGATGGTAAATGATTGTTGATGATGGTTGACTCTGTTTCCCGACCGGGTGGACAAGAACCAGCTATGGATTGCTAACAATGCTTGAAAAGCTGGGGACTCGTCTAGTTTCATGTGCTGGTGGATAGTGAGCAAGAATAGAAGGGAAGCCGCGGCAAAGGAAGATCACTATCAAGAAAGAGGTTCTGCTTGTTGGTTGACATGGTATCGTCAACCACTATGAGTATAAAAAATCAACCGATATCAACCGTTCTTCACCTTGAGTAACCCATGATTTCACCCTACAACTCCTGCATATGGTTGCTTATCTGGTTGGTGGTTTCAACCCCTATGAAAAATATTAGTCAACCAACCACTTGTTAATGACTACTACGGAAAATTGTAAATAGCGACTGGGGAAAATAAAACATATTTGAAACCACAAGCTAGTAGTTATATCTGTTGTAGTTCTGGGGCAAAACTATAGCTAGTTTTATATATAAAGTACTGGGGCAAATTTCAACATTCTAGCTAGTTATATTCCTCTTATTGTTTCTTTTTGCCCCATCATTCGCTCATCATAGACCAGCTGGTGGTAGCAACTGCTAGGCACCTGCAGCGACAAAGCCAACCCGACCAAGCCAACCTAAACACGATGCGTTGGGAAAAGTATGGACATAACTTTTTTGAGCACAATTGGCTAGTACACAAGGAGGATTCATGCGCTTTTTTGACTCAATCTATCATACGAAATGACGACGAGAAAGACCAGCAAAGCTTTTTCGAACATGTTCCAAACATTTGCAAATGGTTCATAAGATTCAGACTGACATTTTCAAGTGTATGTTTATTCTTCGTGCTTGATCTGAGTACCTACAACCATGACGAAGAGCCACTCATAATCACAATAATTAATCATGATAAATAACAACTTAACATAATCACCAGCTAATAACCATATATATAACCATGATTCCTTTATAGCTATATCCGTTACCCCTAATCAACAGCTAACAACCAGCTAATAACCATCCCAATTCCAATACCAGCTAATAACCATACCAATACCAGCTAATCGAAGGAAGTTTAGAAGTCTAACTTCCGACAATATGGACAACTCAGCTAGGGCAGATCGCCTGAGCAGATGTGTGAAAGAAGAGATGTGTGAAAGATGAGATGTGTGAAAGATGAGATGTGCGAAAGATGAGATGTGCGAAAGATGAGAATGCGAGCGCGCCAAAATGTTAGGAAAGTCGCGAAATGCTGTGTTTTGCAAGGTTTTGTGCACCATGAGGGTCCAGAAGGGTACCTCGCTAAAGCGGCGGGTGCGGAGCACTGTGGCGGAAGGTGTGTGCTAAAATCGTTAAAAAACCTAGGCGCGAAGCACATTTGCAAGTCAAAATCGTAAAAACATGTCACGTTCGGAGCACTTTTGGAAGTTGCAACTCGCAAAATCGTGAAAAAAACCTAGGCGCGAAGTACATTTGGAAGTCAAAATCGTAAAAACATGTCAGCTTCGGAGCACTTTTGGAAGTTGCAACTCGCAAAATCGTGAAAAAACCTAGGCGCGAAGCACATTTGCAAGTCAAAATCGTAAAAACACTGCATGCTCGGAGCACTTTTAGAGGATTCCACGTTCAAAATCGTTAAAAAACCTAGGCGCGAAGCACATTTGCAAGTCAAAATCGTAAAAACACTGCATGCTCGGAGCACTTTTAGAGGATTCCACGTTCAAAATCGTTAAAAAACCTAGGCGCGAAGCACATTTGGAAGTCAAAATCGTAAAAACACCACATGTTCGGAGCACTTTTGATGACTC